>OX246739.1:12762028-13102028 GCA_945910005.1 Isoperla grammatica | reverse complement strand
ATAATGTTCCGAATTCACCAACTTCGGTAAGCTCCGATTTAGTAATCTCTGTTTGGTAACCATGGTTTCAACAAACATTACATTCAAAATGCACGGCATTTGCCATGTCTGTTCGTAACGAATCTTCGATTACTGGCTCATCGGAGATTAAATTTTTTATAAAATCCCCCCTGTATATTATATTTTGTTCTGAGTAGGTAAAATAATATAACATTATTGAACGAAACTAAATAAAAGCATTAGAAAAGTTATTTAAGTACAGTGTGACTTTTCAATGTTTGGTGCGCAAGTTCGTGTAGGGTAACGTCCGTATTATCACCTTCAACTCAACAGTTGTTTTGTTTTGGTTAGTAGAGTCATCTCAAGTGATCTCTTTTAGACCTTCCAGCGCATTCTGTTGAAATTCGAGACTAAAAGTGACAATCACATATGTGATCATCTTGACCAGTTGTCCTCGAAGGCCGACAAAAGCCAAGGAAATGGTTGTTGGTAACATTACTCCACAGAAAGCCGGTTACGCAAGCGTTTTTGATATCGATCTCTTCCTTTATGATTCACGACCGATATTCTTGCAGGAGACTTGAATAGAAGATAAGATATTGTTTGAACGGGGGCTCGTGTTTCTGGTGGTCGCATCTTCTGGTGGTTGGGTGGCTGGGTGGTTGCATACTCACCATCAGGGGGTGGGGTCTTAGATTAGTACGTTCTTTTCTTGTCTACCTCCCCATGGTTGAGTATGTAAAATACATGATTAGGTCTAGTTTGTAAATTTCTATTGTTCATTACTATTGTTTTATTTTGTTTTACATTTAGTTTGACAAAATTCATTAAGCTATTTTTACTGGCATAATCATCCCCTTCATCTCATAACAATATAGGCGGTTTTTCATTTTTTCTATTTTTAATTAAAAAGGAATTTCCATTTCATTTATGATTATACAGATTAAATTAATAATTTTTTACTGGATACCTACCTTGTGGGGGAGTATAGGCAGTTTATTTATTAACTTCTATAAAGCCTTGAAATATTGTGTACAATCTTCCAACACAAATTAGTTTCACGCTTCGATCCCCTGATAGAATTTACACGTTAAGAAAAATAACACGCTACTTGAAAAGTGCTTAAAATGTTACTCTTTATTTCGGTATAAGGGTTCTTCTTTCAAAGAGACGGGACTCAGTTGATCCAGTAGGAGTTTCTCACATCGCTTACAACATTTTGCAGTCAGTCATGCGAAATTCAAATAACTCGACTAAAATTTTGTTTGAATTTTTGTCTAGAATAGTTGCCGACGCGTTGTGTCACCCTATACGTTGAAGGTGAATAAACGTGCATAGTCTAAGGTTGGTTTAATTAGGCAACAAATCAGGTTGTGTCGGTGGGAGGAGTAGGAGAGGAAGGTAGCCCATCGCGCATGCCCAAGAGCAACAGGTGACTATAGTAGCTACGTCCCCTAGCAGCCAAGCCGACGTTTACCCGCTTCGTCCAAACACTCACTTAATCTTAATAGACTCCTGTGTAAAATTAGACCAGGTAGCCTCAGAAAATGCTTCTGCGCAATCTCCATAAATTAATATCAGTCTTCGGACAGGTGAAGTCAAAGCAACGCTATGAACGTCTCCCAGACACGAACGGGCTAAATGGGTAAAAACTAAAAACACGCGGAGATCGCTGACAGTGCCAATTGAACGGAACAGAGAAACACGATTTATTAAAACTTGAATTGGGGCTAGTTCGCAAAATGTCGAGTTAGCAGTGACTCTGCACGAATGGGCGACATCTCCCATGTTCGCATGCTAGCATGCATGCTGACGACAAGGATTTCTCATCTGATAAATATGCGATTCCAACTGATCGGGGGCGACGTTCTTGCAATAAGACATCGAATGGCGATGACTACCGTGTCGATTCGAATCAGATAGAGACGCGATAATTTAAGATCTCGATTCAAAGAGTTTTCAAAGAAAGACACTCTTCTACTAGAAGACTGTGTAGAGCGAAGCCGGGTGTAGCCGCAGAACACACCCAACCTGAACGAGGGCTGTAACTTGTCGACGTGTTTAGTAAATCCGTACACCTCAAGATACTTGAGAGAGACTTTCAGATCTGAGTTATTGCAATCGAGTTAAATGGTTCAATGTTATGTTCGGAGCAGACTCAGCCTTATCTACGATCGTACTCGTACAGGCGTGGGACACAAAGTGTTGAGCCGCCCCGATTCTGGTGTACAAGAAGTGGAAGCACACGAACGGTTCGCTCCGCGTGGGTTTCTGGTCTGTCATGAAATTTTGATTTAAAGGGCGTTGGTGGTTGCATGTCAGTACTCAGTACGTGGCAGCCACCACTCGCTAGTAAATCAGTTCTACGCATGCTCGTGTCTAGTGTTAATACCAAACTCAACAAGCTTCATCAGTGTTTATAATTCTTGCTTCTTAAATGGTTGTTCGTTGATGATTAATTCTCGACTAGACAAACTACACATGAGAAACTACCGCACTGTTACGTTACGGACGTTGGTGTTGTGGTGGCTATTAACAGCCATTATGATGCATATATATGAAACTACCGTCAGCCATAAACCAATAAGCAACCAGTTATTGTCTAGAACAAGCTCCTCCGTCCGTGCTTGGATGGTATTGCCACGAACTTGACGCGTATTTCTTGAACATTTATTGGGTCTGCTCAATCAGGGCTGACACAATAGCTATACTCCTAATTATTGCGTTTTGTTACCAACAGTTGTGGGTAGTATTTTATGTCAGATTCAATAACATTTCAAATTCTGTCTTCACTTCATTATGGGGAGATATGCGGGTATATGTTTCGGACACTTTAACATACACATATTCATTGGAGGATATATTGAAATCACACCAATGGCAATTAATATTGTGAACGATGCAATGAAGGTATTACATTGCAGTTATTAAAGAATGGAAAAATCCATGGTATCATTTTGTGTGTCTATTTTTAACTACATTTAATCAATAATAGTAATTGCTTTGGTACATTTATACATTTTTCAAATGTTTTGATTACATAAACATATTATATATACAGTCAATAATGACATTTAGAAAATATGGAAACAGCTTGAATGTAGCATGTGCAAATTTTTAGTTGTCAAGCCAAACTTCATATAAATGTTATTTGGTCTTACTTTATGGATCCGATTTACACAATTAAAAGGTGGTGAATAATCACGTTGTCTATGATAATAAGTGTGATTTGTTGCCAGATTGAAACACCGCACGAAATCACTCAACAAACAACAATGTGCCAGTTTACAGCTCCAATCTTGATGCCAAAGCGTCGCAAGCCGCAACCAGTGCAATGAAATCTAACGACGTGATTCACGAAGAGAAATATAATTAGAGTTAAACAGTCATCGCTATATAGGAAGATTCGAGCACGTCATCAAAGCCGTTTTAGGTTTTTAGAAATTGTGTAGGGTTCTTTGGCAGCAGTAAAACTGGTCTCTTTTCACTGTTTACTCGCCGGAAAGACAATACCTATCATACATTTTACATCACAAAGATGATTGAGATTTGTTATTAAAGTTCTAAAGTACTATTATATATCAGTGAGAATTATGTAGAAAATTTATATATATATATATATATTTATATATATTTATATATATAGAAAAAAACCCAACTCCAGTACACAGTTTATTGTGCTCGTGTCGAATCACCGATTCAGGTGCATTCCAACATCACGGATAATTAAAATCATATTTCCTGAGAGCAGAATACCTATAGGTTTGCAGCCAAGTTCCGAAACAATTTATTATATGATTATTATGATTATTATATGATTACAGATGATACTTTTATATGTATAGCTATATTGTGTGCGAAATGAGTAAAGTACTATTTAAATTGAAATCCACGTACCTTCCGTCAACATTTATCTCTATAGAGGGTAGCTAAATAACTGTAGCGAATTTTTCGGGTAGCGAGTATCAGTTCCGTCAAAGATGTTAATTGATAAAGGAAATCACCAGGAGAAGATTTGAAACAATTATGTACATTGTAAAAAGTGTAATTTTCCGAAAGAAAAAACAATACCTTGTCATACAGAATACATCATAAAGTAATTTCTGGCCCACCCTGTAGTTAATCAATCTAAGTGGCGCCTTTGCAAGTCTTTCAAGCACTGACTTCGTTCAATAAGATTTTAATCACTCTGCGATCATTTATAATTAAAACATCTACCTGGCACCTCAGGCTCTAAAGAAAACATGTACAAATACGCTGAGTTGTGATAGGAAAATTCGTCTCTGTAAATGATGTTGTCACAGAGTGATGGGAAGAGAACGAGCCCTTTGTTGAGCATCGGATCGAGATGGCTTCTTAACTTACAGCAACTCTTTTCAAAGAAAAGAAAAATATTTTATGTCCATATGAAACGTTTACTTTAACCTTTGTACTGAGTTTTGTTCATATGTTAATATTAACCAAACACTTATATACTCACAATGCGTTACGTGTTTGCATTGCATATTATACACATAGCAGACACGCACGCACTTACGCACCCACATTATTTTAACACACACATTTCGTGTTTCGTTCTGTCACAGGTGTAAAACTGAACTTTGTTGAGCTATATCACACACAATAGCTCAAGTAGGTTGTAGTTAAACAATTAAATGTTAATTTGCCCTGCTTTGAAAAAACGCCCTGTTATTGTGTGGGTACAAAAATAAACATTAATTCATAAAATAATTTTATTGTTTCATGTACACAACTGCACATTAGAATAAGATTTATAAATATTCACACTATACATGTGCATATATTTTAGGTGGCGACAGCTATACCAGGTGGATTATACGTTAGTAACTTTTGTAATCCTGAAGATATAGCATTGTTAAATAATATGTTAACATAAACGAGCTTAAAATGTAAATAAAGTTGAGATTGTGAATCATCAGGTAAAGCTGGTGTGGATCCTATGACAGTCGACAAATTATTCAAATCCAATCACCATGGCTGAAATTTGAGCACTGCCAAATATTTATTGATCACACAATCCTACTGGCTTGAGAAACTAAGTACACCACTCAGTGAACTAACGATCGATTACAGTGATATGAATATTGAATAACCTTAAGTCAATCATCACATCATTTCACGATGTTACTTGTTCAGCTCAGGGGAACATGCTATCTTACATATTACTTAACTTTCCAGCTGGAGCAAATCGTTAAACATGCATATACATAGAGTGGAACTAAAAGCAGGTCTGTCAAATGTTCAAAACAAATTTTGATTTTTTTGCATACATATATTACTCTTGTTCATGCATTGTATAATATCAAATCGTGTTTTATTAACTTCTGGAAACAAAACCAAAATCTGAAAGCTGAATTTGAAACTCACGTTTGTTGATACTCCGAAGCTAGGGGAAAATATATCAATATTAAAAGTGATAATATATAATACACATTATATAGTTATAGTTGTTTGGAATTTTTACGAGAGTACCATACCCACATTAAAAGCTTGTATTGAACAATTAGCTACTCGCTAAATAGAACTAAAGATGTTTGTTTAACTTTTATAAAGAGGAAATTCAAATGTAGCCAGTAGCCAATGTAGCCAATGTAGCAGTAGCCAAATGTAGCCAATTAATTACGACAAAATACGTCACTCATTATATGTTCTGCGATGCAGCTGATGAAGCTAAAATAAATTATACATCTCATATGGAATGTGTCTACATTTGTAAATTAAATACTTACTTAAATTTTTACACCCTTTTATACATCATATAAACAAAACTTGTTTGCTATGTTTTGTCGCTAAATTAAAATAAAATTAGCTCCAACCGTGGTTTCTCCTATCATCGTCATCGCAGAATTC
Source organism: Isoperla grammatica (assembly GCA_945910005.1). Taxonomy (NCBI): domain Eukaryota; kingdom Metazoa; phylum Arthropoda; class Insecta; order Plecoptera; family Perlodidae; genus Isoperla; species Isoperla grammatica. The sequence goes on along the minus strand of OX246739.1, from coordinate 13,096,157 downwards.
CTTTATGTAAACGGATATGGAGAACATGACTCTCTCTAAGTTATGTCGAATGTGGCTTTACACGAGACGATCTATAAACAGGCAAGGTGTATAATGAGGCTGTAAATTACCGCCTTTCAGTCGTTTCTGAGGATTTCAACACCATCATTTATCTACACACCTCATAATTAGTGTACTTTACAACTCTTAACTATAAAACTCGTAATTATTGTTCGTGATAACCGCTGCTACATGCTCAAGTTTTATTTGTGACAACGTAAAAAAACGGATAGAGAAACATGACGTTACTATTGTAGCAGTGGCGGCTAGCACATTTTACTGACGAGGCTTAAAAAAGAGATGAAAGTTGAAAAAGAGTTACAGATAGAAAACTGGGTTTTGTTATACAATGTAAATATTGGTAAAATTGAAATATATCAGGTTCAGAGGTGAAGGTTCAGGCTCACTTGCCTCAACCGGCGAGCCGCCACTGTTTAATAGCAGTGATATCATTTCTTTGCGTACCGATCGGGAGCCAGAAAAGAAAGATTGCAAAAATCCAATATTTTAAGTACTAACCAACCGGTTTTAAGGGTGCTTACGTACACCTGATCAGAGTAACTCGATCAGTATAGTTTTTCTTATACGTAAACGTGATCCAATCAGAGCACATTTGGTCCGTTTACCCGTTCAGATCATTTGTCGGATCATCTGATTAGTGCCCGTTTTTTTATGTAAGCTCTTGATCTATCAAAAAACATACCAGTCATAGAAAATGTACGTAGACAATGAATGAATACTGTCCGTGATGTACTACAGTTTATTCTTACTACAAATTCAAGCATCATATTTGTTACAGAATCTTTACGACGCATATGCACTATGCAGATTATAGTTGATTACGGCGGGACACGGTAATATAGACAAAACAGATAGGAACCTTCAAGGTTAAATGACAAGATCAAGGTTGTTATACCGCGTGGAGTTTACTGACATACGCAATCACTACAGTTACAGTAACCACACATGAATAATTACCATAATGAATTATTGTATTACGTCAGTGGAGGGAACTGTACAGATGGACATTATTTACATTGCGTTCTGTGGGGATATCGTTATTAGTTAATCAAACCTGCGTAGTTGTGAGAGTATTGCCGATATTCCTCCCCTTGGTTGGCTGGCGTGATAACCCCCCCCCCCCCCCCCCCCCACACACACACATGTAGTTCATCAATCTTTTAAGTATACATCTTTTGATTTTCTTGTATACACCCAAAACGTTACACGTGCAACATATAGGTTTTTGTCCAGACATGTATATTTATTCATGTTTCTATTTTGTATTTTATGTAAGTTATTTCATTATACTTAGGTCTTCGTATTGTTGGTTTAAATTGTTTTCATTCTTTTCCCGGTGTTCTTATATAATTTGATATTATGTTCATTACTATATTTAGTCTTTAATTACTTTTGTTATGGGTTGGCAGTCACTCTTTGTGTACGCGTCACTCTTTTGTGTGTCACTCTTCCAACCCCTATTCACTGTTGTATATGAAAAGAAATAGGCCTATTTAATACATAATAGTTCATATTTACATTTGTCTAATATTGTCATCTTTCTCTGTATTTCAAAAACAGACATACCTACCCTGTCAAACGCGCAAACTTAACTTGTAAAACTTCTATTATATAACATCATTATCCATATATCCATGTTTTAAGTAATGCTAATGAAATATCAGCAGTCGATAAGCTCAGTGCGTCCCGTAAAAAAACGTAGCGGTCCTCACAAGTCACAATACACCTCTTGAGACGAACCAGTCCACACATACCACAGATCACACACACACATATCCGTGTTGGCACAACGCGCCGTGCGAACCCAAGTGTCCAGGCACCCATGCACAGACGATCACGGATGTATTAATTCTTAATAAGTTAAGGACGTTAGCAGAGTCAATATTTGCTCTTGAAATTTCCACATCAGACGCTACGAAATGTCTTCGGACGTTGACCTTACTCAATTAGCCCACCTACAATACAAGCAGCGAGGACGGGTGATGGTGCAGAAGCTCTCATACCACGAGGCACCGATATGTCAACGCAAAGAGTAATTTACCGTTTTTAAATTATTTGGACTATTTCTTTCTACATATCTCTTATTGATGGAACGACAACAAATCAAAAAAATGTTTTGTGCAAATTAACTCTGTTTGGCTTTCCCGCCATCAGGCAGTGTCTAAAATTCGTGTATATTTCTTCGTCGATGTAGATCCCCGTGAGAGTCAACTCGGTATGTCGTGGTTCGATTTTAGTCACCGAAAAGTTTGACTGATGATAATAATAATTTTTCGTAGGAAACCATGCTTCCCGATGCTTTCCCTACAATTGACGAACGAGTAAACACTAAATACAAATTATATATTGCGCCTTTTTTCTTTCTATGCGGGAAACAAAACCGGCCATTATCTTATATCACGAGTACAACCACAGCTGTGGATTGTAACATTATACATGACATTTGGGAAAAAGTACTCAACGATTTGTTGTATATTATTGGTCACCTAAATACAAAGTAAAACAAGATGTTGGTGACCAAATAATACACTCGTTTTCGCGTTGTACGTTTCTAGCACATCAGTGACAAGTTTCGACCCCGCCTGAAAACTCCGGTTCGAAAGAACAATGCATTGCGGCCTAAAAGCTCACCGCTTGTTTTACATGGCTGGTATTTCAGGCGGCAGCGCAGCTTCATAAACCAACGGGTGAGATAAAACCAGAGAATCTACATCGGGTGGTCGCTACATGTGTTTGATGACGTAAAACATGGTGAGGCTATGATCGTCCAATCGACTGTCGCAAGCACGTCGGCACTTAGCATTAGAGGTAGGCATGGTTCAATATGGTGTTATTCTATAGAAAATTTAATTTTAAGAAACAAACTATGGCGTTTTGAGGAGACATTTTTTTTAAATTTTCATGATTTGTAGAGTACAATTATTTAAATATTTACCTTGTTGGAATTAGGAATTTATTTTCGCTGATTTTTGCTCCATAGAACTAGAAGACAATATTACACGAAAATAATTGGAAATCGAAAAAAAATAAGAAATATGAAACATTTTTGTGGGGAATTATAAATATTCTGGGTTATCTCTGGAGTTAGGTATTCATTGTATTGTCATTTTAGAGTTTTATTTCGTAATTTATTTTGGAATCCTGATAAGACAAGACGTATAACGAAGAAAACGAAAAAAAAAAACGTTTAAAATTCATAACATTTATTATATGCACCATTGCCTCGACGACTCCAAAGTCACTCTTAATATGTATGCCAGTATCACCACAACAATAGGTACTAAAAAGAATCCAGCCCTAACCGGGAACCGAGCCATGACCATTCTGCAATTCTAGCAGGAATAAATAAACCCACAGCACCAACGAGCCAAACTATTTATTTACTGTATTTTTTCTCATAATGATTATTATACTTATCATTTATTGTGTATTTCGAAAAAACAGCTATAAGCGGTACACACGCCTTCTTTACTAATAATTTCAGGCACGAAACAAATGTCAAGAGCATAACATTGTGGTGACAAGAAGTGTCTGTAAATTTTTGTTTACGTTTAGAATAACATGGCAAACGAGGTATGTGACGTTAAAAAATGTGAAGATATTAATTTGAAAATATGCTTGTCATAACAGAATAATATTAAAACAAGTTCACGAAATGTTTTAGTGTAAGCGCAAGAATAACTGTCTTGTGGGGCACATTGTTTGACAATGGATAGCGAATGCTAAATTGTGTGTTTGTTTGTGTGTAATGCGAGCAATGTTCTGAACAAAGAGTCACCAAAATGTAACAAATAAATCGTCAGCACTTAGCAGTGGAGGCGCCCGCTTTCTTGAAGTAAGAAGCGACAAGGGTATCAGTATAGCGAACGCTTACTCCGTCACCATTAAAACTAAATGTATGAATTTTCATACGTTCTATACGTGTAATCATATTTACAACGGGAATATGATGAATATAATTTGATTTGATAATATGGAATATCCCGAACCATATTTTTATTACATTTACATTATTATACTTAAATTAAATTGGTATACAAAATGTGATGCACTATTTAGTTGTTCAAATTATCATGTTTTACTTAATTTGTGAGTAAAATGTTTTCACTGATTGATATACAATTAAAATTAGCACTCATTCGTACGATCACCTACCCCCCCCCCTCCCCCCCCCCAATTAAACATTTTAATTACCTCAAGAAACCAATTCCTGTACTGCATCAAAAACGTTTGTCACAACAATGAGGTCAGAATAGTGCCCGCAATTAAACTATACTGGCTAGAGAGTTATTCGTTTTTGTAGCTTGTTTAATTTTCGCACGAAATTCTTCTCTCGTGATAACATTACTCACAATATCCATGCGGTTCGTGTAGTGTGCACACACCTCTTAGATAATACATTCCCATTAACCCTCGCTGTAAACGCATTTGAACGCCATATGCAAATGGTAGTGGTCAACATGAAACATTGTAAGCTGGCCTTCAGGTGCATTACACGTTAGTGTCAAAGATTAACGCACACTTTGCTGCAAGTGGTTGTAGCGTGCATCATGCACTCACGAGTAATTGTGTCTGTCTCACTTTTGGCACCGTATAAAGTGATATTATTCGTCGTTATAAATGATATCGTTTTATTTCTTGTGCACGCTATAGTTGCAGGAGGCTGTTTTCCTTAGAACTGCGATGTGGCTAATTAGTTGGGATATTTTAACATCCACAATTTCCATAAAATGTCATCGTGCACATATACCTCTGTGGGAAGTTGGCAAGTTACCAGGGTGGATCCAAAGACAGATGGAAGAAGCTTCATTAAAAGCAAGTAAGTGTAATGCGTTTCTTGCTTATTCACGAAATACAGTTAGTTCACACATGGTAGAAAGTAGAAACAGTGTTCTAAATGGGAGACAAGTAGGGAACTGCCAAAACGTCAACCATTAGGTAAATTAAAAATGCATCCATCTCTTTATGAACAGTGAAGACTGCCGAACAAGGGTATAGATGCATCTACGAAAACCAACACAAATGCAAACACAATTATTAAACTCTTTACAAGAATTGGTTTTAAGTCCTGGGAATTTTTCATTAACATCATACAGTAATCTTGTTTAGAGAAATCATTTGAGAATCAAGCAAACATTTGAATGAGACACCAATTTGTACCAGTGATATTCTGTGTCCGAAGAAGTAATTGATCCCAAAGTCAGAAAGCAGCCGAGCAGCGACAATCAGTTATATTCTGTCGGTTATTGGTACTGTGACCACAAAAATATTCATAAATACATTTTTATAAACTCAGTCTTTTCCTACATAGTAATTGCTTTTAAAATTTATGAGTTCCATAAACCATGTTACAAATTTTCAAACACAACGACTCTCGAATCAAACTTAAAACTCGTTCAATTATTTATGTTAATTTGTGGTTAAACAAAATCGTTATGACTTTGTATGGATCTGTCCGGACACGACTAATAATTGTGTTTAATAAAATACACATTTTGTTAAAACAAAACAACAAACAAATCACGACATATTAACTTCTATGCCGTGAATGATATATATATAGATACACCGTAACTTTTCTGTGGATAGTAATATAATAACACCTTGACAGTAATATATTTACAACCAAGACTACGCAGCTAAAATGATAATTAAATACGTGACTATGTTGGCATCATATTTATCTCACTATTATTTGTCACCTTGGTATAAAACCGTTTCAAAATAAGCCCAACAGTCCAGCAACGCTATCCGTCTTAGTGGTCTTTGAATGTCTTGTTCCGAATCGAATTAGCTATTAAAATTCATATGGTTTAGCTAAGTATAAATGGTCATAGATTATTGTTAGGTTGGATAAATGTTCTCGGCTTGAGGACATGCGGCGCAGAGGTTGGCAGGATGTACTCAACGGGAGAGCATGCCCACCAGTGGCGCACATAAAACGACACTGGACGTCGGGACAAGGAAATAAAACGGCAATTTCTTGTGATTAGGGAAACCAAACGTTGTTTAATTCATTACATAAAGTCGCGACGTTTATATTAAATCACAAGATTGCATGTTATGGTTAATTGTGTGCTTTGCTCGTTTCTTGGGAGCATTGTAAGGTTGGCATGCTTTGTTGCAAACAGCAGCATGTATCTAAATCTTCTATAACTGTGAAATGCAACGATGACAAATTAAATAAATCACAATTATTCAATCGATCAACAAACTATCGATTGACAAGTCAATTATTAATTATTTGGCCAGAGAAAGGATTGTAGTTTTATTCCTACTACCAATGTAGATTATTAAGCGTTTGATTCCCACTTTGGGATATTCTTTTTATGAGGCCTATCCGAATGTAATTAAATCAAAAAACATTACTAAGAAAATGTCAACACTTTTTGGAGCAGCTACAGCAATGAGGAGTATAAAATACTGTGGTATATTACCATTCCTTAGTGAAAATCAGTTCTTGACTTCTTGTATCTGGGTGTGCAGATACTGTAAACATACAATTATTTTATTTATACATTTTTCGCTTTATTGCTGGACGTCGCGGCACCTCTACAAGTGAGTGGGGGGTCCCCACCGCTAACAATTGGGTTCGCGTGAACCCAACAACTTATGTAACCCTATCACGTTCTTGTGCGGTGAAAAGCAACAAGTTATACATCATATGACGGTCCCACATTGTAACAGGAGATATATACTATAATCCGTCAGGTAAAAATAATGGTGTGACAAATTATGTCGGCAAGAGTATCCGTGATAATTGTTTCTCCTTTGCATCGTCACCCACGCGGATAAACTGTCGCCATGCTTGCTCGAGCTTGCGGGAGACATTATGCATGTTTGTGCAACCGAACTAGCAGTCACTATCGCATACCAATCATCTACAAATCACGAACTGTATCCAACATGTTATTGGCACGCGTGGAGAATAATATGTAAAGTGTATTTTTTTTTTTCATTATTATTATTATTATTATTCAACTGATATTTCACTTTGTATTGCATAGATCGTCTTTGTTTGCTATAATATGTTGTGGGTTTCTTGTTTGTGTATCTGATGGATGGTTGGTCTCTTAGTAAAGCCAAAGTCTCGTCTTCAGGCGACTTTTAAAAGACTCAACAATTAATAGCAGATTAAGATTGGAAATATTTGCATCTAACAAAATAAAGAGACCTGCTATACGCGGTCCAGGCTTGAACAGTTCCCATTACCCACACAAAGAATTAGGTAACACATAATTTTTTATCCATGTGTAACCAACAAATTTAACCATACTAAACAAGTTAATATTATTTAAAAAATGCACACACAAATATAAAAACTATACCAAGTCACTCACTTAAAAAAAGAAAGCGGTGAATTTTCGGAGTACCCTTCCTACTCCTCACTCAGATCGAGGAGTTGTCCTTTCTTAACAGTAACTTCCGCTAATAAGTAAGATTATTGTACAGATATTACAAATTGAAAGCTAATAGTTTGGTTGTGAACATATGTTCATATAATTTGAGAATGATTCATTGACATAGCCACATTGTCTTAACTAACAGAAACAGTTGCTCTAAAAAACACAATCATGAAGATCAATAAATAACGCACGTTAGATTAATATAAACGATAAGTAACTAATTAGTATACGAGCTGTCTAATTTGAGATCACAATGTCAGCATTCAATTTGTACACTATCTACATATTATTTGACTGTCTATATAACACCGTAGGGTATATGTATATGTGAACCATATCATGATCACGCACTTCACTTCATCGGTGGAAATAATCAAGATCAAGAAAGGAAATAATGTTTTGTAGAGTAATCATTTCTCTACCAGTATAGGATGCAATGATCCTAGACTCTCACACAAGGTCAACTGAATGATTTGATACCTGTACAGTGGGAAGTTGTAAACGGCAAGTAGATAAATGACGCCAATTTATTGTACACCGCAGCTGCCCCCACATAGGCTGGTAACATAAGTCGTTGCAGTCGCAATTGCACTATCATACGGTGCACTTGTAGACATTACGGTCTACCTCATCGATGCGCAACGGGCATTACTGTGCTCATTTTTCACGACAGCTGGAGTTTGCAAACCTGCACTCATCACCTGTTTTATTATTCCTAAGTACTGAGAACGGTTTGGATTAATTTATGTACACATGTGCAATGCACACTTTTGGCACGCTTTTTAATCAAGATATATTATTATTTTTAGTTTTTTATGGGTGTATACGACGTATTGAAATACATAACTCAAGGTAAGGTTAAGACAAAACATTGTCGTTTGCACTTCAAGTATTACTTATCGATGGCAACTAGTTGTTTTAAAGGTGATAAAAGACAGGTGTATCACACTTTCGGCAAGACTTGTTTTCAGCGGCGCAGAGCTGATAAAATATGTAAAATAATCACCTTGCTGTAAAACTGGGGAGCTATTAATTATCAGTCTAATATCTATTCAATTATTTTACAAATAGTGTAACTGAATAATTAATTTGATGAATGTGTTTTCACTAATTTGAAATTGGAACTTAAAGGAAACAAAAGTAGGCAATGCAATAACATCATGATCCATATTCACAAGAATATCGTGGTTACTGTCTCAATGACTAAATAAGCGTTAATTACCAATAAGAGTTAAACAACATGTCTATAAAATATCAAAAAAACTGTCGGACAGAAGATGTATTTTCTCTAACCATTCTCCTGCCTCACCCTCTTATTTGTTGGCTCCATCTAATTTACGAGGCTCATGCGTTCATAAGAGATAACGATTTAACCAAATCTGATCAAAAAACGTGCGCATTAGGTTTCTTAGAGTTATTATTATTTCATATTTATTAATTGCGTATTATTTTATTATTTCGAATTTTACTGTTTGTCCCCGTCGTTTTCTGTTTGAACATTTAAGAATAGATTTGTAAACGAAACATGAAATGTAAAAATAAAATGTGCAGAGAGAGTGACAAAATCTTCGCGTGATCCAAGTCCAAACCCTGATATTTCTTCTTGATCGCCGGACTGTGGTCAACACTGCGGAGATTTATCTGACGGCGACATAGCCTAAAGGTGATTCTATCATCCAACAGTCGCAGAGACAAAAAGCACACCGAACAAATTGGCCGAGTGGTCGTCTCACCAGTCATCTATGACGAATGACGTAGACTGACCAATCGGCGGAAGTCATCCGTCTAATCGTTTGCACACTAATTTATAAGTGGTCGAGTGAGACAGGGGACTCTAGCAAGCATTGCAAAAAATCGATGCAAGAAGAAATCAATCAAATCGATTGATGAATACTGTGTGTGTTTTTTTTTTATTCTGACCACTTAGTGTTTACATTGATTTACAATTTAGTACGTATAGCAGTTGACTTTAAGTACGACGAGGATTGATTAATTGGTTTAGATAATTAATTGATATTGTCATTACAATAAAGTATCTATTCTGATAGACTGTTATATTCCTGAAATTATTTTGAGCGTAGCTGGAATACAACGAGAATTCTAATGAATAAAGTTGGAAAAGTACAAAAAATATAAACAACTGCTGCCCTACATGATTCAATAAAGGTAAATCCATCATATATTTTAGTGAAAGGAAACTTAATTGAAGCCCTCATATAAAAAAATTAAAATAGCTTTATAATCAAAGTTATTCCGTGTATCTCAAACTGCGGTTACATAATTCCAGACTTATTTCTTCTTTCTCTGGATTAGAAAATCATTCTACATTAATTGTGTCTAATTACAAACACGCGACTTTCTTAATGGATGGCAAAGCTAATTATTTGTTTACGTGAGTAAAAAAACAATGCACGTCAGATGGTAATGCAACCCGACGTTTTTTTAAATCAGGCTTTCCATAATATTGCAGATAAAAAAACTAAGAGAGCCTAGTTCTCTATGGCTAAGACGCGCACGAAGCTACCAGACGAAGTCGTTCACGAGATGACTTGCGAACTTAGCGATCATGTGGGTAGATCAACGACCCAGGGCAGGGATGATCAATCAATGTGAGAATACCAACATCTCATTATGTTGTTAATAAGTAACCTTTGTTCGCGAAATGTGATCCATCTACCGACAGACAATCATGGCACACGGGCTTATAATAACATAATTAGGAAGTGGATTCGAGGCGTACATTTACTCTCAATGTGTGTTCGTAAATGAAATGTTGATTGTATAAAAATAAACACAAAGTGACAGACTAATAAGCAGTATGACGTACTGTTTGCTATACTTTTGTATTACCATACACAGCCCACACCTAAGTAGTTGTATTGTATATACTGCATGGCAAACAATTAATATAATAAATGTCAGACCAGATTTTCTGTAAGGGATTTAATTTATTATGTGACTCAGAGTTAAGACGGCTTTAAAGTTCAAAGCCACCGTTTGCATTGGGTCGCTCATATATGACGGTTCGATTTTGTGAATTTTGATATAACTAATCGACTGTCGTAAATATTATTTTATCATAAATAAGAAGAAAATAAAAACGAAGAAGTCAAGCTATTTCGTAATTTGGGCGCCATTTTTAGTAACTTTTAACTGAATACCCAAATCATCACGACTTAAGTACAATTCAATTTGACTTCTCCTAACCAAACGAGAAATTTAATTTTGAAGGCAATTACGACAAAAGTTTCACATTTTCTATATAGAGACTAAATTGTCGAACCAAATTTAATGTGAGTAAAAAAATTTCTTTTCGTTCATTTAGCGGCGCAAATGACCTGAGCGTCGTCTTGAGGATTCTTCTGTAGCAAATTTTACGAAGCGTTACTTTTATCTTATAACCGAATTACAATAAAGTGTATCAAACGACTGCATATAATTAATTCGATAATTAACCCCATCAGTCTAGGGATGACACATTACGACGTACGTGCATCAGCGCAACAGGTGAAAGAGACACTGTCATCGCTTCGGCCATGTCGCAAACAGTCTTGGCGACAACTTTGAGCCCCCACTAACACGCTATACACGCAATATATACACTAACACATTACCATGCAACATTTTCCCTTCTTGTTAACAAAATATATATAGGTTGTTTTAACTCCTGTCTCCTTGTCTCTGCATAGCTACCATGCGTGAGTATGTACATTGCACTCATTATTCATGCTTCCTTGCAGCAATAACACCGAAATTGCACTACATTGCACTCATTATTCATGCTTCCTTGCAGCAATAACACCGAAATGCAGATAAACTAGGTCACCTTAGAAGTATCTGCCATACCTCACGTGAATAAGCAGTATGCATTTGTTTGAATCTATACACATTAGCATAGCAAACATATCCACGTGAAATATGAGCAGCGTACAGGATAGTAGGAGGTACGTGCGGTATAATTTAACTGTCAGATCGTGTTTTTGCTTTGCTACTTAATACATTTTAATTCAAGGTGCATAATTAGCAGATAGTAGCTAGTTGGTGTGGTGTGGTGCAATGCGTAGAGTGCGTGCGTGTGACGTAGTAGCCTGAGGACGATGGGCGTAGTGACGCGAGCTGAACGCGAGTGGGCGGATAGAGGCGTGGAGGTGAGAAGAGTGGGTGAATGAATGGTGAGAGATGAAAGACATGCCACATTGCTTCTTTCTTGGACACTGTCCATCGAACATCGCCTCCTAATTAACTTGCTAATCTCATGGACAAGATAAGAGGTGGGTAGACAATTTTTTGTTTGATTTTTAGTTTTAGTGTCAATAATGAGACAGGAATATACATGGAAGTTTATGCAACGAAGAGATATGTGTGTTTATTTATCTGAATAATATGAGTTTATAATAAAAGTTCTTGCAGAAGTTGCTCCCTTCTATTGTATGTTCAAGGATTATGTGGCAAGACTAGAACGATATTGCGGAATAGTAAATATATTTATTTATTCAATCATATCACAATGCATGTCTACACATAATATACAACAATAATGAAAAAAAATATATAAACAAATCGCGTAACGGGTCGCCATACTATAACAGTACCGTATATGAACTTAGATGGGGATGTGAGTGCAGTAATTGTAAATGTATATATGTGTGTGTGTATTTGTGTGTGCGTGTAAGCAAGTGTATATGCGTGGTGTAACCAGTTCTGTGGTGTGCTCAAGTTTCTGTAAGTAAAAGTTTTGCAATCATCATTTTAAAAGTTGTGAAAATTATACAATCATGTCTACTTCTGAGTTGCGGGTGAGATTGTCTACTGAAGATTGTGGTCGATTCATGTTTACATGCATGCATATGTGTGTGCGTGTGTGTGTGAAGGTGTGTGCGTTTGTGTTGTTAATGTGACGATTTTACTTGTTAGAACAATCATTTCGTTCGCATCTTTTTTCATAGTAATTTTAATGTAATAATATATCTTCAAAATTTATATATGTTGACTCGTTGAGGTGGTTTATTTCTTTCAAAAGAAAGGACATCGTATCGTATGACTTCGGAGTATTTACTGCAATAGACTGTGAATTTCAATCGTTCGCAACATGCATTTTATAGTACAAATTTAACCGACTGAAAATGAACTTTAATATTTAAAGAGCTAGAGAACCAAGACACATTATGTATATATTAAAGGCTTTCAAAGAAAAACGCATATTTATTATTTTCACTCTATTCTAAGTAAAGTTTAAAACTCCTGTATTTAAACCATTTGTGTTTGGTGTTGTCATTTATCTTTGTACCCTCTCTATTATTTCGTTCATACAACAATGAAATATTGTTTGAAAAGGAAAAAGCAATGTTTTGGATCTATGAGCCAAGAATCTGATTGAATTGTTATACAGGATTCAAGCCCACCTTAAACGAATAGTCTGACAGGTTTTGGATGGCAACCCAACTCAAATACATTTCCAAAATACTTTTTCATGTCTTCTTAACGTCATCACACTTGATTTTTTTATTTCTAACCTCGATCATTGTTTTAAAATAAGGTTTGGCACACAGTGGCTTGTTTCAAGACAAACACTTTTTCAACATTAAGAAATAATTTTTAATGCCGAGTCACTTTATGAAGACGAATGTTGAAAATCCATCTCCGTTGGGACTCGAACCCATATTTTCTGCCCTTTATTCATTGACAGAGCGGTTGCCGGAAAACATACATCTCTTTGGATCATATTTCAAAATACGACAAACAATCGATAAAAACTTTTGATTACAGATTTTGATGTATATAGAGATTTATTCAGACATTTTGATGACTATTTCAGTTCAAAGTAATCTCGAAATAAAACTTACTATTTTTAGAAAGAAGGGAAAATAATTGTTTCTCAAAACCGAGATAGAAATATTAGATAGTGAATATTAAATAATAATAAACCGACGTACTATTTAACAACATAATTAAACAATTCACACATTGAACATACCAAGAATCTGGTCAAACCGTCTACATATATCTTGTCATAAAGTTATGTCACACCATCGTAAAGTGGTTCCACAGCAACATTGTAAATGATGACGAGCCAATCAACAGGTCGTTTTTAAAATAGTGGTATTTGATTGGCCAATGACTCCCTCATCTATGACGTCAGCATCCACAAGGTTGCTGTGGAGCGACTTGTGGACGTCTCCCAAACAAATAGGCACATACAGTGAAACTACATTTAATTCCGAGGATAAATTCATTTCGCTTGTCGTTATATTTACTTATTATTATACAAAGTATTGCCGTGAAGATCATAAACAAGTGAATAAATCGTAACCAAGTTCTCTGAAGTAGAATACACATGTCACAATATTCACATTAGTCACTAATTGTTATGAGCTTCGTCAGTTTAGAAACCATTCGATGTGACATTCATTTAGTTTGCTACCGCGATGCGTCGTCCTATTTATAGGGTAGGTATCATCTCTACAAAGTGAGGCATTTAGCGAGGAAACAGCGTTTGTGTGGGTGAAGAGACAACGGCCTTGGGCCACTTGACTCTTCTCCATCAAATGGAGGCGTCGGGCGTAGACCTCCATTTAACTACACCACTGCATGGCTAGACAGTTGACATTTTAATTGTGAGTATGTGGGGTGAGGATTAGTAATACCTGGCTACGGTTAAATATTATATAAGACCTAGTAATTGGACTGTACACTGTTCCTTGTCACATATAAAAACAATATTTTGGACCCTGATCAGAGCTCTTCAACAGGCGAAAACACACGAACACGTTGAGTGTGCTTTTGCCTGTTGAAAAGCTCTGATCATGGTCCGAAATATTGCGTTTTTAAATTGTTTTTATATGTGACTGACAAGGAACAGTGTACAGTCCAATTACTAGGTCTTATATAACGTTTTACCTGTTCTACTGTTTCCGTTTTAATTGGTTTAATATTATGTTTGTACTGAAATTTATTTGAATAAATAAGGGTTGTGTGAAAATTAGAATGAAAGTGACCTAAGTTCGGCTCGGATCAAGATAGTCTTGGCAGTTCACTGTATTGGGCTGGTAATATGTATTACGAAGCTATACCATGTTCAATTTTGATTCTAGATTGGGCTGCTTATGTCAAAAATGCCAATTAATTCCAGTTTACAGGTTCAATATGGGATATAAAACACTACTATGTGCTTCCGAGAGTACTTCTGGATCCGGGATGGACTCTACAAGTGACAATATTGAGAGATCTTATTCTTATTTACACACTACGTAATTTATTGAAATTACTGATTATTTCAAGTTAGGTTTGTTTTACTAATTAACGCTCTTTAAAAAAATAATGTTTCTTGGATTTGTAAAATATTAAAAGATTTGGTTGATCTCAAAAAAGTTGGCTATATACTACATCGAATACCATCAATACAACCGCTACTTCCAAGGAGCCTCGCACTAAATTACATAATCTCAAGTTACTTGCTTGTTAATTTGTGGGAACAGCATATGTAACACACAGACACACTCATGTTAGATATTTATTATACACAATATCGCACCTTAGGCTTAGCCATAAAGTACAGTTCATATCAACAGCTACTATATAAGTCATACCAATAATTTAGAATTGTTTGCCTCAAACTGCCTTGTTATGTGATCTTGTAACATTTCCGGTTCCAAACGAGTAATGCTCTACGAAAAGTTGTTTATTTATAACCTTGGTTTAACCACTTCTTTGTCAATATAGATGCTGTGTAGCTGTTCGTTACACATATTGACACCACTGCAAAGATTCGGTATAATTATGGACTGCATTTGCAATATCTTTTTGTTATGTAATTAATAAAGTGTCCATAAGTAAATAACTGATTTAATCTAGAGTACAATATTAAAACCACACATCAGAATTACAATGTTTTATTTGGTGTTAAACAACGAACTCACGCGTTAGATCAAAATTAACGATGTTGGCCGAATTGGATCTATCAGTATCACACATTGCCGAGGTCGTCATAAAGATACACAAAATCATTTGGCAGCAAATATAGCAGCAGCAAAATAAATAAACTCTTTGTCTGGATCACTCTTTTTATCGTTTACAATGCCATATAACAATCATTTTAGTAAACTTTACCGGGGGATATAGGTGCTAAAATTCACATGTTTTGTGGTTAGCATATTTGTGTCATATTTTTAATCATCCTTAGTATGGTCGATCCTTATGGTCACCCAATGTACGTTAGACAGTTGACAATAAATTGTTTTTCTTTCAGTTCAAATATCAACATGATCTCTAAAATGTCCGTTATGACGTCATGAGAATACTACCAGTATTTCGTAAGCATGAGCCGACTTACGTCGGGACAAGTTTAGCACAGAGTCCCTCGTGCAATGTCGGGTGCCCTCGTGCTTGCCACACGCCCGTACGTACAACTGTCGCCTGAACTCTTCGCGTGGCCCGCGAGGCAAACTCACCTCCAAGGAACAGCGAGTGTCAGAATGCGCACGCGCGAGTTTGTTTGTTTGTAAGAGTGCGTTGCCCAACAAGGCCTAATCAGCACCAGCGTACAGAAGACACCAGAGATAATAATTAGCACTACTAGTGTAACCGTATCATTAGGTATACGGTTTTGTTATGGAGTTGTTAACTTTTGAGGTTGACCAATGGGAGTGGAAGAGGAATTATCCGTACCACTATAATTAAACCAATCAACACTGGTATTCATAATTTGTTTATCTGAAACACAATGATTAAACTAACGTTATTTAGGATATTGCAGCAGTTTTTTCGTTTAAAAAAACATAAAAAGAGATTTGTAAAGAGTGTCAAGAGATCTTTGATGAAAATAATAGGAATTCATATTTTGTGTTGCTATAGTTAGCAGGATGATATATTATGATTGATGGTCATCAATTTTTTCATTGCCTTCGATACTTTCCGGTATGTGACCAACGAACAAATATAAAATATAAATGCCGATATATGTATATATATTACAAATTGATACATAACAAACTTGTAGAATGTCCTCGATAAAGACAGAATCCATTCCCAGATTTAAATGCCTACCTGAAGTCGTAAAACGTTACTTAACAAGTTGCAAACGTGCTAAAACAATAGATATAGGCCTACATCTTAGTCTACGAACTATAAAACGTAACGCGCATAAATTGATAAATTCATTGTGACGTAAAAGCTGAGACGAGAGAAAGCAGTTGACCACCGATTGTCCATAGAGTCTGGAAGCTTGATTTACTACTCCGTTTAATCCACTTCCTATATCCCATTTATTATATACGCCTCCCGTTTCAGTTCTTACGCAGATGCACACACACAATGGATGACCAGAAATAAAAACAATAGGCGACGTATGCAAAAGTCGAGCACTTAACACATGAGATTCTATGCCAACATCGCTATTTGTTCACTTTCCACTGTCATGTGATTGCTGAGAACAGGTTAATCGGCTCAAAGGACAATTAATAAAAGTGTTAATTATCTGTCATCAGCTGCGCTTGGATTTATAGGTGGTCCAATCGTCAAGTTCTCAGACTACATAGAAGCTAAAGCTATATTTACACACAGAGCTCGCCGCTACAATGTATTGTTCTTGATTTGTTGTGTGTTGTTGTGTGAAGTCTTCCCGAAACAACAGTACAGCTGACAGATGCTTTCGTCAGAAGAGTGGTTTGTGGCCAATAAGCGAGCGCCAATTTCAAATACCGAGTGCTGATTGGTTATGAATCACTCGTCTTGACGAACGCATCTGTAAGGAAGTTTAGTAAAATTCGCTCCATTTATATCATAGAACGCGAATTTTAGTAGATATTGTGAATAAAACTCATAGACCAATTAAAGCTTACCTTGGCCCATATCAACATACAATTGGGTCAACTCTGTGGTAGTCTGTTATGGACATACCCTGGCATCTGTACTGCGTCTGATCCTTAGTCCAAATCCGCACTCCAACTTGCGAGATACCCCTACAGCTCATACGACAACACCAAGGGTATGTTGAGCCTATAAATAGTACATTGAGATCTAGAGCAGTAGTAAATTAAGATGGTATTTTGCAATTGACTCTCATCATGCACTAGACAAGCTAGCGTGGGATTGTAGAGAAATGCAACCTACCTATATGGTAGTTGATCATCATAGTCACTGATCATCATAATCGATCATCATCTCAAGTAGCCTCGTTGCATAAACCACACATTGTAAACATCGTGGGCAGCCCAATCCCCCCAACAACTGGCGCATTTTATTTTTCACTTATACTCCAACAGATGTACCGTATACATTTCTCTTTAGAAAAACAACTGGCTACATCCCGTTTTACTTTTAAGCACCCGAGCACAGATCTCTTCTCCCATCTCATTATAAATTATACCAGATGGAACGCCAACGAATTAAAAGACACAGTCCCACTCGTGTCTCTAGGCGCACCTACGCATGATGACATTCAGGTGTTCAGACAATTTTGGACCTTAGCCACTAACGTGTCAAAACACCGGCAAACAATGCCTCCATTGGACCCGTCTAGTATGACATTTACATTTAATAAACTTAAATGTTACCTTGATGAGATTTTTCTATCTTGGAAATCATTTGAATGCCGGATAACGAGTCTCTTTCCTTGTGTATAATGCGTTCCTGTTTGCCTGTCTACAGATGTGATGTTGTGAAGATATTATTGATGGAGTTAAGTCAGTGTTCTGCAGGCGAGCGCTTTCGTTCGCATAGCTTTGGCACAATCTCCACAGTCGAAAAGAATTATCCACAGAGGAAGAAGAACCAGCCAACCTTAAAGCAGGCTACCTAATCAATCAAGGGCAGACAACTCCCTCCCTCTCTCATTTATTCTCCGAGGCAACCATCACAAACTACAGGTTTGCTATGATTTGCATGATACGCCCCAACTAACTGAGGTAAACGTCCTGTATCAATAGAAGCAACAAGTAGTCATCGATTGAAATGTGAATGGCTTCAATTAACGAATGTAGCTGTTCCTTGCATCAAATTCAAAAGAATGTATAAAATTTTATTGGCAGTAAACATGTAAATTATTATGCAGCTCAAGTCGCTTGAGAGTATACGCATGGTATACTACAGCGCAGCGGCTTGCAACTAAATGTTTTAGCACGTTTCGGTGGAATATGCATACCTACATAAATTATGTTTTGGCTCAATACTAACCACGTCAAATATGACTAATTAACATCTCGTGAAATAAGTAATTGGTTATCTGTAGGCCTACCTACATGGTAAAAACTATAAACATGTAAATGATAATTTCGCGGATCGCAATCTGTTTTTATAGCTTTTTAATCTTGTTATCTATTTAGTGTATATCCAATTCAAATTTACAAATCTTTCTGGCTATATTGAATAATCGTTTGGTGATCATAAATTATTATTGTACGTTTTATTTCCGTTAATCCTCTGCAAGTACATACAAAAAAAGTACGTGTGTACCCACAACGTATTAAAAACTATATTTTAAGTCGTATTACATTAGCCGTTTTGAAATCTTTCTTATTATTAACTGCAAGGAGCTTTGTTTTTGGCAAATGTATGATTTGGTTGCTGAAAGATCAAGAGATGTACTGAAAATTAAACGAATAGACATAAATCGTAGAATGCGAATCTGAAATCATATAAAATCAATCTTACGTAACACACAACCATAGTCTGGGATCGATTTCTAAGATCGATTCCCGGCCACGGCATAGATGTCGTTGCACTTTTCACTCTCTCATCATCTAGATTAGCATCGTTGCCAAAATATGAGTCATAGCCGAAACAGCATCACAAGCCAACACGTCGTATAGTTATCTGCTAGATACACTGGACTTACCCCTCTCCATTATACACGTGACACAGGAGAAAACAAGTCACTGTCGTTAGTCGATCAGCCTCCTAGGTTGTCTTGCACTATTATTGTTCTCCATGTCTTCTCGCCCAACCGCTACTACATTTTGACCTATCTACATAAAATGTCCGTACTGTTTTCAGCAATACCTAAATACCCATGATGATCACCCCGGCGACGTGTGGTGAGCCTGATTCGGACGCCGCTTTATGAACTGATTAACCTCATGCTCGCATATACATATCTCAGATCCTTATTATATCCTTATTATATTCATATAGTGTAATTTTTAGAAGGGTTTATTGTAAGGAAAGTACATATGTACTTAAATTCACCCATTTTTTCTTTTCATAATACATTATTTTCTAATGTATTTTTTCATGTACCAGTGCGGTTGTATTTTTTATGTAAAATAAAAAAAAAATAAAGACACAATTATTATTATTAATATAATTATTCCGCTCCCCGCGCTGGGGCTTATGTTGAAAATGTCGCCCGGCCGGCACGTTGCGCAATGGAGGCGCTGCCTGCAGACCTAGACCGGAGGAGAGCGAAGGCCAACTCCCCCGCGGCGCCACCGATCCAGTTTCCCAAGCACCTGTTGCCACAAGGTGTCCACATGGGGCGCGATCACCTGCGTAAGCCGTGACCTCAGCAAGTAGTCGGCCGACTCCAAGATGACAGCTTTAGAGGCTCAACGTCAGAAACAGCCAACTTAAACGATGTTTTACATACATTTGCTTTTCTTTATTCGGCGATTAAAGGAGAAACCCGGATTAAAGCGGTAAAATAATGTTAATTTATTGGACAGCGTGGCCAATTGTTAATTAGTTGCTTGTGTTTTTTTTAATTCTGTGATATTTACGAATGTAGAACGTTTACCGAACCACTACGCATTAAATTGTTCATCTGGTGATGTTTTTTAAAATATTGATTATAACCGGAATAAGTGATATATAATATATATGATATATAATAGAATAAGTGATTCAAAATTTAATATCTCTCATTACTTCAGTATATTTAACACAGATCTCATAGTTGGCGACCCTTTGTTTTACTCTAAGGAGTTGACACACACCCCCAACTTAATTGAACTATTCGTTTTTTTGTGTACACCTAAATGGTAACTCAGGTGAGGAATCTACGCAACCCGATAAAATATGACCTACACACCCCTACAATGGAACGAGGTTATGCATATCAATTCAACTTTAAAGCTAATGAGTAATGACTAATTGTTATTGTGTCCCTCCACTACTTGTAATTTCGATATAAATTATAATCCCCATCAGGACACGACAATGCTGCCTAATGTACAGTTTGAAGCTGACCACCTACACATACAATAGAAGTATTTCAACACTCCGGATAATAAAGTGCACCTAATTAAACCTGATTGGTCAATACATCATGAATGATAACGACTGTGATGCGCGGCAAACATCACGTTCATTACGCTCATGAATCGAATTGTGGTATTTCGAAATCATGCGTGGTATTATAGATGTGAATAATAATCCGTCTTATTTAGCCGATAACTAATGGTAGACCTTCATCTAGCAGCATTCACACACACTTTAGCGAGCGTAATCTCTAAGTAATAACTTGCGCGGGGTGAGAGGTTAGTATTCGTCTTGTCCGACGGAGCCTGAAGCGTCTCAGCACCCAGGGATCCAACAAGTAGTAAGCAAGGTGATTAGTTATATCGCGGAGCTCAAACAAAGACGTTCCAACTGGATTTGCAGCTTTTCAGAAAGTAGTAGTTTTACTCTCAGTGTTCAGAATATTTACATCGCCGCAGACGAAAGTTAACATAAATACATTTTGAGAGCAACACTTATTTAGACAAAACAAGTCACTATTGTAAAACTAACTATTGTTTCCATGAGATAAAACAATTTTAGTTTTAGCAGATGATGCTTGCATGGCATTAAACCGGAAACTAAAATAATAATAAACTTAAAATATGTATTATTCATTTTACTAAACATTCATTCGCGTGTTTAATGTATTTTTAAAATGAATAGTCTCAATCGTTATAGCCTTGTTTGATAGTAAGACGGCCACATCTGCTCTCGATCTGCCTGTTATGTCTGAAGCTATAATACTGCAACGAAGGCGTTATAGGCATTAACATAAATCATCCCGCAAAACAAAAACAAAACCATGGCTACATAACTGTGCAGTGTGCATATACACGTTTTTCCTTCAAGGCCATTTATAGGTGCAAAATGCATGTTTTCATATCATTGCACATAAATTACACGCAATAAATATCCATGTAAACACATACACATCTCAATGTCTCGACAAAGTTAAGGTAAACATCACATTGGCACGTGTATTAGTGAAACCCTTAGGTGTTAAAAGCGCTAACTAAACTAAAGAAGACAAATACATAAGCAAACACGGTTTACTTAAGTGGAAGCAATTTAAGTTATTTACCTAGAGTGTTTTGAATGCAGGTGGATGTAGGTACCATTACTTATATCAGTTAAGTAAGATGGATCCGATTCCTCTACGTCAGGTCGGTCTCTAATCGAATGCAGCCTTGAGGAGATGGGGCACGTGAGGCTGCATATGGTACTGACGGACTGGACTTGATGGCAGCTGCCGAACAGACAACACGCGAGATAATCCTACACCCGCAAGACGTATTTAAAATAATTTCTACATAAGATTACCTCTAATGGCCTCGTCTGCAGCAGCACCGGGTAATTTCTAGCATATCGATACCAATGAGGAGGTATTTGTGACGTGAAGCAGCACAAACGAATACACAATTTCGAATTTTGTTATCCCTTTCTTTTTCAGATATAAAAGTCCAAACACAATGAAAAATGACATCAAAATACATAAATAAGATCTGTTGTGTAGAAATACCACTTATTGTGATTGTCACAATACATTTATTTGTCGATGTATGCTTTTTTGTCATGATTGAGTAGCAAGACGTAAGAGGTATTGGTGACGTGGAGCAGCACAAACGAATACACAATTTCGAATTTTGGTTATCCCTTTCTTTTTCAGATATAAAAGTCCAAACACAATGAAAAATGACATCAAAATACATGAATAAGATATGTTGTGCAGAAATACCACTTATTGTGATCGTGTTCGTTTAGTGTCAGCTCAAGTTCTTTCTACTTCAAATATGTTTGGAATATTTTTGGAGGATGTTGAAGAAGATAATAAAGAAAATAAATTCAAAATCCGGTATGAAAATGTGTAACAAATTTCCTTTCTAAAGTTACTATTATAACTTCATGTTATTAATACTAGGAATGAGTTTCTTGCATTTCAAGACTCCTCGACCAATAAAACCCGGCCTGCCGGCAACTTAAACACCTGACTGATGACGAAATCGGTATTTAATACAACTTCCCATAACTCATCCCAGTTCAAGATTTTCTACTCGGATAACCACCTAAAATTTACTATGCAAACTGCTATCCATGTCACGTGACCAAATATCAAGTCAATTATTCACGATTATAACATTACAACAGCTTTCAACGACATAGTGCGATTAACGTGCACATGACATTGATATCTTTGACCATCAAACAAACCGTGAATTAGACTCGACTGTATAAGTGTGGTATCAATGCCTTCACGTGTGGCTAGTGCAAACACCTCACCATGGAATGTGTGTGTATCCCGCTGCTGAGATTACGATTCCCTATGAATGAAAGATGTGCATGTTCGAATGACGCAACAACGATCCATCAGCTAACAGAACGCATAATATATTGCAGTAATGTTGTAATGACCCGAGCGGGCAAGCGGGCTTATTTGTACATCTGGCCACCTCCCGCGGAGGCCATAACAGACCAATATTGCGTATATCCTCCCACCCAACACTGTATAGTACTTTATCACAGTCATTAGCGATTGAATGACTGACTGACAGTAGTCTTCACTGCGGAGAAAGGTAAGTTTAAATATGAGCTTGCCGACACGCCTAATTTACAGTCTATTAGACTCGACATATAGGCATAGTGTTTTGATCCTGTATGCAACAACGAAATATTCCTGACTGTTTTGTTTTGCTATGGACAGCATTTGAAATTGTACGTTTTTGACCACAGTGATTAAAATATCTGCAAAATAGTTAAATATATGGTATCGGTTGGTAAATGATTTTTAATTTGATGTTTACTGTACAGGGACGTATATTACACTTCCAAATTTCAAATCTAAATTATTAATTGATGGTTTGTTTTTAAAATTTGGTAAGATTACTTTAGTATGTATATTTCCCCACAAATGTGGATATAAAACTTATATTTTAGTAATTTTCTACACTAATTTTATGTCTCAGAACCGATAAAATCGTTTGCTGAAATTGCTGAGGAAGCTAAAGGAAAATTATTTAGTAGGTTTCTCGATTTCAAATAATGATCTGTGATCATACCCGATCACTCGCCATGCTTGTCACGTGTGAAAGGTGGAGGAGGGAGTAAGAGGGGTTGGGGGGGGGGGGCACCGCGTGATACCACATATTTTCTCACAGCGCATATTCTCTTGTCACTCAATGTCCACTCATCTTTAGTGTCTGAAAGTGACGGGGTGACCAATCGACAACTATTTATTAAAATTAATCACACATCATTCAAGCTAAGTTACCGATTCGCCCTTTCCACTGTTTCGTCTTTCTTACAATAGGTCATTTTAAGTCATTAGACACCCACGACCTTGTCTCGTACTGAACACCATCTTGAATTTATAACTTTGCGACTCGATAGTTATGATTGTAACGAAGATTGAGACCGCTATATCCTTGCAAAACATGACAATGAAAAAATAAAGGAGGAATCCATTCTAATAATATAATTAAAAAATAAATCAGTTATACAAAAATGATTATATATATTCTTGATCTTTGTTTCTTAGTATAACAAGAAGTCGCTTTAGTAAGTCAACATGTGCGTGCATTACATTTAAAAAATATGGTTTTAATTTTTGGATGCGATATGCAAATTCATTCATTACAAAAGTTTTCCCTGACCAGGTTTCAATATTATAATGCTTGCTAATTGTTTAATTTCTATGTCGTTAGTAATTATCGGTACTTGTACTTAAGTTAAACTATATTAAAAACCTTATGGAGTGAAAAATTATTGATGTCATTGCTATTGTTGTATCCCATTTGATGTAACTTTTATTGTGTATTGTTATTATTGTATAGGAACTAATAACCATATCAAAAGGTTCAAATTATAATCCTATATTTAATGTTTCTATGTATGGCTACCAAATAAAATATGTTTTAAATTGCAGATTCATCATCAAAAAAAAGGGGGAACCAGGTCCGTTGACAATAAATCCTGTCAGTTGGTCCCCGCAGCTAAGTATGCTGCGAACTAAAGGCTACCGGTTAAAAAACCGTCATCGCTCATCGACCAAATGAATTGGAGAATGGATTGTCCGCCGCATAATCCTCTATGAGAGATTGTGAATTGTGCTGTCCCGCGGCCAAAAACCAGCGTTTGTCATTCACCGTTTGGACCGAACCGACGCTGCAGCGGTTGGGTCCACCGAGAAGTGTATAAAGAGTTGAATGAGTAATGGCTGCCGTGTGCTCGGGTGTACTTATACTTACTCCAGTTGCTCCATCTTTACATACCCACGCAATGAGGTCATACTGCAGCTACAGCCATTGTAATTATAGTTTTATTGATTGATTATTTGACGTGTTATGAATAAACGATGTGCAACTACTGTAAGTAGGTAGTAAAAGTACTTTCATTAAGATTCCGAACTAATTTATATTGATGCGTTTTATGTAGCTTCATTCCTCGGCGTTTAGACGCCCTTGGATGTTAAAATGTAATCGCATACATAAACAGTAGTTTTATGACTGAGTAGAGCATTTATACTTTTAATGGCGTACACTTGAAACAGAAAACGTGCAAACAAAACTCATATTATAGAAGTAGATTTAACAGCATTTCACTAGGCTGTTTTGTTTTTCTGAACTCCGTAACAAAGGCACCGTCAATCGATTACATAAAATACAAAATAGATTGATGTAAATATTATAATAAATGAATCTATGGATTTTACATTAGTATACAAAGGCGATCATTACCAGTTGCTTCTGAGCGAAAGCTGATGAATCTGCTTACAGAAGAAACCTAAATGTTTACATGGAGATAAATTGTATGAACAAGTCGTTGTGATTTATGATTTAAAAAACATTTTCTTATAAAAGTAGTAGTGGTTAGAGCATATATCATCAACATAGATGGTTCTCACAAATTTTTTAACGTCATACTCCTTCACAAACTTGCACCTTACATAAATCTACGTTTAAAATAAGAATCCTTTGATTAACAGTGGCTTAACACTTCTGAATATAGAGGGTGACATTTTTAGTATTGCTATTTATTAGTTTTATACATTACGATGGCTATAGTATGGGAACTTGCAGCTAAGTGTTAGACTCCCAAAAAATTTTGATTAGTAGTATGTCTATACACGCATGTACGTTTGCTACCAACTTGTGGCAAGAGGTAAGTATTGCATAAAATCGTGAAAAATCATGAAAAGCACTTCTATTTTAAATTATGTTTTGTTGAGTATTCTTTTAAGTAATGCAAATTGATATTAACTGGCCCAAAGTTCCACAACGAAAGATAATACAAATAATGTTTTTCCTAACAAAATAATTGATACCGTTATCTGAAGACAGAGAGATCTCTGAGGCCACATTCTCTCACTTTTCAATATTGTTACTACTGTTGGAGTAAAGTAATGGCCCCAGATACGTCAGAGCTCAAAAGAAGGCGATCCACCCACTCTGGCCGACCACTCTTCCGCCGTATGCAGATTGATCGGCCTGTTCCCATTGTCGATGCGCCTTCGATCCCAGCTTCTATTTTATACGTAATGAACGGGTTAGTCTCCAAATTTATAGGTACTGCTTCTATCTGCCTTTGGTTGTCGGAGCGGAAGATGGATAGGTCTGGTTACATAACACAAGATATTAGAATCAGCTCGGTAGTCACCCACAGCACAGTGGATACACTATCTCTCTCCTTCTTCTTCTTCTTCTCTCAGACTCGCTTATATGTAGAGCACGTGTGTTTGCCTGTCACTATTATCTATCCGCCCCCTAACATGGAGATCGCCAGGCATTTAAGTCAGGGGTGTACCTACTTACCTACCGAACTGATCCTTCAACACTCATTTATCTAAGTCTGTAAGTAATTTGTTTGTTGCTTGTTAATACATCGTGTATGGTACATGATTGCTTCCCTGCTGTGTGACCCAATTTGGATGGCTAACTAGGTCTATAACAGTATTAACATAGAAATGGACTCAGAAAGAGCGTTGCGTTATTTTTATGTCTTATAGACCAGCATACAGTGTCTATATGTATATTGCCATGTCGATATGCACAGCCATATAATAAATGTCTTCACATGCATAACCAAAAGTTGACAAATCGTGAATTTTCCTTGTCTGAATTTGTTATAGAACAACAACAACGAAACATCGTAAAAATATTTAGAATTGCGATCTACTACGTGAATTGTAGCCATTAATGATATTGGTTGCTATTACATTGAAAATACTCAATCACAGTTATTGTTCGAGTTAAATAGAATGCTACGAATGTGTGCATTTATACATTTAAATTAATTATTAATTATACATACTTACATTAGTTACATACTTGTGTATCTATGCTTCCATACCACAGGCACAAAGGTGAGATTGACTAAGTAAATGCTCGTTGTGATTTTCAGAATTATTTCTGTATCATTGAAATAATAACAAATAAATAAATTAACTAATTAATTAATTAATTAATTAATTAAACATTCAGTAAAATCTTATGACAAAGTCAAAACCATATGAGATTATAACACACACAAGAGCGAATTTCAAATGAACTGTAGAAATCTGCCAAAATAGAATACTTTGAAGACACATTTTAGTATCTAATCATTATCAAAACACTAACACTAATCATTATCACACTAATCATAATCACTAACTAATCAGTAATCATTACAAAATACCATCCACCAAGTCTGACACTCAATGCCTTAGCGGGATTTGCTTGGGATTTGCCCAACCCTGGTGTAAATAATTATGCTCGGCGCGTTCGGTCTACCTATTGATGTAAGATCCCATCAGTGCGCATAACAGATGCATGACGTAAAAAAATGTGACACAGCTACGTTTTCAGATAAATGTATAGGTATAATAATCAGAGAAATGGTAATTGTAAAACTTTTCATTGAAATTGAGTTGATTTCCATAAAGCAAAGCCTTTTCCAGCTTATAAAGCATTACCTTATAAAGACCGTGTGATCTTATCACAAACATGCCTCTGTTTGTACGCCTACGTACCTAATGCGTAACAGGAATGGTTACTTATTGTTGACTTTTAACTACGTTAAAAAATAGGAACAGGTCATTTGAAGTGACAGTGACAAAGACTAGTCACTAACTTTAAGACTTGATACGCGATCTGATATTCTTCTCCGTTACTAAACAGAATTCTAATTCGAGGCGTTTCTGATTCTCTGGAAACCACCCATTGGGAATCCAGTTCTTCTCATTGTTAGTGTAATTGACTGGTTGACTGATTGTAGTAGGGAATTAAGAAATTACGAAAGACTGCATTAATGTTAATCAGACTGCATCGACATGTATATAAATAATGGCTGGAGTATATTATTAATATTGCAATTCGTCTGCCACTAGAAACCACACAAACTCAAACTCGGTGGCAAAACTATTGAACCGTAACCATTAGCAGTAATTGATGGTTTTTGATGATCTTTATCTTGTTCGGATTGAGAGTTCCAAGTTTGTTATACACCTTGCCCAACTAAAATCAATGAACCGTCTTTTTACATGACCATGTTCACAAATCAAACTAGACTTCGTTTTCGGGGCTTGACTCTTCGAAGTAAAATAGTAAAATATCATGTTTGATTGGTTGTTTTCCATGTTTTCAAATTCTTTTGATAAATGTACATTTTTTTCCCAAAATAACTGTAAGCCTACATATGTGACCATATTTTATGATATATATAATATTATTACACGGATTTAGCTTAATCGAACTATATGGATAGTGTGATATGTGATGTAATTAATGTTTGCCTCGACTGAGAATCGAAACCAGATTCTCCGGCTCTATACGTTTCGGTGTACTTTCCATTTTTAAGCTACCCGGCGCTGAACAAACCATTATTCAACTGCTATTACTGTGATTGCTGACACATGATCGATCAAACAGTAGACCGCATACCCACAAATTGCTTTTAATCGATTAAATCGATTCTATTCATGTTTTATTACCACATTTTAATGTCCCCAACTGTATTTAGCTATTCATATAAGTTAATTTTGTTTCAAACTATCATTTGGCGGCAGATCCAAATAATTTTCTATACCGCTGTATCCATTGTCCGTTTGCTACAAATGTGGAACGCAAAAAATTTTGATTAATGAATTGAAAATAATAAGAGTTATTGTAGCCTGCCATTTCACCCGATACAATTAAGATCCCTTAATTACAACATTATTCATTAGCAAAACACAATTAGCAGCTGTACCGCGCCGTCTGCATTATTTTATTTCATAGTCCATTCATTTAAACGATTGCCATAATTTAACCGAGACATCCCGTGTAATCATCGATTAGTTAATCCTCGTTTCCTCTAATAGATGTTTCACGATAACTCATGGCCATTTAGATTATCGAAGCGAGTTATATATCTTAGATACATACACAGTGGTAATGTTATAAGAATGATACTCGGTGTGTAGGCCAGGTGTAAGCGGCAGCAGTAAGCTGCTGTCAACATGGTCACTAAACGCAGAATGAGAGATTGAACAACGACTACAAGACACTTGATATCCAATCAGGATTTGTGAGCACCTGTTTCCTTCTTTGAGATTCCATCACCCTAACGTGAGTTAGTTGGGGGTTATGATAAAGAGTTGATTGCCGACCAATAAAATGAATGGAACAGTTGTTTCAATTAATCCAACTTTTTTTTAAATTCATTCACAATAGAGGACAGAATTGATGCAACTAGATCTTTTTTAGTATCAATAATTAACGAAAACAGCCGGGATTGTTTTAATGACTCCTACGCTAAATGTCAGCTACTTTCTTGAGAAAACGTAAAACGTGGAGTTGGAATGTAACGGTAAGTAAAATATTTGGATAACCCACATGACATTTAAAATACTTTTTTTGACCACATTGCAACAATATGAGAAAGGTGCGTTGAAATTTGATTCCATGATTGATTAACTTTCCTTGAAAGTTTCTGTACATAATTTACTGCAAAAAAAATTGAGAATTAGAATATCATACATGCGATAAAACATGAAATTCGTACATGTATTTCAATAAAATTTATCTCACTAATCTTCATTCAAAACAAATCTAGATGAAAAGTTCGTGAAATATGTATGATACAGGTGGTTAGAAACTAAGATTTCTTTTTCTACGAAGAAACCCTACAACTATTAAAATATCCCCAATGTAAAACTAGGCGGCTGGAAACCGGTTGTAAAACTATTAGTCGTTGAATTACGAGCCAGTTCTCAGATGGCATATTACTGTGATTGATAGCTTTTCTCTAGAGAAATGACCCAAAGTCGTGTCAAAATTACTTTAATTTGTTGGAAATGAGGAGGTGGTAGCCTTCGGTAGAAATCTGTTTCTCTCTTTCTCTCTCTCTCTAGTCGTCGTTGGACATGACTGGTTGACGCTGGAGATGTGAACGAGTGGATAGGACAGCAGCTGGTTTATTCGTAACATTTGAATAATAGTATATCCGCCCATAGTACGCACAATTGTGAATGTATCGGTCCGAAATGTTTTTAAGTTACTTATATTGACATACACGATATCAAAGCACCTAGTACACACGGATTGGTATAATATTATATGTCGTGAAATCCGACTGGAAAGGGGTAAAAGTTTAAGTATGTATATCAATTGAAATCAGTAAGTGAGAACTACATTTCCCAATTTCAATATTACTCGTCTACTATTTACATTGCTTTTAAAGTCTAGTTTTAATGAGAAATGCAATTAACCTTTATCAGCACTCGAACTTGTACATTATAAAATGACAAAAAACAAAGTATAAAATATTGAGACAAATTAAATGATAGGCCCATGTATTTTAGATTTGAAACTTTCCGCTCAGTAAACATTACACATTTTATTACGGCTTAGAATGTAATGAGACTAACATTTCAATATGCAAAAAATTGCGTAATTAACTTAACCTCTGCTCTTGCTAATTAGGCTACACTTTATTTTGACAAGTCATCTTGTCCATTTTTATTCAGACTACCTAAATCCATCATAATATAATTATATGATCTAGAGAGAGGAGATATAACCCGACTGCGATAGTTTATAATTTATATCATAATGTCAGGGAACCAAATCCAACGGATCCATAAAGGACGTTTGTTAAAACCCATATTTGCAATTTTTCAAAGTGTATACAGTCATTATGAAACGCCTTTACACATGACATAAGTGCATTGTTAGTGACGTAAAACTACAATGACGAAAATCGCGCATCTTCTTCAAAATCATTACATGTGAACGAAACTAGGTTTCTTGCTAATGAGGTAAAATTAAAAACAAAAATCGATATTTCGAAATAGTACGCTTTTCTCACTGGTTTAAAATTTCTTATTTGGAGGTTAAAACAATTACAATCCAAAATCTCAAGGTCCACTAGATAGCTAGTAGCGTGCGCGCAGTTCGACGATACCCTGCCAGGGGATTTAGTGGACCTTGCCAAAATGTTATAAACCTCTATGGGACCATGATGCAGCGTAGTTCTTGCACTGGCCTAAAGCTAGTGGAACGCTACAACGAAACCATGAGTGCGTATGTTGGAAGGCCGAAGGGGAAAGGGGTGGGGGGGAGGGGGGGGGGGGGCAAACGACTTATGGTACGGCGAACGAATTCCTAGTAGAAATTTCATAATTGCTTTATAATCTCTTATTAGCTTGCCGGCCGGTGGCGTTTAGGATGGAGAAGGTCGTTGTCTTAATTTTACATCTACGATTAACCTCTCTAAACTGTATTGCACCGTTTTATGATAGAGGAGTTAATAATTGTGTCGGCTCTATATAATTGCAGCCCACACTAGAGCAAAGTGCACAACTACGCTGCAGGCGCACGTGGCCAAGGTCACAACCTGGGTTAATGCAATGAGGATAATCGAGATGGTTATAATAAAGCACTGTCTGCCTATGGTCGTGTTGTGAGGAAAACGGGTGTTGATAATATGGATTTGTAATTACTCTGGTTATTTTGTTTTGAAGGCATGTCCTCACTTTGACTCCTTTTTTCGTATTGTTGCATCAAATACTTTTATAATGAGGTTGTTCCATCCTTTTTTATAATTTATTTTCTCTTTAATCGCAATGTGCTGAATTTTTGTAAAATTATTTTGTTTCAAGCTTATCGATATTGCAATGTTATGTTACATAATATGAAAAATCCGCCTACAATATTAGCTAGTAAATAATAACATTCACTTTAGTGGGAATATATACGTGGGCCAAGTATCATTGGTTTAATATGATTATTTGTGACTGTGTAAAAAATTTGGCATTGACACTGTCTTACGATCGATTACAATTACAAGTTAGAAAATAACATATACACTATAC
Source organism: Isoperla grammatica (assembly GCA_945910005.1). NCBI lineage: Eukaryota > Metazoa > Arthropoda > Insecta > Plecoptera > Perlodidae > Isoperla > Isoperla grammatica. Next base: position 13,064,153 of record OX246739.1, on the reverse strand, counting down.
TTTACATTGTTTTAAATATCTATTGTGTTATAGATCAAATTTGGCGACACGTTTTTTTGATCAGCTACTAAACTCTACAGTGATTTGATAAGAACAGTTTCATACGACCGTAAAGAAGGGATACGCTTACCACATTAGTTAATGCCACTGCAGTCTTTATAGCAGAAGAGTATATAGTAGTCCACAATTCAGATTTATCATTTATTCGAATAGATCAATTGTTTAAAGATTTTACTTACAAAAATTGTATGTAAAGACAGTCGAGTTTCCTATTTTTCTTGACATTCAGAGGGGCCGTGCTTCCACTAGCCCTCCCCCCTTTTCCCTCCCTCTTCCGGCACTCCATTAGTTCTAGAAGAAAGATATTGCTAGATTACTATGCACGCGTTTCTCTTGAAAAAAAAAATAGAGGTATGATGTTACTTACGTAAGACAAAAGGTAAAACACCTACCCCGCTGGGAATCTTATGTTATATAACATCTTAATAAACCCACATGGCATAGACGCCTACTATAAAAGCCGTTTTTCATACGTAACTGCAAAAAGCGTCTGCTTCAATTTGATCAAAATAAAATTCAAGCAAATAACAAAACAAAACACGATGAAATAACAGCAGATGGCTGTATATTTTGTTCATTTGAAACGTCATGTCTCACAAATCACGGATGATGTGTGGGAGCCCCCTACCCCCTAGGGGAACCCCCCCCCCCCCCCTCAAACACACACACAAAAGTAATTTTGATGTTTTCATATAATGTCAGTTCAACAACATTCCCAAATCACGAGCGACTTTTTTCGTTCATTTTTTTAATTTAAAAACCTGCTGGAATTGATATCAGGTATATAATGCGAAATGGTCCACAGAATGACCAACCAACGTCTCGAGTTTCCCCCCTGGCAACGGTTGTGCAACAGTGTCACACTAGGTGTGGGGACACCTCCCAGGTGCGCGTGCGTGCGTGCTTGAGGTTCCCGAGCAGATGTGAGCTGGGGGCGCGTGCCGTGCCGAGCCTACTCACGCTGTGAAAAGAAGTGTGCTCACCCCCGCAACGCTAACCGCTGTGTTGTAGACACAACAGCCTAACAAGGATCACTCAAGCAATTCTTGCTCTTGTATAACTCGTGTATTTGTATACAGACACATACACAAAAAAGATGGAACTATAGGGTGCTCGGTAAACTAGTATCAAGTTCTAATGCTGCTTTTAAAAAGCCACCACCAATTTTTCAATGAGTTCACTGGTTGACGATATTATCATCAACCTGAACAATTTTTTATTTAAAATTTTTAAGTAAAAAGTGAAAAAAAGTAAACTTTTCGAAAAAGCCACAATGGAGAGTTTTTTTTCGCCAATAATTATTAACCAGCTGATTTCTCACGGACACCTATGTAATACCACAGCTTAATATACAAAGACCATTGAGATTTGTAATATGGCAGCTTCGACTATTTTTAAATTTATACTCAATAGCGCCGTCTACTAACCAATCACCAACTAGTCAATAACTCTTTAAGGTCGTTTTACTTTCAACTCTTTCCTTGTCGAGCAATGTTCGATTTTGGGGAGAGCTTTCCAATTTTGTCTCTTCTCATTTCCCAATCCCAGTGTGGCATCAAAACAGTAAGTCCCATAAACTACACCCTAACTCTACTTCAGAAAAGCAACTTATATTCTTCACTTTTCACTTTCTACTTTTCCTACTTCCCCGTGTATCATCCGCTTTAGCACAGCGTTTTGTCAATTATCATTTAAAAATATGTATTTTTGCTCTAAGTTCTGCCTAAGCAACGTTCTGATCTCCAATCAGAACCATAACTTACTTGCGGGAGAAATTGGTGTGTAGCATTTTCTCTACATTTGTTTTTATCGATAACTGAGTCGGTTGCAATATTCTCATAGTGTTCAATCCGATAAGTGGAGTTGGAGTTGGCAAGAATGATTCTGGAGCGGTAATCAAAGTGTTGTGTAACACACTGTGGAAAGACGTACGTTAAAAAGGAGGCTAGGGTGAGAGAGGGAGGGGGTGGGGCAATGAATGCTCGTATGCGTCACAAGAAATGCCCGTCGATTTGGCACGCGCCATTTAGCATAGAGGCTGTTGCAAGGGAGTTGTACGAGAAAAAACTTCAAATAAAGATGTAAGGAAGAATTGTAAGATTGACAAATAAACCAGGGGGTAAATAATGAATTGGGCAACAAGAATCGCAACTCTGTCTGAGATGGAAACTCCAAATTGGGATGGAACAGGGAAGGTGGAGTCAAACGGTAAATAGAAATATACACTCCATTTACATAAGTACCTATTAGTATTAGTATAGTGCTGTATTTGCATTTGTATTCGTTTTTGCAAACCTTATTCAGTAATAGAACTGTCTAACAAAGGAGTAAAAACACACATCAATTCAGTAACTGCCAACTGATACTAAAAATAACTAAATAGTATTTGTAAAAATATACATATATAACAATAGAAGAGTAATTAGAAAATGTTCTTAAAATAAATACAATCATAATTTACAGCCTAATCATCCAACAATGAACACTGAAATATAAAAATTATCTGTTTTTTTTTAGGAGGAAAACTCTGCTTTGTATAGTATACTCGCAATGAGTGGTTTGAGACAAGGATAAAATAATTCTTATTTGATTGTTGTTATTGCCATATCCCCTTGTATAGTAGTGTGCAATGTAACTATATTATGCACATTTTAAAGAAATTTAACAAAATTTTACTCTCAAGATCAAAATGTGAATGATACGTTTTGATGAATATGAAACGGTGAACTCCGTCACCTCAGAATTCTTGTTTATCAGTCGTCCTTGACTATGTCTGATGAAGACATGGAGGACACTAATGTCGAGATCCAAAGACCTTCAACGAGGGAGGTCTCTGGCGCACTTTACTGTTATTACCTGCAAAGATCGCAGTAAAGATATACCTACTGTCTCAGTTGTCATATCCACAAGAATACTAAATTCTCGGCGCAGAAGTGTTTTATGGGACTGTTGGACGTGAAACAAACAAGATGCGACTAGAAAGTGGGACAGTGATGCTATGGCAACAAGACAATAACAAAATGACTCCATCAGTTTATTCGCTTACACTGTTGCAATGGAGCTTAACCTACAATGTAATTTGGTGAATTCTGGCCAAACTGTGACTTAATCTGTCTCCTCTCTCAGCTCTTTATTGTAACATCTTCGGTGTTATAAATTTCAATAATAAATTAGAACAAAGGATCTGTAATGGCTACAATATATGTTGGAGTTATACACTCGCGGCCTTTCTAAACGTTTGAACTCAAACCTTACTTCTACAATCTTACAAAATTTACTGACATCTCAACATAACGATCAAATCAAAACACATGTAATATAACATCCACGAAAGCAAAAAGACACCGCCAACGACAAGTGTGTGTATTGTAGGCCATGATGCGCTGTAATATGCAAACCAAAAATGGCAACTTCAAACAAAACTCTCCGAGATAAAAAACGAAACTACGAACGAACGAAATTAAGTAACAGAAAACTAAAATCAGTTGGTGTCTCATGTGTCAACCGCTTCACCAGTGAGGCTGCATCACAGTTTGAGAGAGGGTTAGGAAAGAGCTGAAGCGAAGAGACCTGTGACCGATGCGATTTCAATGGTTCAGAAAGAGAAGGACGCACAAATTATAATTTATAATGTGAGAAGTTGGGGTAGGGACAGGGGGTGTATATGAATGTTGAGAACATGTCACCTTTTCCCAGGAATCATCCGTGCTAAAGCTATCCCTATATAGATGAAGTATTACATTATTGTTGTTGAAATCGATTCTGTGAATCTTAAAATATTTTTTACTTCAGCAAAATGATGGTATTTTATTTTACGGAAAACAAAAAGAAAATGGATCACTTGGCTCCTTGAAACGATCGTGTACAAGTTGTGATCTGAGTTCAAAATAAATTCATCCAGGCCGCTTATTTAAAATGGAACGCTTGTCCGCTAGAACCCCGAAGCAACAAGTCAAAATAAAGCCGGCTCGTTGTTGTCACTTCTACAGGGAGATTAGAGCATGTCACATCGACTAAGCTCTTTGATAATTGTGCAAGAACCGTTGGCACTAAGTCATGCCTGTTTTCGTGTATTTCAAGCCATCATCTCCCGTTTCCTTGTTTATTTTACGTGCTCTCTTTCAGCCCAAGAATGTCTGGTTACTAATACTTTTGTTTTCAAGATTTTCTCTCAGCTTGATTGTAAAAATAAAAGAAAAAAATACACAATTCCATGATGTCGTAGAAGATTTTGAAAACTCGAAATTATGTTTCTTTCAAAACCATTTCATATCCGTAATATCACAGTTTCCTAAATCCCGCAACACGAACAAAACCATACACAAACGCTTATACATGAGGTTGTCACCTTTGTATATCGGATTCATACTCTTTATTTATATTCTATGTACAATTATATTATTGAGCTTAATTAATTAAAGGACACTTACAAAAATGGATATCAGTGGTTATGTTTTTATTTTTAAAACTAACGACATTCACGTATTTTCTTGCTTTGGTCATATAAAGACGTTTTCAAATTCACCACATGAAAACACATACACATATTACACCGCTGTACCATATAGATAAATTAAAGTCAATTTCTGAGGTTCAAAAACCCCAAACCTGAACCTCAAATCAAACCCTGGACATTTTGCATTTGAACCAGGACAAGACTCACAGTTTTGGGAATGTTGTAACGAAATATCCCAAATATATTGCTATAGAGCTCACAATATATTTAGGAACGAAATCTTTCTACTGTATTATGTCATTCTTGCTTACCCACACCAGAATGATATTGTATTATGGGTCCGTTCCAATTCCAAGTGCTTCTTGAAATATTATTGTCAGACTTGATGTCTTCGTCAGACATGGTCAGACAGTCGTCTAAAAAACGGAAGATAATTGTGACAGACTGAAGCCTGACAGCTGCTTTGCAAAATATTGTTCGTGTCTCATTTGTTTGTCGAAATTGTTACTGGCAGTGATGATGTTATAGCTCGTATTATGTTAAATACGCGGTTTGTGATGTCTCTCTATTTTTGAAACGACAACACATAGGAAGAATATGTATTTTAGACACATTCTACCACCAGACGGTAATCGTCGGACACTTCTTGAACATGTGTACATACATAAATAAATATTAAATACACACTTTTATATTTCTTGTCTTAACACTGTTAGATAGGCCTTGTTGGTTTAAGCTCATCGAAGGTACGGCTTACATTGAAGTCAGAATCGTACTGATACGCCAGTTCGATACCGGCCACCGAAAATCCAAATTGAATGATTCTAAGGTTTTTCTCAGTTACGAGGTGAATCTAGGAAATACTCCTATAAAATAGCCCTTAGAGCTAGACTTCTCTCCCAACTTTGATAACCATTTACTTAGTAACCACCTGGAACAAGTTGTCCCTGAGCAGGACTCTATCCCAGGGCGAAACCATTCAGTCGAAGACTACGTTTGGGTAAAAGACGCCCTCTTCTTGGCTGGAATTGGTTGGGGATTTTGAGAGTCAATACAAAATACCGTCATGGATATACATGTTAAATGTTGGTTGCCCTTTAGTTTAATCAAACCATTCCTATTTAAGAGCTAACAACGAAGCTATACCCACTTACGGATCAGTAAAAAGAGAAATTGTCTAAGCGCGTTGCATGTTTAAAATGTACTACCCTACAGCACATATCCTACACACAAATTAATATGCATACTGAATTTATCATCTTCATCATCATAAGTCTTGCACAATGCAGACCATCACCCAAATTGCTACTTACTTCTTTATCTTCAGCTAACCGTTCAACGCCTCGAGACTATTCCTTGCACCGCTCAGCTCGTACGCCTATTTGGCGGTCATTTACCAGCCTGCTACCAACAAGATAATCTTGAAACAACAATCCTCCGTATTGCCACTCCGACGTCAAAAAAACTTACATTTCTATTTTATCTCTTACGAATCTCCTTGAAATATTTAAACGCTGGTTTCGGGCGAGGATAAAGTCATATTTGCTTTAGCTCCCACAACCAAGCACGTTTTATCTTGATATACATTTCTTGTATCAACAAGTTATTTTAGTTGATTAAATGGCAGAGATTTCCGTGTAATGACAGAGCCCACCCAAACCTGATACCCCGTGATGTCATACACGAACAAGCAAATTAATTCCTGGGCTGCAACTTAAATTATACAGTTACGAGAGGCGGTTTGAAGTTTAAACGATTATAATGCTTCACTGCCCCCTATTTCATAAGTGAAATCTACACAGAAACGTGTCATTATATCCATGACCATGTTTGTTCATAAAATGTTAAGTTTCTATTTTGTCTATTAGCTGGTATATGTTTAGTATTTGAGTAATGTGGTCCGCGGGTACCGAATTACATATTATGTTTTGCGATTGACAAATAGAAAGTGGTTTATACGCAGATGGTTCAAATACGTCACTAGATAGCCTGAAAAAGTGCATGCTTACAATAATAGTGATAGTGATAGCATTAGTGACTGTCTAGTTTCTCAGTTATTATCCACATGCTACACAAATTTATGATAGTAAGAAAAAACAAATATAGTTTTCTATCATTTTAGAAGTCTACCCATTTTTATTAGAATACAATCAATTTTTAAATGCGACCTATAAACAATTAATAATTAATATAACCTTATGTGGGTTGAACCGGAAATGCCATGTTTATGTTTCTTGAGGTGGATTGGGCTGTGGTTTGTGTATAGTTCGACAGTAAACTATGTTATGCATGGTTATAGACGCTGTCAACATGTTGGTACGTAGTTCACACTAGTATTGTTGCAGACAGACATCAGATTAGCGGTCATGTGTGGGCTTGATGTCTGTAAACACAATAACGTACCTGTCGATGTTTTACATATCTATTATACGAACAATCGGCTTAATGTCTGTACTCAATTTGTTAAACGTGGGAAGTAATCACTTCCCACTGATGGATCCATCTTGCCCAAGAACATGTGTCTCTACTCAAAACGAAAAGATAGACTCTCAAACTATATTCCCATGGATTGTAAATCCAAATATTTAAACACACTTAACAGTCACTAGAATGAAAATACATAACTAGATATGAACATCTAAAATCACACCACAAATAAGTTCTGAGAAATCTGTTATAAAGTGAACTGTATCTTACTTCTTCTATTCACCTTCAACAACTTATCTTTCAACATCCTTTAGGTTGACGTATTATCTATTTTCTCCGTGTAATGAGTTTTTAAAATGCATCATAATAGCTTTGCAGTCACTGTATAATACATTGTTGTGTTATGTATTCATTTATTGTTTTAATATTGTATAATTTCATATGTTTTAATAATTATATTGGCTATTCGCTGTATTTGAAACTATTCTGAATACAAATATATACTCATATATATATACATAGAGATACACATTCGAAAAACGATTTTGATTTTATAACAATTCATGTCATTTGTAATTAAAATGTAATATTTATTCAATGAGGATGGTTTGTAAGTACTTTTGGAGAGAAAATGAAGCAAACCGTAAGAAATAAGTTGTTTATAATTTCAGTGTGTCCCCAAATATTTAGAACTGATTTAACTTCGAGAACTATGCATGGTATAACATTCATATATTGATTTATAAAATAAATAACGGAGAGCGTTTGTCTCCATTAGTCAGTATTGAACAGTGTTTCTGCATTGAGGCGTTATCACATGGACGCATATTACATCTGAATACGCACGATTAACTCAATGTATCTGTTTGTTTTCTGTACAAAGACAAGGCAAGGAAGTTGCTTGCGAGTGGGAGGACTGAGGAGGAGGGATTCTGAGCCTCCCAGGTTGCGGAGCGAAACGCATTTCGTGCCCTGCGTACCTCCGACCCACCCAGCACCTTTACCACCGCACAGAATTAGCGACGCATCGACGACATCAAATAGGCGAAAAGAATACAGCTGCAATTTTAGGACTAATGCAATTTGTGTGGGATACAAAAGCTGAATTTTGAATGAATAGGTTGAAATAACTAATATATATAATTATGATTATTTGTGAAGTAAATCTAGAATGAGATCTGAAATAAATTAGAGCTAGAGGATTTCGGTTTGACTAATTTGAGTCCTAGTTCGAACATACCAGCTCCTGCTCACAAATCTGGAATTAAGTTAGAACCTTTATTTTTATTACAGTGTAATATGTCATGAATGTATGTTATTGCCATTGTTAATATCTGTATTTTTATTTGAACTAATAATAATTAATTAATTTAATTGTTATTATTTTAGTGATACAATATACCGTCCGAAACCGGCGTTAAGGATGTGTTCGTAATAAACAATTATATTATTGATATCCTTAGTCCTTAGTCGTTAATGCTTAACTAAGGACAGCATGGACGTTCAATTTCTTATATTATAAGTGCAATGGAGCAATAGTAAAGTCGGACCAAGGTTAGAATACATACATCATATAATCCAGGATTTTACTAGTCAAGCATCTATAACTATATGAACGCCATCTGTTTATTCGGGACGGTGGATATTTGCTGATAGACGTTTTAGTGCTGTTAATAATCCAAAGTTTAGGCGAGTAGACATTTGGATGTTACCATTCAAAATTTAAAGCACGCCGTACCGAAAGACTTGAACCACATAAATGCGTAGACAAATAAATATAGTCGGTGTGACTATCTACAATCACATCACCATAATTCTTACAGCGTGTGTATTATCTCTTCTATACTTGCACGGAAGTAGGTGTTTAGAAGGGGGGGGGGGGAGGGGGAGGGGGTAGTATTGCGACTACTAGACACTAACGTGTGTCGGAAACAATGGTGCGAATCTGATAAGATCTCAAAGTAGCGAACAAATAATCAGGCGTGGTCGTTTTGATTTCCATCACAAGAGAGAAAGAATAGATTAACAATTAATCGGATTATCTATCATAGATATGTGTAGTTGTCCTTTAACTGTAATAGCGGTATCGTTTAAAACTTGCATTGTTGGAAGTTTTGATTGTATTCGAGTGAGTAGCAGCTGCGAGCGAAGCACGTTGGTGTTGGTGAAAGCATTGAGCAATGAGCGCACTTGTAAAACTTAGAAACCGTATTTGTATTGTTTTTCAAGAGGACGGCTTCGTTATCAAGTCTTCAATCCAAACGGGTTGTCTGAACAGAATTTTTGTTTATGATGTTACATATTCATCGACATTAATTTCTTAACGAAATATGTTTCTTCAATCTATGTGTGCTGAAATATATAATACGTTGGTGTTCTAGCGTTTCAAGAATGTCCAAATAAAAACAATACATAGGCATACACTACATAATAATACAAACTATGATAAAAGTGTAATAATGGTACAAAATAATTCGTATGATAGATGGTGTCAAAAAACGTTGTAAATAAGTAGCAAATTATCGCATATATTCAATATCAATTTTTGACCCTTGGAATATTTTTAATTTAATTTTGGAACATCTTGTACATGAACTTCAATGTAATGTTGACTATAAAACAATAAACCACTCGAAAAACAAAAACTAAATGAGCATGAAAGAAGGTTGATTAATAAGTCCGAGTATGTGTGTGGGTGGTAGAGGGCTCAGGTGGAAACGACATTATTAAAGTCTATTTAAGCTCTTTGCCGCTATATTTTATTATTTTATGGGCGTAGACCACAAGGTATCATATGCAGATAGATAGCATAACTTTGGTCGCATTATGTAGGTGGTGTCCACGTAAACCTTGAATATATTACACTGTGACATGCACATATCTCTCAACCGAGTATACCTAAGTTACTCTTAACGTGGGCCCACCATCGGTTGTCGTTCAAATAGCCCAGAGCCTAGATATACTTGATTACCACATATGATTATCAATTTGAATCAAAATATAATTCATTCTTTCTTAAACTTTCTACCTCCTTTCACCTTCTGGATTTACACATAAACATACCTGATGTCGCACAAAGGATCTGTTTAACTGCTTCTACTTTAGCAGGTTTTTATTTCGTCACAAGATAAAACAGTTAGGTGGATCGTAAATTGTGTGGTGACAATCGCGGGCCTACCCGGCAATAACAGGCGGGGTGAGGTTACGACTGGGCTAAAGTCGAATAGCAAAAAAAAAAAAATGAGTGGGTTTCATTCTGAAGAATTCAAAATGTACAAAACAAACCATTAAGATAGCCGTGTTGCATATTATGCCATTAGCGGAGACATGAAGTTCTGACTCAACCAGAATTTCTTTAATTGGATAACATTCTTAACTAAGGAGTAAGTAAGAAACTTTGTAAAGCGTTGGGTAGGGTAGGCCGTTTTACATTCGATACTTATTTCAGTACATTAGGTTCATTATCGGTAAGGAAGCAGACTACAATCTCAATCTGAATTATGCCGGTAAATTAGTCTTTATCGAGGCGATCGCTCCACTTTTTCACGTACGTTCTAGGGAACAGAAAAGTAAATTAAAAGTCGACATTATTTTTCTAAACGATATCCTTGTGGTTTAAACGTGCATACAAAGTACATGCGTGGGTCGGTGGTATCGTGCATTAATATTCTATGTAGAGGAGTTTGACTCGGTACGGAACACACATGCAAGCACGCGTGTTCATGTGTGCATGCGTCGCGACGCCTCCGCCTCGGCCGTCTCACCCGCATCACCGCGGCGGCGGCGTCGCTTTGACCCGACAGTCGCGCACGTTCTCTGGACGGATAGGACTATTTATTAAAACTACTGCATAATATAAATAAAATAAATAAATTAATATTATAAATAAATATTTAAATTAACCAAAATACTTGTTTTGTTTTATCCCTTTCATTTCAGTAAATAAATATGTGCGGTACTACTACTATAATACTTTTATATCTAGGTTAACGTATGTATTATATATTTATTGCACGACAAAAGTACGTAGGATTCTGACAAGGTCTCCAGTTCACCCTTTGCCTACTTCAATTACTAACGAACGTTTTTATTCTCAAAATTTTCGCAATTTTCCTCAGTTTAGAAAATAGATAAAACCCACACAAAGTTTATCTACACGGTTGGTAGGCCTACTATGCACTATAATGGTATCTTGTTGGCTAATTTAGTGTCATTGTTAAAGGTTAGTGTTGAGGACAGTGAACCTACAGCAGTGGATCAGTGGTAACACGAGACTCACATTCGGGAGGTCGCCGTTTCGGTACCGGCCCCCGGCAATCCTGACTGAAGGGATGATTCCCAGGGGGTTTTCAGTCAAAGGCAAATGCTAGATTGTTTGAGTCCGGATTCCTTAGTCATTCACTTGTATCTACCCTTACACTCCATACCTTGACCTTGATGTCTCAGGGCAGGATTCATGAAAATATATTATTATTTAAAAAATACATTTTTATCCACTCATCGGTTACAAGAACTGATTCTCATTGGGAGACATTATACCCTTTATTATGCACTTCGTTGCTATGACGGCTCCAAAGTCACGTGTATGATATAGATAGATTTAAGTCAATTTCCAAATATAAAAAAAAAACAGCGCGAACCGGGAATCGAACCCTGCGCCTTGTGCAATGCAAGCAGGAATAAATCCACTAGATTATCGAACTACACAAATAACTATTTATGTACATTTTATATAGTATAATTAAATTAATAATTTATATAAATATTACTATTTGTGTTTCGGAGACATAAATAATGTATGTACTTATATGAAATTGCTCGGTGGGCACCTCTCATGTAATATAATCGTATGTAGAGCGGAATGTGTGTTAGTCTGCGACCAAATATCGATAGTACTTATTTTATGACCATGCCTGTCAGTGTCCGTATCTCCGTCATCAATGGACATTGACGTACCGACGAGCTATTTAGAGCAATAGCGCACGATAGGTGTAGTGTGCAGTGCATCACTTTAATAATTCAATGCACGGGACTGAAATAGACCAGACCATTGAACGGGTTCACTTGGAACTTAATGTGAATTAATATGAACATTCTGTAATATTTGTCAGTCGACGTTATTACTGCTGCTTTAGAAAGTAGTTGGAACAACATATTTATATTTATGCAATGCGAATTTTTGAATTGTTGTTTTCATTAGCTAGGAGATCTTTGCGCCAGAAAGTTCGTAGATATGGACGCGCTCGCTTATCAACGCGTCAAACAGAGCGTTTTCCTAGTATATATTATGTTATAATGTTTTTCAGGTACATAATATGTAACGAGACGTTGAGTATCCCTTTTTGTGAACTATTTTTACTGATTCAGGTAAAATATATTAAATAACAGTTCTATAGTGACAGCAAAAAGTATCAACTTAAAGGCTGTTTTGGTCAAATGATATTTTGTTCAAAATAGCCATCACACTAACTTTCTAAAAAAATGCTATTTTCACATATCTCCAAATATGTGTACATATCTTCAAATCTTTGCATATCAACCATGTGTCCTTGCGTTGTGGAAACACACGTATTCATCCAAATCCTGCAAAAAAGTTGTGCCACAAATTTCCATATGGGGCCAATGTTTTGCGAGGGCGATCATACCTTGGCCGCGCGGGCGGTAAGCTAACTGCTAGGGGACATTGCTAGTGACGGCCACGATAGTTATCATGTTATCTATGACTTCGGCCCACATTCTTTCCGAACTAAACGGAACCTCCAAATTGGTAGTTAATGTCAGGTTGTAGTAGAGAAAAACAGTTTAATTAAAAGTGACCTTGACTTTGGAGGACTGATGGCGCGGTTTGGATGTGGCTCCATCGCGCAATAACACAATGCGGTCCGTCAAAGGACTTGGTCTGTGGGTGGGATGGGATGGAATGGGGTGGTTCTTGGTCGTAACTAGGGCACACTGGCAGTTGGCGGGGCCAAAGCTCCAAATCTCGTCCACTAATACGGAACGATTATAGTCGTGTTGTCCCGTTAGCGTTAGTCGCATCGCGAATGAGTCGCCTACAGACATACACACGCATTCCTCTCTTCCTCAATCCTCGCGTATTTGACTTCGGTAATGTTCGGGTTTGGCTTACCTCAATTCAATTTCAATTCGATGTTGTTATTACCAAAAAATACAAATAATATACTTAAATGTAATATTATACTTTATTGAACATGTATTATGGTCATTTTGTTACACAAATTAATTTAGTAAAGAAGAAGGAAAGGAATAAAAAAACAGGTTAACGAAACGAAAACACGTAATAAATGGTGTGTTGGGAAAAAGTCTAAAAAATATTTTCAGAAGCTTAACAATTAAAAAGTACATAGTTATAAATATGATGAAAACGTACCTCGAGCCCGATATCCGATGAAGTGAACGACATAAAATAATTTTTGATTTCTTCTATAACTAAATTAAAACAAACACAATCATGTGTAGCAACGTTTTTGAAACTAACCGCTTACCGGAAAGCATCAAACAAATTGTATTCATTTGGAAAGATTGTGCTAAAAAAAATGTCACAAGCAAAACGGTGGATATAGGCTTATAATGTCAAAATATAATTTAAAAGTTTTTGCGCGGTTTCTTCATAATTTAGTTAAATAGTAGCCCCGAAAGAACTTGATTGATGCGTTCATCATAGACGAGTAGTTATAGTGGTAGCCAATCAGAGATGGGTATTGGAAATTGAGGACATTTGACATCTTTGATCAAAGCATCTGTAAGGTAGTTTCAGCACAAGTATAGCAACATCCATGGTAGACATCACAGCTTACACCAAGTTCGCATACAAACAAAGCAACTGCAATTCCTAAAGTACATAATATATGTAATTGTTGGTGGTGGTGATTTGTTGCGCGCGCAGACCCGGTGAAGCGAGAAGGACCGTGAGCTAAGATGGTAATCGGCTGGTGATTGTGTAGATATAGACCCCGGTTATAACAAGCACAGGGATTGCATCTGTTACACTGACAACACCTGTTGAAATTGAAATGTCTATTTCAAAATATATTTTCAGATTTGTGTGATCCAACGCAATCCAAGGTATAGTAAAAGTGTGTCTGAAAACCAAAGGACTACATAATTATTGTAATCAAAATAATTTTAACGTCAAATATGTAACAACAAGACGACTGCAAGACTGCAAGCAAGACTGTTGCACAAAAATCAATCTTTATTGCTGGATTTATGGCGGGTTTATGAGTCTTAAATATTTTTTAAAAATATTTTGGGTGTCAGTTGACCTGATTTCAAAGCTTCTGATTGGTGGGTTGCCATGGGGAAAACAAGCGAGAAGTCATAATACCGCACATAAAAATATTTAATAAATTACCCAGTCATATAATCATAAATAATCAACATAATCATATGCTATGATTATAGCAGAGCAAAACTTGTCAAAATCAAAGTCTGAAATCTGAATGTATAAAATATGTTATTGATTAGATAATAATACTCAATAAGAAAGAATATTATGTATATATTTGTATGTAAGCCAAGGCAATATCTGTTAGAATGATCTTAGTTTGCTATCAACTTTGTAGTTCGGCAACACTTGTTTTGCCCCAATGACCGCCTGCTAACAAGCAAAGAGAAGTCGTTGTAGACATCGATATTATACGCGGATGCAGACATAGACCAGTGTGAACTGGAGCGTGTACGCTTGAATCCAGTCATTGAAATTTTTAATAGATTTAATAGTGTATATTTATGTAACGATGGCCGCAGCGCAGTTGCTTGAGTTCTAGATTCGAATCCTGGTTTGGACATTGATGTAATTTGGCGTTTTTCATATTCATAATCACCCTCTCATCGTCTCGATTAGCAACGTTACCAAAATATGAGACATCAATACCAAATATCATCATTATCTTAATATGTTTCTAAAAATTGAACATCAAGTATTTCGCAGAACAAATAACGATGCCATTTAGAGAACTTAAACTGAAATAACAAAGCCATATAACTGAATTTGTTTATGTAAAATAATATTGTGTTATAGTGTGTTTCACAGTAGTATCTATATATATATGAATATATCCTGAAATGTTTAGCTTCTTGTAATATCCTTCGCTAGTTGAAGACATGACTCTTCCTTTCATAAACGCTCTCTCGGGCCCTGGGGCGCTCTACGTGTTATTTTAGTGGCGCGCTCAGTGGCTACCCTCGGTTTTTGTTTTTCATTTGTTTAATGTTATGATGGTATACTCACGGGTGAAATATTACAGAGGTTAACTGTTCCCTCATTAGCTTTACAGGCGGGGACTTCAGACTACTCGAGTTATTTTACGAGGTAGAAGAATTCGGACGTGGAACGTTATATATATATTATCGTTCTAGTAAATAAATGAGTAATAGCTACGAAGAAATAAAAAATACTGTCAGAAAAGAGGTTATAGAATATTGTTTCAAACAATTTTTTTGTAATGATTTAGATTCCAGAAACGAATAAAAGAAAACGTTAGTGCTGTACTTATGTGTACAGGCATATTACACGCAGAAACTCTTTTAACCGTGTTAAAATGATAATACGAGTTATACACATATTGAAATCTGTGTCCATAGAAGAGTAAGAGTGCAGATAGTTTATTTTGACATAGTTTGAAGCTCAACCCTGTTGTTATGTGACCACCAGGCACCACCCAGCATAGCAAATATGACTGATTATAAAATCATATAATATGAAATGAATAAAATAAATATGATCGTTTTGTCACGGGGGTAAGAGGGGGTCACATAGCGATGGAGGGGAGCAGCAGGGGAGCGTCAAACTATAAAAATTTCAAGTCTACTATATAGCAAACATATCTTTCTAGAATCTAGATACAGTTTACACAATATTATTCCGTGTATCTCAAAACTACTAAAACGTTAGTTTGTACAATTCATCGTTTAAAGGGGCAACTGAAATCTATTCTGTGACCCAACGCTCTAAAGCTCACACGTGTTATGCCCAATGCCCTCGCTTTAAAACATGCCTTACAGAATCTATCTCTAATCATCAAAGAAATTCCCGTGTGTGGACCCGAGGCCCGTCCATCAACAACCACACAGCTATTAAATAGCCATTTCGCGGGTGTAGATCTCTGGTATGGCTTTCCCATTCATTGAAGATGGTGCCATGTCATCTGAATTAACCGAGAAGCGACTCGGCCTGATGATAACATGTTACAAGTAGCACTTTTCGTGTAACGGTCTAGCAGCACTTGCAGCGAGACTCACTGGCTAAAAAACTATAACGAGCAATGCTAATTCGTGGTTAGGTGAGCCTCAGGTAAAAAAAAAAATCACAACAAATAATTGAGTCTCCAGTACACGTTGCGCTAAAAACGCGTGAAAACTATTCCTTTTTTCTTTTTGGTAGTTGTGTAGCTTTTAGTTGGGTTGGAAGCCGCGATAGATTAAGGAGCTGCAGTCGAGATCAAGCTCGCAATCACATATTGTCACGATTACCCTCAACACTAGATTAGTCATTTAATTGAGTACAAATCTCTAATCTCGATTGATCAAACCCTGATCATTTTTTTGAACAGTGCGGCTCGTGAAAAGATATGGTGAGGGGGGGGTTCTGCCATCCAATTTTTATTGCATGCACACGTACACCATGGTCATACTCTCACAGTAGACTATATTCACTTGTTCACAAAGAAACACAGGAGCAGTTGTCGGTGGACACAGAGCGCAGAGTGACAAAATTCAAAAACACCTTGGTCTTATTGTCCAAATACGATTAGCTTGCAGGGGATCACAGTGTATCCAAGGCCGTCTAGATATATCGCTTCGCGCCCGTAACAGGCGTATTGAAACCAAATTTAGTTTATAACCTATATACAGTAGTGAGTATAACTTGATGATTGGTTGATATTTGGGCTTTACGTCTCATATTTTTGCAACTTGGCTAATCGAGACGATGAGTGGGTGATAATGAAGATGAAATTGGGGGCTCTTTGGAGGAAAGGGGCAAGTAGGAGGGCGGGGAGGATAGGGGAAGGGGAGGAAAAGGGAGTTGGGACTATGTGGACTGCATTTTGTCTGACTTCTCCTCCTCGACCTGTCCGGCTAAGGTGGCCCTACCAGAAGCATACGCTTCCGCCGACATAGCTCCAGGAATCATCAAAGCGCACAAACCTGCCCACCTCGATAAGGTAGCAGTCCATGGGCAGGTGATTGACTTAGCAATTGGATAGTTGTAACAAGAGAAAAAATTAGCTACCGGCTCGTAGTCTTCTCCAGTCGAACGTTCCAAGGTATCACATGTTAAGTCCAATATCCTCTACTGGTGACAAGTCGCCTACCACCAAAATACAGACATTGCGTGGGATTCGAACCCACACCCGACGTGTGTGAGTTCCGACGAGTCTGCATTCCTTGTGCATCACCAAACCGGGATGTAGCGGAAACTAAGACTTATAGCTATAGCAAGGCGTAAATTGTTAACTCAAGACACTTGTACATGAAAAAGATTATTAACATCTAGACACCATTTTTTTTTTGTGTAGTATATTACAACGCCATAATATCGTACAGTTGATCATTCTATGAAGTGAATTTTTTGAATGCAACATTCTTCGCGTGTGCTACGGTTTAGGCAACAGTTAGCCTAACCTACAACCAGGGGTCGAAATTAACTTTTTTGGCCACTAGCCCTCCGGGCTAGTTGCATCAATAGTTCTCTAGCCCGAGACCATTTTTACTAGCCCGTAATGAAATAGGTTATATTGATGTATAACGATCATTATTCCTACATGAAAGTTTTGGGTCACAACTCACAATATTCGCCAGGTTTGACGTGTTTTTATGGGGGACTAGGGAGTGAGTGGGAACTATTGTTTACCATAACTAGGAAAACGCTCTGTTTGACGCGTTGATAAGCGAGCGCGTCCATATCTACGAACGTTCTGGCAAAAAGATCTCAAAGCTAATAAAAACAACAATTAACAACAATTCAAGAATGTGCATTTCAAATTTTTTTCTAATTTCCATAGCTATTATACTTCCCGATATTGTTGAATGCAGTGCAATTTGCGTTGCTAAGAATTTTCGTTGTCTGTCTAGTGTTTTCGCAGCGGTCCGCCACCGTTACTAACAGTTATTGAGTGTAACTTTGTAACTTTTCGAACGATTTTGCCTCAAAACTATACACCTTCAATCCACATCGAGGCTTGTGGATGGTCTAAATTTCAAGTTGATCGGACTTTCCGTTCGACCGCTATCGACAGACATAAAAACAAAAAAACAAACAGCATGAAGTGCCATAAGAGTCTAGTACGGTACAAAAAAAAAAAAAAACAGAACGAAGTGCCATAAGAGTCTCGTGGAAACGCTCGCTTCGCTCGCTTAATAAACCTGTTGGCCTTAATGAAAAGGTTTTTATTTTTTGTATGTTCTACTGTAAATGGAAAATTATATGATTATATGATATTAAAAAAGATGCATTGTGACTTAGCTTGAGATATATACTGCTGTAGTCTGTATCTATCTGTAGGCCTAAACACATTTATGAAAATTACTATATTTTTTACTTGAATACACACCTCTGGCCCCCACATATAATAAAATAACTGCTCATATAACAAGTTACAAAAACTTAATAACACATTGTCCTTATTCCCTCTTCAATGTTACTCTCGGATATCAACAGGTAACAGTCACACTCACACCTTAAATTTTATATACTGACTCATTGCAGACACTCTTCCTCCAGCTGCTCTTCTTCTTCTTCTTCTTCTTCTACTCCTTCTTCATCATCATCATTTTCTTCATCTTCTTCTTCCCCAGATGTTGGCAAACTGTCAGTGCTTTTCTCAACCCGCCTCTTCTTGAATGTTTTATTATCTGGTTGTAATTTATAAAAGTACCAATTTTCAATAATAGGTAGCGCACAAGTACTGGAAACTCGCAAGGTAATCGGCGCGAAATATTATGATTTTTTGAACGGCAATTGTAAGCTCTGGAAAACGTACTCGCCCGTCGGGCTAGTGAAATAAGATTTTTACTAGCCCGAGCAAAGTTTTACTAGCCTCGGGCGAGCGGGCGAGCGTTAATTTCGACCCCTGCCTACAACAGTTATGGACAATGATCTAGAAATACCTCAATTTCTGTTAAATTGACGTTTTTCAGAAACCTTTTGTTGTCTATAATTTGATGTAGTTGAAAGACAGAAAAAGGGTAATGGAAATTTATTACAATGAACAAGAAAAACGAAAGAACTTCGGATGCTTTGTTGAGGGCGTGTTCCAACTTGCTGTTTCTTTTGGGCTATAGTCTACTACCCTAGTTCACTATTCAACAATGGCGACAATAAAATACAACAGTTAAAAACTAAAATTAATTATTAATTCATTAATAATTGCAATTGGAACACGCCTTCCAAGATATATTCACATATATATAGCGTTGTATTAAAAATACCGATTTTGAAATACAACAGCTTATTCCAACTTTTTCACGATAGATTTGATGTTGATGTTTTATAGATAATAACAATGTTTTATAGATAATAACATCAGCTCCCGTAATCTATATTTTTAGAAGATATCCCGCATTTTGTGTAAATTTACAAATATTGTTTTTATAACTAACGTGGATCTCTAGGCATATAATATATTTTCACCGATTGGTAAGATTATAAATATATCAGTTGTTTACGACCACGATCAGTTGTTGAATGTTGAGTGAAGACGGATGCAATATGTCAAGTTCCGTCCAAGTACTTTGCCAAGTGCCAAGTACGTCTACAACCGTGAGATAACTCCGCCTACAGTTTAGGATACCGTCGGTGACGAAATAGATTTGAAGATGACAAAGGACCTCGCAAATAAGTGTAACACGACATTGTTGGACGTACCGAGCATTGCTCTCTAGTCTCCACCCACCCAAGAACTCCGCTCGGTTTACAAAAGATTGACAACTAAATAATAGCTCAAGAAGTTGGCAGGCGGCCTTTGTACACAGACGTAACGCATACGCTATGCGAAGACAACGCAGTAATTGCAGATCGTAATTACACTCGCTACGCGACAATCAACACACGTCTATTTATCATTGTCGTGTTTGTCTTTTGCCAACGTCACGAACCGACTAAAGGTTTCGCGGAACTTACATGTTGGTCAAGTCTAAACGGGTGTGGAAACGAAGATATTTCATAGCGACCTCCCAGAGTGATGAGCTGTGCGATTTACAAATTACGCTTTCAAGTACAGTAGATATATATATATACTATGGACTTTTATAAGAAAAACTGTAACGCATTAAACAATTTCAACAAGTCATAAATGTGAGGACGTTGCTTTAAGATAAACAAAACAATGCACTTTAGATTTGATTTCGGAAGAGGATTATAGTCGTGCAATCTCCCTTGAGTGATGTACGCACACAACACAACATTACGCAAGATTAACCTAAATGCAGGACAGCGCGTCGAGTTTTTAGATCGTGAGTCCTCCAATAATGTGCGAGGTTGCCAAGTGCGTCGTGAAAGCGCATTGCAAAGTGGGATGCAAATTCTTCTGCTCTTTTATTTCCTCGGTGCATTTCACGGCTTCAATGCGGGGAGAACAAATGTGTTTACAGCAACGCACCGATAAAGAGACGAATAATGGGTTTTGTTTAGCGCTAACTGCGAGGGTACGAGTCCAAACAATGCTTTCGTGTGACAACGACTTGGAAGAGTCAATTCGATGTGGGGGCCTCTTGTTTTTCAATACAATATCGACTTGTTTGTTTGTTTTTCACATAATATGCAGTGTTACTGTGTTAATATTCGAGAAGATAAATCATTAGAAAAAACAAAACCACCGAAAAAAAACACAAATATTAATGCTAACAAGTGACAAATACTGGAATTATATGGAATGCAATATTTAATGATAATAATGATAAAAACAACTGGCATTGGAAGTCCAATCCAATGAAGTATTTTCTCTGCGACGACCGCTATAAATGTATTTATATCCATATATAAGTATCCACACCGTCACTAATCATCAGTAATCAGTAACTGTACTTTCAATAAACTGACAAAAGCATGTTATACGGTATTCATTTTGCTCGAGAAACAAGTTTTATTGCAAACCAATAAACATCTAGACTGCGAATTAAATACAAAACCTGAGGGTTATTGTCCTCAGCTAGGATATATTATATTGTTAACCAGCTGTTATACAATGAGCCGACACATTGATTTAATCTAGTTGTTGGAGATGACTCTTATAATCGCTGGCAGGTTGGAAATGTAGAGCACGATGTTTGGTCGTATACCTGCTGTTTGGACACAAGTACGCCAATAAACTAGACTAACTATACAACAAGAGACGACGTTTAAACCTGTTAGCGAGTCACGGGATTACCCTATGTCAACACAATACGTTTAGCTGTAATTAGACGTCGTACGCGGGATTGTGCAACACGAAATATACGTTCAACAGCCACGGTCGAAACGAAAAAAGTTGAAGCTATTAGATAAGCAAAAAGTGGAGGATGGACAAATGCAAAGATGTGATCGAGAGAAACTTATAAATAAAGAGAAATAATGAAACAAATTGAAAGTAATGCGGGGAATAAGAACATGTCAAAAAATATTTAAAATGTAGTAGTGAAGGTAAACAAAATAATCATTAGGAAATACTTGTCGTTTATGACGTTTACAACAGTTTAGCATTGTTTGCACATCACAGAAACGCAATGAATAATGAAAATAATTAATAAAACATGTTTTTAAATTAAAAACCTAATTTTATACCTGACTAAAACTAAGCCAACGCTAAAAAAAGAAAAAAAAAATTAACAACACAGTTTTTCAACTCTTTTGCACAACCACTAGTTTTCATTTATAACAACAAGCTAAATGTTTCACACGGTCATATTAATGCCAGGAAAACTGGGCATTAACGTCAAAAAACATTTGACAATAACTAGTCAATGTTAAACTTAAGGACTTAACAGCGGCTCAAGTAATAATTTTCATTGTGCATAATTTTATGCGCTGATAACAGTTGATGTTTTGTGCCTTTAATTGTCAGTTACTAATAATAATAATCTAGAATGCATTGGCAAATTAATTCATAAACAGTTATCTACTTGCATATCGACGCCTCAGGCCGTAACAGTAAATCGAAAACTTTGAACCATACAAAAAATATTATTATCTATTTTTAAATTTTTTGGATGCCGATCTTTCGGTTAAATAATTTCCAAACATACTGAAATCCCACGCACAACCCCACTGCACTCGCCATTGTTTGCAATGTCGACGTACAACTGTTCTGCAGCTCCCGACCTGCGTCAACTCCAATACCGTTTGCCAAATTAATTATCAAAATAGCTGCCATGTGATAATTTAGTGTACTGTACCCACCTCTGTGCCGTTGCATAAGGCGAGCGTTGTTACTATTTGTACCCCGTGGTCGTGTTTACGCTAGCCTACTACACAGATGTGCCAGATGTGATCCTCATTGTGGGGGAGCAAGATATAGACGTCACGACGTCAACAACTGAATCCACCGTTGCACTGAAAACTACTCACTGCAATCAAAATAACTAGACGTAATGCCAAGTTTATTACATATTAGGTAAAGTTTGCAACCATGTAAAATATAATCTTGTTTCGTAGGGAACCTGCCAATGGGACAACCCCTTATAGTTACCTTCAGGTAACTAACATATAACTAACATATAGTTACAGTAACAACCGAATCCACCGTTGCACTGAAAACTACTCACTGCAATCAAAATAACTAGAAGTAATGCCAAGTTTATTACATATCAGGTAAAGTTTGCAACCGTGTAAAATATAATCTTGTTTCGTAGGGATCCTGCCAATGGGACAAACCCATATAGTTACCTTCAGGTAACTAACATATAACTAACATATAGTTACCTTCAGGTAAATTTAATAATAGTTTAAGTTCAAGTTCAAGCCAAGTTTTCTTGGCTTATCATAATATGGTGATCATCATTACAATTGACATGATTGATTTCAATTATGTATTTATAAGAAGGCAAAAATTAACTTTTGTCTGAGTTGAAGTTGTTTCCAACTCGAAAACCATTTGCACAACACAATAAACACTATATCATAAAAACTTTACATACATAATTGCAATGTATAATGTGTACCCAGAACAGTTCTAGTTGCTATCCATTTAGTATTACTACAACTTACTGAAAGGTGAAAGGTTCTTTCATACAAATGTAAGTGTAAATGTAAGTATAACACGGAAAAAGAGTACATGGATAAATGACATTTATTGTATAATATTATTATAATAGTACCAAATGGTGTTGAATTTAGGCAAGTTTAGGTAAAGTCTTCTTCAAACAACCTTACCGATGCATTCGTAAAGCTCAGGGTGTTATAGACCGCGTTGATTCGTGGCCAATAAGCTATCAGTATTTGAAGTTGGGGCTCGCCAGTTGGCCACGAAGCATTTGTCTAAAACAACACGCTAGATACGCAATGTTATTGCTTCTATAAACATTTCGGATGCGCTGTTGCTATCATTGCAAGCTGTTGTAACGTGCATTGCGAGTTATATTTGGGTTTAATGGGTAATGAACTTTGACCCGTGTGTGATTGCTTACTAAGTGCTTGTAATTGTATCGCCGTTAATGCTTCCGTGTTGTACAAGTTTGGTAGGGGAAGAGATGTCTAAAAATACCTCATGTTCATGAAATCATGGTGCATGTTGAGATAGCCCTAATAACTGCAATACGTTGATACATAACCTTGCAATCGTTTCTGAATACTATTTCAATGCAGAATGTCTTCTAAAGTAGTTCTACAGTAACCTTGTGAATGCTGGCGTCATAGATGAGTGAGTCGGAGCCAATGAGCAGCTGGTCTGTTCAAATACTGACATTTGGTTGGCCAATGCTTCACTTCTTCTATGTCGTGGAATATGTTGCGGGAAAACATTGGAAACGTTCATTTCGGTAATGTTGGCGGAAATAGCCGCAACTTTGTAGCGCAATGTATCTCATGTGAGACTCAATTATGCTGTCAACATTTGCAAAAGCCATTTGAATGGTCAAAGAAGACAAAGAAGACAATTTATGCAAAACTTTATATGGGACGGATACACAAAATACAACTAGGTATTTGGGAATCAAATTCGTTTTGTGACATATCACAATTGCCACGTTCCAAAAAACTTGTGACAGCAGAGTTTCCCCCCTGCTCACTGCACTACACATTTATTGACCAACACTAAAGTTTTACACGTTTATAAGTCTTTTAGCTGAAGTTGGTTGTACACATTCTGAAGTGACTATAGATTTCCGATTTCATGAACAAAAGTAACTTTCATTCAGTATCTTGCCATATGTTCTGTTTACACAGATAAAAATTAAATTTGTAAAACTTTCCGGGATGCCCATGTTTAAACTGAATATTACGTTATATTTTACCCACAAATAAATTCCCCTGCTAAAACGGAAGTTTACGTTAATGCCAGTGCCGCAATGCTGCAAATTAACATTGATTACGTAAACCCAGGTTAATTATTACGAAACACAAAACTGTCACAATATTTTTTTGAACGTTAATTGTCATTTTCCCCACTTTAAACAGCTGTTAATTTATTAGATCGAGTTTAGCTAAATTAATTTACATATACAATTGTATTAATAGGCCTACATAATTTTGAGTTTTATTTTTTTATAATTAATTTTGAGAGACAGTTGGTTTAGGATTTGTGAAATGTATATCTCTCACACTACCACTCATCACACTAAAACAATCCCCCCCACTGTCCACCCTCTGTCCACCAGGTAGACATGCAGCTCTCCGTCTTCATCCAAGCGACGACGCACGTAAACAACCTGGCTAATATTAATTGCGTTGGATGAAGTAGTGAAGGGTGGCGAAGACACTGGCGAGCCACTCTGGTAAATAGTTGTATCTAAATCAAGATTCTCTTCTCTGAGACTTTCCTTCGCATTCTCCCACTCGAAAATGTCACGCTCGTAGGAGAAATACACAATGCGTTGCTTCATCGCCAAACTGAATCACATGCACTTTAAATAATCACTGAAGAAGCTGCTGCTTGTTCGGTCGACTCTCTCGGAAGCTGGAGGTTTGCAAGGGACAGTATAGAGGTGAAATAATAATATTATTTATTATCCAGCGATCGTCCAATCGATCCAAACTGATTTAAATGAAAAGAAAGAAAGAAAGAAAGAAAGAAAGAAAGAAAGAAAGAAAGAAAGAAAGAAAGAAAGAAAGAAAGAAAGAAAAAAAGAAAGAAAAAAAGAAAGAAAGAAAGAAAGAAAGAAAGAAAGAAAGAAAGAAAGAAAGAAAGAAAGAAAGAAAGAAAGAAAGAAAGAAAGAAAGAAAGAAAGAAAGAAAGAAAGAAAGAAAGAAAGAAAGAAAGAAAGAAAGAAAGAAAGAAAGAAAGAAAGAAAGAAAGAAAGAAAGAAAGAAAGAAAGAAAGAAAGAAAGAAAGAAAGAAAGAAAGAAAGAAAGAAAGAAAGAAAGAAAGAAAGAAAGAAAGAAAGAAAGAAAGAAAGAAAGAAAGAAAGAAAGAAAGAAAGAAAGAAAGAAAGAAAGATAGAATTCGAGTTATCAAATTGAGCTAAGTTTTGTTTAAATCATGATAATCAAAGTAGCATGGACATAGTACATTAGATTCGCATTGGAATTCAACATAAATATAAATGTTGTAACCCTATACAGTATCAACAACGAAGCGTAGAATAAATTGTGTATATCCTACACTATATAAATAAACAATTTAATTTGTGTTTTGTGATTTCATGAATGTATCATGTTATTCCATGGCGAAAGACGTCGCATCTTTTGTACTTGTGAGACTATGATATTGCTAGCTGTCAGTCAAGAAATCAAAATACAATAAATTAAACCGATAGAGATTATATAGATAGATAGAGATAGAACCGATCATGGAAGAGGGTCATACTATAACACCCATTGGATCCAAATATACCACAATAGGCATAAGTGATTAGTAAACTGAAGATGGGCACCAGTTTTCCCTAGACAGGTTGCCTATTTTTAAAAAGAATACACTTTATAGCTGAACAACACCTTTCTGCAACGGTCTTCTATCAAATATCGAATTACAAAGCTACCTCAAGCCTGGCCGACATTTGTACTTAAAGATAAATCATTGTCCAACGGATTATGTAGACATATCTAGTCTACAAGCCAGAAATACAACACATGCGGATGCCATTGGAACAACCGCTAAAATCTAGTTTCCATTATTAAAATCAGCAGACGTAAATACCCTCGTTACTGCCCGTTGCTCAGTCGATTCTTCAGCGCAGACCAACCACAACGCTTCCCTTGTAAATTAACAAGGGAGACTAAACAATTATTTTTTACTTTGTGACAGGCAAACATTCTATTCAATTCAACCTGTCCTTTAATTAAACCCTAATAATTATCTATATTTTCAGTTTCTTTGCTAGAGTGCCAAACGATTGCGAAGATTATACCTGTGAATTATGTTATGAGTCAGTGAGTGAAACAATAATGCTATTTGTACCGCATGTCTAGAAAAATATCGTTTGTAGTATTTATTTATAACGTTCTATTCGGCTCGACTGTCTGATGAGTGAGATTTCGTAATGTGCCTAATTGATGATATCATTTGCGCCAACTGAGAACCTGCACAGCACAGCACAGCACAGCACAGCACAGCACAGCACAGCACAGCACAGCACAGCACATAGATCACTTCTGAGCCTGTGATCCTGGATCATTTGAGCATTTTGTAATTAAATTTTTACGAACAAATAAAAATGCACATTTTCACAATATGCGACGTTAAGCAACAAAAAGAATATAAGTCGGACATCAAAGTGTGCCATTATACAAAAATGGAACTATACGAACTTATAAAATCTACAAATTTTGTTTCCATATAAAAAATAATTTTAGAAATACACATTAGAAAACTACTAGAATATGCAATTCTTCTCACTTACATGCAAGTATAACACGAACATCATTATTCTTATTCCATGATTGTGTATCCTTCTCATACACGAGGACTTTTAAAAAATATACATTTTAGTTTGCATGTAGCGTGTACAAAATAAATAATACATACTTATGGCTCTATGAGACCTTTTAAATCATATTTCCTTCTAAAACCATATACCCCTATACCGCGTACATCACAACCCGATATTTGTGAGTGTGACGGTAAATTGGTATCGATGTTATCGAATGCACGATAATTGGTTCTTTGTTAGTTGGTTACTCAAAGCACAGATAACTAATTATACACTTTGTGTTACCCAACGTAAAAAACAAATACAAATAAAAAAATAAATTCGCATTTAGAGTCGACCCACTCAGTAACGAAACTGATTTTCAGTGGGAGACTTTAATTAAAGCAACTAAACCAACCCTGTAGACTCCGAACACCATCGACGAGTGAGCGATAACCAATCAAAGATCGATATTTCAAATACGAAACATATGAATCAGTGATTGGACAGTGCGAACACCTGCGGACAAATGCTAGAATCAAACAGTATATATATTATATTTGCATTTGTTTGGTTCTTCGGTAGTTTTAAAATTAATAACCATCGTATTATCCAGTGGTTTACTTTACATAATGCAACAGGGAAGCGACCCTCTGAATAAGTACAATGGCTGATGACTTGTGACATTTTATTAGAGACGATTGTCTTAGTAAGAAGATTGGAAAAGATTGTCTTAGATATTTGTATTCAGCGCTGAATCTTTAAAAATGTCTATACAACATAAAGTGTTCAAGATCCATAACAGAGCGGTTATCATATTATCATATCGTTTGCAATTAATTCAAATTGAAAATAAAACTTCAAAATAAAACGAAAAGAGTAGCGGTTATCACAACTCATACTTATTGATACTTAAATGCATGCATCGTTGCATGTATGCTACATGTTTAAGCTCTTAGACATTTCACCAAAGCTTAACAATATTCCACAGCTGACACTATCATAATTAACACTTTGGCATACAAGTGAATAGTGATAGTATATGTGTTTCATTCATTGATTTCGTTTTGATGTCTCTATTTCAATTAAAATTACGCGATTCACCGTTCTATTTATTCATGTTTCCCATCTTCCGTCCAGATGCTTTTATAATATTCTAGTTCGCCAAGATGTTCACACTTATTAATCATAAACAAAATTAATATAACAGAGAGTAATGTAATGGTCAGTTGCCAGTATTTACAGCAAACTGAGAGAGCAGCTACTCGTATCGTTTGTCGGCAAAACTATCATTACGACATTGTTTTACTGCTGCCAATTTACGTTTCGCTTCGACTGCAATACAATATCTTAAC
Source organism: Isoperla grammatica (assembly GCA_945910005.1). Classification (NCBI taxonomy): domain Eukaryota; kingdom Metazoa; phylum Arthropoda; class Insecta; order Plecoptera; family Perlodidae; genus Isoperla; species Isoperla grammatica. Next base: position 13,035,854 of record OX246739.1, on the reverse strand, counting down.
AGTGATAGATATTTATTGTGGAGGATAAATGTATCAATAAAAACTTGGCAAGGATAATTTGAGAAATATCCAATTGGTGAGAAATGGTATTATTCCGTAGTTATGGAATGGTGACGCCACATCAATCTCAGCCTACTGCTGGTTTGTTGATAACTGGCTGCGAGCACATATACTGTAGACAGAATAAGAACCGTATCATCAGCCAACAGTGCCAGAGGTTTTTTGTTTGTAAATTATGAGATTCCGAGGTGTCTTAACATATACTGTTTTGATATGGATAGGCTTCGCTCTTAAAACCATTAATTAAGATGCAAGCTATTCGATAAACCAAAACCATGTATCATCGTAGTGATATACACGAGAAATCTTAAAATGCTACAGAGAAAAACATAAGCAACAAGTTAATATTGACAATTAAATATTCACAGCAATGGTTGGTTCATTTTGAAATAGAATTAAGGGGAACGACAAGAAATTTGTAGGGTATAATATTTAATAAACATGTTTAAAATTTATCAGATTTTTTAAATATGGGATAGTATAATATTATGTTTTGGTGGTAATAAAGAATATAGATGACTAACTTACCGGCATAACTTGCTCTTGTGTTGGATATGTTAGAAGTATTCGCTGAATCAACACCCGTCTTCAGCTTCGGCCTTGCTTTTGGTTCATCCCACACAAACATTTTGTTTATGAAAACTCGTCCAATCATGATACTTGAAACATCACTCGCAAACAATATTCTAGTCAAAATATGACATGATAGAGTATAATAGCCGGTAGCCAACTAATTCAAAACAACATGACATGCTAAATAAAGATTGATGAGTACACATAATGTCGACAGTAATTTATTTATAATTTTGTGAGCTCTTGACGAATTAATAGCCACAATCATAACACATTATTTTAATGAAACAAATTCATATTTTAATATGTGGCTCACACCCGAGCTCAAGAAAATTTCTCACCACGGATAATTTAAATAATCAATGGATCAACAACTATTTCACGTAAGAATATCAAATTGCTATTCACGGAGAGACGGACGGACGCTTCATATTCAAATGAGGCCTCAATAAATTCTTCTATAGGCTGTATTTCAAGATTGTCAGCGTGTTCGTTTGTAAGCTACAGCAGTGCTTGTTTGTTTGTAAGCTACACCAGTGCTACCATGCAGCCACGAGCAGGACTTTATGTGTACACCACTTTTTTAGTGTACATTCATGCTTCACGAAGCAAGTAAGTACATATTATATTATGTACAATGCGGTTAATCAAGACGAAACATAGTTGATGCGAAACCCGACACAAGCTGCAACGTGGCTCACTCTGTCGTAATATATCCAGTAAGCTATATCGGATACGCGTAAAAATGCTGAATACGATCAAAGGCGTAGTTTACATTCCAGAAGTTGTAAACCTACTCTGTAATTCTTCCAAATTATCCAAGTAACATTCAATAACTTGCTATCCATTTTATTGGATTGTGGTGGTGAATGTATTTATACTGACACATTTTATAAGATTTTCCTCTATATAATACACATTTATTTTCATTTTTTTTTTGTATTTTCCCTTCAGTTGGATCAGGATGACCAGTTAAGAATTATAGTAAGCAAGTATTTTAACTTGTTAATCTCTGTTTACAAATGAAACAAAGATCGCATGTTAACGTGGGAGTGTAAGGCTGTCCTCTTTTCGTTCTCGGAGTGTATTCACAGTCGGAGATACTTCTGAATCAATGCTGGTATCGAAGATGTTATTAGTCGCTTTTCTGTCTCTCTTATGCGGCGACAGACTCACAAAAACCCCGTTAAGCCACCTGACATGAATAGTAAATACAAAAATACGTGTATGTCTAATAAGACTTCTCTCTATTATTGGTTGACTGACCAGTGGACGTCAATAAAGTAGAATATCAACTTCTTCATTAAGGAATCAACTTCGCCAATAAAACCACAAACAAAAAAGGTTGAAATACCGACCCAGAGTGTTTTAAAATGTGATTGTTTTTAATTACACATTCATTATCTTTACAGACGGTAGCCATACCCATAAATAATTGGCAAATAAAACTGCCCGGGGCAATTTTTTAAACTATATATGTGTCTCCGTCGTAATTCAAAGACCGTATGTGATTATGGTCTCGTAAGTCATACCTCCAAATGTTTTTTATGAGCCAGATTCAATTAAATACAATAATTATCAGAGTTAATGAATACTATTACGATGAAACTACTACGCACAAAAAACAAAACACACTCACTACGAAAATGTAACGAAGGTCACTGACTTTCGTGTCTTTAAATTCATATGGAATACATTACGAAATACCTTCCAAAGAAATAATTGCATAGATACTATATAATCAGGTTCAGTAAGCCTATGACAGAAATATGAAATTTACTGCTATCCGTTGCATTCCGTGAAGCATGACGTATTTTGTTACACTGACTTAAGAGATTCATATAAAATAATTGTGCATGTTTGTGCACTAAATTAGTTTGAAATATTGGTCTTCAGTGTAGGATGTCTTTGTCATTATTTGTTGTAATGAACATTTATTCAGATCAAGTTTACTTTCAAGTGTCGCGTCGCACTCTTATATTATTATGATAGTAGTATTTCATGAATAATTAGAGAATACAATGATGAACGAGTCGCTCTTTACAAACAGTTAGTTGGGTTGTATTGACATTTTGTAAATAAATTAAAATGTATTAATGTATCAACATTGACTATTCAACATATTCCTTCAACTATACTAATCATAATTTACTTTGTTGCAATAGTTATTATTAGTGCTTTTGATAGTAATAACATATTTTCTAAATTATTTGTACTCTCAATTTTGCCGATTTTTTTAGAAGTTCTATACATGAGAGCACATACATCCCCAAGAAACATTGCATAAAAATAACATACATATCAAGGCTCAATAGTATCGGCTTGCACCTTACAAAAGTTACCATTCTTAAGTCGGCCAACGAATAAATAATTGTCTATAAAGCGCAGGTAAACCTGTAATATATGTCTATAAAGACGTCACAGCCCAAGCTATAAAATGGTGACATTCGATGGAACTGTTTGATATCAAGCCCCGTAATGTTTGACGATAGCAAGGCGTGGCAGTCCCTATACTCCTCCGCATGTCGCACAAAGCCCGGGGGACAGACACCCCGTCCCCGTCCCACGGGAGACATACCCCACCGTCTGCTGCAATAAACATCCCGATATGAAACATATTGTGGGGCTGGAATTACAGCCAGTGTTGGGATAAAATCCAATTTCAGTTTTAGGTTTGTTAACATTTTACATTTTTCGTTCATTGTCCGCATATTATCGTTTTTATTTACTGTAAATCATTCACAATAGAAGTGTAAATCCAGTATAGTATCAACAACACTTCATGACTGTATTATGTTAGTGATATTGTGTTTGTACAGTTAACGGCCATACTAACTGTTATAATTTTATTTGACACAATACAAAATAATGTAAGATTTGTCTTTGTGGTACGCAGATGTGTCTTCTATATACCTTCAACTGAGTAATCGAGTTCTAAACCAAAACATGTATTTAAAATGTCTGTATACATTTAACAGAGAATGGGTTAAGGATAATTTTATTCATGCTTTGTTTTTTTATTTATGCTTTGTTTTTGTCATTTAGACAGTGCCGATTGTGCAAGAAACACATAAGAGTACAGTTATAATCGTATTCCAAATTGTGTTTTAAAGTTGTGTTGTACTTCTTCTATTTTCACGAGTTTTTTCTGGTACTACTTCTAACGCTAAAGTTAAGTACCGTGAATACACATTTCATAGATAGAACGAGGAAGGATCAGATCAGAGATCTCGAAAAGCATCAACACTTTATTTTAAGTACAATATCGCAACAACAATCGCCCTTCCTTGAGTTCAAGAATTGTGTGCAAGTATTTCCGAGTCAGATTAAACAAATATAGAGCACGATGCACTCTTTCATGAAGTTTGGCTCGGTGCACTTACACGCCCGATGGGCTTTGTAAGCTGATCCTTGCACCAAGTACGCTGACTTCGAATGGTATGCAGATTACCTCCGAATCGTTGGATCATCCTCCATACGTTCAAGGTGTTACCCTATTAATAACAATGACTAAATTAGAAGCTAGCGTATAAATACAATGTCCTTTCTTCTAATTCGGAATAATGTAATAATAGATGAAGAGAGACGGAGCATAGTAAAGAATGTGGGTGGAAAGAAGATGAAAATAGACTCATAACTCAAGTGCGCTGTGAAAAACCAAATGCTTTTAATCTCTGTATAAATGCGACAAGTATTTTTTCAGAAAGCATTTTCCGAGTTCGTTGATGCGAGATGTGGAAGTGTTCGACGCCCAACATTCAACACCCCCCATTTCAATAATGCGAGGCTCGAATGCGATTAACTAAATCTCTCGTAACAACATTTCGACCATAAATTCCGAGATCGGAATGAGAGAATACCAGCTGACAAATACATTGCTTCCCGTTGATACATAGTTACGAGCTAATTAAAATATCTATTCCGCACCAGGAATATTCGAAGGTGGAAAATAAAGATCATTTTTTAAGACAATATTGACAAGTTACAGAAAGTTAACCGGACTTATATATAAACATAATTTTTCAAATATTTCAATAATTTTTACAAAACATCTATCACTTTTTTAAATTGTATCTACATATCCCATACAAAAATATATTACTTTAATTAACCTCCAACTTTTTAATATTCAAAGATTGATATAAAGTCAAATATGTACTAACAATATAAAATCGAAAACAATAATCACTTGAATGTAAAAAAAAAAAAACATAATTATGATTGAATATATTTTACAAATTTGTATTTAAGTTAATCTCTACTTCTTCCATGTCTTTCACAAAATTTATCATGAATACCAAACTATCAACACGTATTTTATATTTAGAGAATACCCTCATTTGTATCCTTTCTGTCGTGGATTTGTATTGAACTCAATCAGGTGTATACGTGTCTCACATTGCACAACCCTTCTAGCACACAGACATAGTATAACGAGGCACAATCAGTGATAAATTTATAACTTCATTCAAACTGCACTGTCTTGACCAGCCAGTGCTCGTGTTCTCCCTTATCGCTGACCCGACATCATGATCTGTACTCACAGCGCAAAACAATGCAGCAATAAGTGACCGAGAAGTCAAACGACTGAATATACCTCCTTTTCTAGGACGAGGATTAAAATAATAATTCATGTACGACTTTGCGGCGGCCTTGCGTAGGCGTGAGCCGGCATGAGAGAGAGAGAGAGAGAGAGAGAGAGAGAGAGAGAGAGAGAGAGAGAGAGAGAGAGAGAGAGAGAGAGAGAGAGAGAGCGAGAGAGAGAGAGAGAGAGAGAGAGAGAGAGAGAGAGAGAGAACGCAGACTATACGTGTGCTAATTTGTAAAGGTAAATACGACCGGAGCAAGGATGCATATATATATATAATATACAGGTTTGAGACACTTGCTATCCTGTATAGGCGCTGTTACTGTTGCTGTTGCGTGATCTACTGACAAACATCTGTGTGGCGATTCTAATGAGACAGATAATCTATTTCACTCTAGCGCAATACATCAACACATATGAAATAGTATCATGAAATTTGTTATGATGAATATGAACCCGGAATCAAACGAAAGTTTGTATTGTGTTCTACCTATTGTGTAGAACGAATTTATTTATTTACTAGCTGAGTCGGACACAATAGTCGAGTTACGTATAGAATATGTTTATGGTTGCTACGAATTGTTGTATTGCATGGTTTATCCATGAGGTCCGAATTCACCAAACTTTTTAATCGGCCGATTTACTAATCTCGGATTGGTTACCATGGTTTCAACAAACATAACATGCAAAATGTATGGTGGCTTCTACTTTTACTGGGCGCCATTTTTGATCTTCGATTAAAAGAAAATCGCCGAATTAAAGTTTGCTGAAATTGGCCCTGATATTATCCAGCAGACAATAGACATCCATTGTTTTCTAGGGGGTTTGTTTTTGTGTGGAAAAAGTCATGTATGCAATCATTGGTTATCAGCCTGGGTTTCCCCTGGGTTGTGGATTGATACGAATACGGAGCAAAGATATTTCAAGCCTACTGTTAAGATGAATGAGAGCAGCACGTGAAACGACGCATTGGGCTTCAGACGTGATTTAGACACTGCCCAAGCCCACCCGAGATGGAGAATTAAAAAGTGAGTGAGTGAATCCACACCGTGGAGAATGCTACGAATTTCTGTTCTGGCCAACTTCGTTTGTGATTCAATTCTTCATCTGAATGAACAACTGTGGTTCGAATTATGTTCGTTCGTAGTAAATGGTAAATTAATTTATAACATTGATGTGTTTTATTTTTATTATTATTAACAGGTAACGCATGAATTAAAGTCTACAGAGCAGTTATACAGAATGAAATTGTGCTCTTCTCATTCCCTACAAGGGTTTGTTTTGTTCTTCTGAAAAGGATGCTTCGTAAACTTTGGTGGTGCTGATGGAACTTACAAAAAGTTTTCGTTGACTGAAAGTTTCACAACTTTTTATGCGGCATCAGGCAGAGTTAAAGGACTCTCACACCAAGAAGTAAGATAGTGTCAGGGGAGTCGGGACCGCCCACAATTAGTTTCCAACTTAACAAGTGCGAATCACTACCGTTTTTCCCGATTATCAAGTACAATTTGGTTGCGGTAAGTTTTTTGACGGAAACCTGCTTGCACGTTTTCTTGTGCGTTACCGTCAAAAAACTTACCGCAACCAAATTGTACTAGATAATCGGGAAAAACGTCAGTGATTTGCGCTTGTTAAGTTGGAAACTAAATGTGGGCGGTCCTGATACTATCTTACTTCTTGCTGTGAGAGACGTATACCATACACATATTGTACTCCGTACTCCGGGGCCTGACCGACTGCTTCCCATTGGTCAGAATAAGAAGAATATCAGTATAGTTTATGATTAAGACGTTTGTAAAACCCGACAAGGCAACCCAAGTAACTCGGGTTCCGGCAATGCCTGTGACTACTCAACATCATACAAGAGAGAGTTTCCATGACTATGAGACATATTGAAGCACGATGCTTTCTTGTGTCTGCAATCTGTTCACGAAGGACAACATCGACAAATCGCAGCCGGTTCAACCCGACCGAATCGAAGTGACGCTCAACGTATGACGACATTCTGGCCCGGTGCCACTCTCGCCCGCACATTCGCCACAGGAATAGGCCCGATCCGCCACCGGTCGAGCTGTTAATTCTTTTATACAACACGCACAGACGTAAGTAGGATATTTAATCTCGTCGCCCTCGAGTCTACGAACACTGGTATACGAAGCCTATGTCACGGCTGATAACTTTAGAACATGCTTAGTGGGTCCGCCAAAAACATTTTGCGTGTGTGTATATTTTGTTTTCTTCTTTTTTATTGTCTTATTTCCCCCCTGGCTACTTAACTGACTCATGGAAATCCGCAATGATTAACTGAGCACATTTTTACCGTTCGCTTTTGTTTTGGACTTTAGTGCCAGCTAATTAAATGTTTAAATACCTTATTTTCTAACAAAAGTCAGGGCTTATGCCTCATCTGACAGCACAACGATTACAAATTCTTTCGGGTGAAAAATTTACGAGTTTAATGTGCATTTATAAAGAGCGCGTTAAACATGGAAACTTAATTGAATGCACCCACCGAAAGAAATATTTCATACCACGTTTAAAGCAAGGATAATTATGTGCGAATAAAAAATTGGCCCCGAATGTGACAGGTACTAATTTAGTTCATTTTCCGGTGTTGTTCAGAAAAGAAGTCTCGCACAATTCACAATGTGTTATGATGGGTGAGTGTAGGGTGTCTTTTAGAGGATACATCTGTGATGTATGAATCAAAGCAACTTGGGAAATAGCACTTAACCAGATTGGCGTAAGTACTGAAGCAACACTACAAACATTACGATGACACCCGTGTTATTTATGTACAAACATAAATGTATAAATGATTATTGCTAGATATCGGGACAACTTTATAAACTAAACAATTCTTTCAGCCTGGATGCCATAGCATTAATTACAATACGATATTATGCAATTTTGTATGGATGTTAAATATTATATACATAACTTTTTGATATAGCTATTTCTTGATTAATTCGTACGAAATATAGCCAACAAAAAAGTGTCAACAGCTATTAGTTTACAAATAATTTACTTACTGTACTTCTGTTTTCGCGTGGACGAAACCGTGAATGAAAATAGACAAAAAAAATCAAACTCACGTCTAAAGTGTCCTAGAATCACCCGTCTGCATTCTGCATCCACAAGCCGCCACCATTTTCCCCAAAACGATTATGTAACCATAATGTTTCCACTTTCCACAGCGATCATACAAAATTGGCGAGCTATCACTTAGTAGTAAACAAACGTGATAGTCCACACTGCTCTTAGTTCTCCCTGGTGTGTGTTTGAGCAACTAAACCTACCAACCATCAATGACCGTATTTATGTGAATAATATTTAAAATACCCTGCAAAATCACCGGCCATCGAATACGTATTGATCATAGAGATAGTCTACATTAAAGCAACACATAGATTTACAATACCGGTTCATCTGTTGTAATTGACTCCCTACATGATGTACCAGATTGACTTCGCATACCTTATTATACTAATAGGGTAATACGGAGACGATAATATACAACGAAATTACCGTATTGCCGACTTCCATCCATGTTGTCAACATCAATTCATGTTGACGAGAACTGTAAACCTGTATTACGTATTAAAAGTGTGCATGCCACTAAAAGCGGTTGTTGTAGTTGTGGCAAAGAACTCTAGTGTGGTTATGCTATTGTTACATAAACCTTCTAACGGAAGGTATCCATTATTGGATCCAGTGAAGTGGATTGATTCATATTATGATACATAAAGGCTGGTCCACACAGATTTTAGTTGGATCATAGGAAACACGTACTGGTGTTCACACTGCAAAGTTTTAGTTTTAAGACGTTGTTTTGTTTTTAAAACAACGTCTTAAAACCTTATGCATTATGTCTTCAAAATCTGTGTGGACCAGCAAAGTAAAGTATTTTAAACGTTTTGTAGTTGGCGGTTGAAAAGGTGGTCATCTTTCATTGGTGTTTGATAACACATAAGGTGTGGGTGATCTGTAAAGCCATTTTACCCGTAGAATGTTTTCAGGTAAAGAAAGAGAGAAATAACACCGACGAAGTGTTTTGATCACGTTTCTTGTACTGTCTTTACATGCTAAAATAAATAAAAACAAACAAAAATCACTTTATCTTTGATGCGTTGCAAGACGATTAAGATCATAATAAAAACATTACAAAAATATAATAACCATTTTACATTAGGTATGTTAAATAATAATTTACATAGTCTACATAAAAGAAAATGTTGATTCACTCATCTTAACCAAAAGTAAAGAATGTATTCCTAAACTGAACAAATTACAGCAGAACTTTATTTTTGTTGGACTCAATTGTGACTAAATATCGTAAACCAACCATAGTAAAAAAATGGCACTTGCATGTATTTGTTCCAATTGTATTGTATCTGTCTGTCATTCGTCACCAGATCCCCAAGCCTTATATCTCCCAAAGAAACTCTTCCATATACCATCTGTCCTCCCCTTTTTCATGACAGTATTTACGAACTCCTGATTACATGTCACTCTTGAGAGGAAGTCAACAACCTTCCTTCTATTGTAACATGCGCGATAATCCATGCAAACTATAACTACAACCGATAAGAGTACATTTAAGCCTGTCGGGTATTCGGTGACTGTAAAATACTAATTACGCACTATTGTATATTGTCTTGTGCAATGTTCTGCCTACATCATCGGGTGGGCTACTCATCTCATCTAGGTCGGGTGGGTCGCGTCGAGTGCAATGTCTGCACGTCTACCACCTCTTTGGCGACTTCTAAGAATGTCCTCACACCGCCCTCTTGATGTTGAATGAAGTCGAACCACTCCCGTCATTGTCTCCTCTAGAGCGAGAGAGAGAGAGAGCGTCTACAAAATATGTATTCCGAAGACGTTTTTCATTCAACATTTTACCAAACTTATGAATGCTTATTTCTAATACAAAAAGAAAACAAGGTGTATAATTACTGTGTTATTATTATATTGTTGTAGGAAAGAAACTAGTGAGGGGCGATATTTGACGCCTAAAACCCTATACTCAGGGGCGTCGGAACCGGGGGGGCAGGAGGGTCAGTCGACCCCCCTGTGCTTGCACAGGGGGGGCGAGAGTATCATCTCGCCCCCCCTGAAAAAATGGCCAATATGAATTAAATGCATTTTTGCGTACAGATTCCGCTTATTCCTTCAAGCGATTTCAGAGGCTGGCTGCATGGTAACTTACGGAAATGTTTTTTACAAAATGTTGCAAAGTCAGCTGGAAAGTTCGCCCCCCCTGGAAAAATAGACTTCCGACGCCCCTGCCTATACTTGCGCACGTGCTGCGCTCTTACAATGAAATGACATAGCAGAAAGCTAACAAGGCCTACGATTACTATAGTGGCACGTGGCTTCGACTCATTCATCAATACATACAACCATAGGGCACGAGCGGGCACGAGTCAGGTAATGACTGTAGGCCTGTTGGTTGCAACGTGTTTGGCTGACATAAGAAGTGTGCCGGTTGACGTTTGATCCGTGTGGGGCGCCACAGGTCTACGGGTCTGCACGAGCGAGGGGTCACAATAACATCCCACTACGTACGACCAAACAACTTCCGCCCGGTACATCGGGTATTTGGAGGTTAAATCATCTTCCAACCTTCCTATTTTGGCCTGCTTCACATACTTCTCCGCCTAACACAACAATTAACAATTATTGTTGTAATTAATTGTTACTAATTGTTGCGTTAGTCTGCAAGGGATGCTATAATAGACTAAAAACGTCAAGTTGGAACACGCCCTTACTTTTGATAAATTTTTCCGTCTTTGCTAGAAATAATTGTATGTTTGTACTTTTCCAGATGCTACAGTATCACCTTCAGTCACTATGTTAAACCTCCACAGTACTATTTAAAAAGTTAAAAGTATTTCATTAGTGTTTATAAATTATAAAAGTACAAAACTTACTTGATCCAAATATAAAGTAGTTTGTCTTGCACGTTTTCAATCAAATAAAATGAAATAAAATATATAATTATATTCAAAGTAAAGATTTCATGAAGACATCTACACTGAAGTTACATCCATCGCGAAAATATGGCTTTATTGAAAAGGCATCTAAAAAATATTGGTAAAATATAAAATAATTGTGCATTTACATTAATATATTTGTATATTTTTGTTTTAATACTAGATAGTTCAATTTTTCCTCGTTTCTTTTGTTACGTTATTACCTAGCTAGGCATCATAATGTATATTTGTATTATTGTGTTGTCGTTTACCTTTCATTATTTCGAAATGTATCTTCATACTATTTCGCATTCCTCACTGAAAATCAATGCACTATAACATAACAATACATGCAACCTCCTGTGCTAGTGTGAAGTGCCATTCCTTGTCACCGCTGAAGGTCAAGATTAGATTCCAGTTTAAATCTAGGGTTTATACTTCAGGAAATTAATTCAATCTAAACACACGATACACATTATCTATTATCTACTATAAAAGTTTGAATTTGTATTCACCATAGCGAAGAGCCACATAATCAGTTGCATAAAATTATACTTAAGAAAAGTTATTATTTTACTTGAATGGCATAGACGTTATAAATTTTAAATCGTATGTTTTTATTTTAGATATTTAATTACGCTATCAACGAGATAATTTTGTCACGAAACCAATATAGTGGCAGAGTATTTACTCTATACTTTCTTACTTGCCGAACAATCAATCTACTCAGTATGAAATCTCAACACCGATAGGACAAGACCTTATCAGTTGATTTATAAATGAGTATGCAAATATCTTATTAGATGGTAGATAATACTATCTCGATATTTCGAGTTTTATTCCAAGGGTGTCGGGAATCCACATTGGCTCAGTAATTAAACAGCGTCTTTACGTAGGGCGATAAGGGATCTATACAAACATGTTCTTCGGTTTAAAATTAATTTAAAAACTGTGGCGACCTGTTGAATATTAAAACACTTCTTGTCTTGGGAACGGTGTTAAGTTGGCTTCAGGTGAAGAGAAGAGTGGTGTAAGGACGTACCTTGGCCGGTGTGGTGTTATACACACCTTTAATTGATGATGATAAGATAAGGCAGCCATTCACGGGGAAACATGTAGCTCAATATCTCTTGTAAAACCTGCCGATACGTTTTATTATTTCATTTCTGGCTTCTGCAGAAAACAGACTTGGTCTCTCGCTAAACGTTTACTATCTTCGTTTAACGACGCACTTAAGAACAAGGTCACGCGCCATCGGATGAATGCGATTGTGATAAAGATGACGATGAATGATTGTGGACGAACACAAACTACCCAGACTTATGGGCATGGAACACAGCATGTAATGAAGATGTAAACTATCTTTAAACATGTCATGTTGTATGTGAAACCTATAGAGATAAAACAAACAAAAAATTAAAAAGTAGAATTAAATTCTTTAATTAGAGAATATTGTATACCGTGCGATTTTATCTTGAAAATGCATTTAGCAGTCAGTAAAATGATCAAACATCTTTAAAATAGTCACGTTGTCATATTATTAAAACTGATGTGTGCGTTTTGTGAAAACTCTAGTATCACGAACGCACTGGTTACATCAACCACTTCAAAGCACTCAGCTATCACTTGAACCATTGACATGATTGTAGGTATAGACAGACAATACCCGCGCGATACATATGTGCACATTAAATATATAATATATATATTAGGCCAATAGTTCCCTACAAAATACATGTGTTTCTATTTGTTAACTGTTTATTTTGAAATATTAATTTGTTAAAGATTCTATTAAATTTTAAATAATGGAATGATAATGTGTTAAGTTTGATCAGGTTTTATAAATTTTATGCCTTCAATTAAATTCTGCATTTTAATCGCAAATATCGCCATAGCTATCGTAGTTCACAGCCAATAAACTAAGGAGTAAATCGTCAAAAGACATATTTCCAAGAAGCCGACAGCATCGTAATGTCATTTTGAGCACCAATTAGCGAGTAACAGACTTGCAAGTAAGTTTTGTTTTGGCGTAGCCTCAATGACTCGTTTCCAGTTGTTGATTTACCAGTCGTACATTTCAATTGATTCACGCATATAAAGTTATTCGAAGTTGGCAAGTAAACCCACCCTATTAACGCCTGCACTAGGCGCGCGTGCATGTTTTAGTTCAGCGAGCCACCGACTCGAGCGGTTATTGTCGTTGTGTCCGCAAAGCCTTCACCATCTACCTTAGTTATATGCAAACACCTTCATCCACCTTCACACTTTAACTACGATAAAGCTCTTATTCCAAAACCTTCACTTCCCCACCTAAACTCCGATTAAGTGTAGTATTACACTGAAACCCATTAACCTTATCACCTTCACAGTTTTAAGAAACATTATCTCTTACATAGAGCTCAGTTTCAGAAATGAATTTATATTAATTAATACTTATATCATTATATCATATTGTTTAAACAAAATGTGAAATAGTTTGTAGTGTACGTGAAATGGGGAGTGTAATGTATTGCAATAGCTGTTGTCAGCTAAATAAAGAATTTTTATTATTATTATTCACCTTTCACCTTCAATATCAATTCCTGCGAACACTTCAGCACAATTTTCATTTTCTTTTTAAAAGTTATGATGAAACACCAAATCTTATTGGCATAATCTTTAGTGATTAAATTCTAAAAAGCGTGCATTGCCAAATATAATTTTATTATTCGATCTTGCAGCAATTCATATTGTTTACATTCTTGCCTCGTGTAGTACTTTTGTTGGTAGAAATGTAGAAAATAAATGATACCATGATGTCTAAATAGTCGCTCTTCTTTGCTGTCCGTCTAATAAGCGATAGTGAGCATATGTAAGACAGGACAGCAGACAGCATAACGACTCCCACTTGAGCGGGTGGCGGGGTCTATTAAAATATTTTCTTTATAGAGAGCGTTTCTCTCGTAATTTTAATTTCATTATTTCTTACAATTATGGCTGTGGAAAAACTCATGCATAACCGTATTTCAGGTTTTACGACTTTCATTCTTAAAACATAATTTTTCTAAACCGAGACATCTAACACAGAACAAAGGTTTTGTGAAGACACTTTAATGAATACACTCAAATACATTTATATGCTAAATGCTGTTTAACAGTCAATTATTTTTTAAACAGTCCAAGACTAAGATATCGAACAGTCAACGGTTCCCTATTCCCACATTTTTAACTCTAGCTATATTTCATACTTGTGCTCGAAGCGGCTAAATGAAAGGTGACCTATCAGAGGTCAGCAATCATCACATGCTCTCAAATACATTCTGACCCTCCCGTATAACATCTTTACGATGTGGTCCTATAACAGGCGGCCTGGCCTCTCTCACTATCACCCACCTTACAGAGCGGAGCACAACATTCTAACATCAGCTTTATCACCTCATTAAAGTTTTCGACCTAAACTTCCCGCCCCTGAAACGAATAAAACTTCTTAAAACATATTCCAATTTCTTAAATGTTGAAGACCTTAGTCAGCTAATAGGTTCGCGTTATCGTATCGCGTATCTTCGGCGGCTGACGAGCTTAATAAGGAAACCTACACGCGCTCTCGTCACCTGTTCGGTCACCTGCCCCAGCTTGCACCAGCATCCACTCATGAAGGCAAGGCTACTCCTTCTGATAATTAGGAGGTCACGAGTTGCGGCAGTGTTGCTTTCAAACTTTCAAAACACGGGGGGGAAATGGTTTATGGGTGGTGTCGTGTGCGCAAGATGTTTGGATCATTGTGTGATGGGAGAAACGGAAATGCTATCCAAACAGGAACCTCCCTCTCTTCCAGACATCCACCCACATTCGTGCTGTGGCCTCCCGTAGTTCTGAGTAACCTCGATCGGAGCTCGCGTTTTCGGAAAGAAAGCCTGTAGGGTTTTAGCAGAACTCAAAATTTACAGCATTCACCTAATGGCTGAGGAAAACATTGGGAACAACTTTCAGTCAGAATTATCTGTTGTTGGAATCGAACCGGTCACCTCCCGAATTTGATACTTCTGAATTTGTGAATAATAAAAAAAATAAAAAAAATCGTATTTATAAAGTCTACCCTGTCAGTAACAAGACTAATTTTCAGTGGGGGACTTTAATTTAAAGCGACTAAACCAACCCTGTAGGCTCCGGACACCTTTTTCGATTAAATGTTTCAGTAAAGGGATTCCATGGTCAGTGGGCACGTCAATTATACATCTACTTCTTCGATTCGATTTCATTCGATCAAATTCCATAAAATGTCAATACCAAGTTATGAAACTGCGTCGGAAATATTTCCAAATTAGTTATATAAAGCACCGTTGCACACACTTCTAAATGGAAGGTGTCAGACGCACTCATTTATAAAAACCTGCGGATGTTTTGTGAAGCTCTTCCTCGAGTGACATGGCGGCAATGTAGCTGCTGCTCTCAACGTGCGGCAGTGACCTTCTCTCGCTCAATTAATCTGATGGAATCACATCGTTCCCGTCATCGTCTTCCTCATTTGGACACAAGTAGTTTCGGAAAGCTGATGTATTTACATTGAGTGACGTGGAACGGCAAAGTATTTAAAAATGATTATAATTAATCAAATGGGAGATGTGGAATACTTGAACGGAGGTTTTAAATGCACCGCGCGAAGATAAAAGCTGTTAGTTATTTCGATTGTGGGTAATTAAATAGATAGCACAAGTCTTAGAGTTTCGTTAGATATGTAAAGTGCAGAATACGCGTCAAGACGGTACGAATTAAATTGAGTAACACTGCAGTGTATCATTGGAAATGGGTTCTTAAACCGTCCAAACACTCGTTAATTAAATAAATTGAAATTACCTTCGTTAAGTTCAATAACGTTGATCGAGGGATAAAATACAGTGTTGTGTAAGACGTTTTATGTGTAATAGATTAATAAATAATCCTGTCAATTGTAATATATTGTTTCATTCCCAACACAAGAAAAGTGAGTCATAAATAATGGTACTGAAATTTATAAATAATGTTATATGCCATGCTGGTTTTTAATGCTTCTTGCTAAAACTAACACGTTCATATTTTATGTATGAAGTGAAATATATTTAATTCATTAAAGTGTTGTATGCCATTAATTGATTTGAACTTCATTTCAAAGTTGTTGTAGTTATGCCAAAGAAACGTGTTTTAAAGAAAGTAAAAAAGGTCATGGTGTATTTGCTTTCTACTCTGCTATCACAAAGAGGTTTTCTGTGCTACATGGGGCATTCCAACAGCGTAAAAACAGCGGAATCGGTATAAATGAAAAAAAGTGAAAATTATGAAAATAAGAAAACACCGTGAACCTAAAAATAGAAATATCTTTTCTTTTTCACACACTAGAAGTAAACTGACGTATAGATTTACACTAAATAGAATTAAAAAGTAGATATGGTATTTTTACAAATTTATTCCGGAAGATAAAAATCGTATAAGTCGATTCCATCTCCTGTTCACCAAACTAATTTATAATATGCATTTTCTACCTGTGCCTCCGTATCAGTGCAATCTACCTGATGTTGGCTATCACATGGCTTACTACGCACATATTCCCTCTCAGGAAATAAACATTAACAGAACAGTATTTAACATCACAAACTGTAATCCATCATTGAGAACTATGCACTTGATAACTCGCTAATTTATTAAATCAGCGTGCCAAAAAGCAATAATACACATTCCTATGGCAAGGACATAACTGTTATCCAAGAAACTGCCATTTTAAAACATAGTGAAAACGTGTAAACGAATTCTGCAGCAAACTTTTCAGCTGAAATTCCGCTATTAAAAATTCATTTAATTGGAACCCTTGTTACCTAACATGCTTGTTGATGGCCAAACGCTACACAACACCGCTGTTGTAACCCCAGAGGCGACAGAAGGACATTCCACGAACCCTTACACCACAATCGAAAACTGCATTATGCAACAGACAAGGGACAAGTTAACCTTGAAATAGCTCAAACGATGTTTCCGGGTTTGTCAACACTAACCGGACTTGAAGTCTTTAATGCGTAAAATAAGCATGCAAGGCGTTAGCCGAACGGTGCCAGAAGTGTGGTGTAACTTCAGTGTGTTTGTTTGTTCTTGCAGTTAGTGCAATATTGTAGAACGTGGAGGATTCTATGGTCACGCGTCTAACAGTCTGTAAGAAAGATTCAGAACAATATTTAAACAGATCCCCCACAAAAAAGTAAATAATCTTAAATTTAAGATTGTTGACTTTCTGTGTGGGATCCTGTGTTAAACAGTCATCAAATACAAACGTTAAAAACTTGGTTGCAATGTTTGCACAGTACCGTGTGCAATGAAGAACACAGAGTTAACCATCCGTAGGACGTGACAGAACTTCATAACACTAGTGTGTTTTAAGTGAATGAAGCGAGAACTTTACTTTTAGAATATGATCACACAGGTTGGGTAATCCTAGAAATGAATTTCTGGTGTAGTAATTTTCCATTTTTATCTGATGATTTAAAACAAGTCGACGATTTAAAAATACATATTCTCATAAAATTAATTGGCGACATTGTAATTATGAGACCGTATCGTCCTCATAATGTGAAAAGTAATATTTATTTACGAATTGACTGCACTTGACTGTGACAATATTGATGTGCACAATAAAACAGATTATTTAATATGCTATTCCATGTGTCCAATGGAAAGCTAAACAATACAAAGTAAGACATAACCTATTATCGAAGTCGTGCTACCAGCCTTTCGACTATAATTTCAGTGATCTTCACTCATCTACAAAGAAACTGTTACTTTTAAAGTATCTTGGTATTTACCCTATGGGCCTTGATCAAAATCAAAATACATAATGTTTATCATATTTGTTAATCTTAGCAAACTTTATTAATCAGGACAGATAGCTTGTACTGCTTCTTTTTATAACTATAAACTTACAAGTTAATTATTTCCAAGGCAATTTATACTGTAATTTACTTACTTTGATTTCTTAATTTATTCTAAGGCAAACATTTTAAAATCTGTTCGGGAATAATCGACCTCCACGAAGATTCTTGCACTCATATAAATAATCTCGTTTTGTAAAAACAAAAAAATAATTAATAATAAATAAAGTTTTCTGATCTACACTAATAGAATTTGTATTTCCTGACTTGGACGAAGACGATTACTATCTAAGTTTTAATTAACGTTTAAATGTAATTTACATAATCGTCAGTTTGCTTAATTTTATTCCATAAATGTTTTTACATGAGATAGGGGTAAGCGAAACATCGCGCAACTTGTTTGAAGCAAATAAGAATTCCTGATACAGATTTTGTCTCTAAAATAATAAATTCGAGATTGGTGTTACTCAATCATGTTGAGTCCAGACTGTTACGTATTCCAATCGCATATTTCAGTAGAACGAGTCAGAAATCGTTTTTATTCACAGTGAGATAGAATCATGTTAAGGTTTTATAAACCCATTATAAAGTTAAACACGCCTCAATCTAATATTCAGTTCACATTTTCGTCCAATCCAGATTTGCTTTGATTCTGAATACTAATTAATTACTTAATTTCCGCTATAAACTTCTACATGAAGTTAATTAAAATTCAAAACGACTTCACTGTTCGACGACAGCTGACAAGTATACCTACGGTAGTGTACAATGCCTAAAATCTAATAATCATTCGTAGCATTTTTTATGTTTATAAATTAATAACATAACGCTAGGTTTAGTTATTTAGTTGAATATTCGTACTAGTGCTTATGAAAACATCATAATAGGTGTGTTGTTCTAGTTTATACTACATATGACATGTTCCAATAGGAATCCATGTTTCGTAGAGATGGTGCTGCTGTAGAAATGATGCTGGTGCATATCTGCTTACCCTAAAGTTAGAAGAGAACTAACTATATTTGTGTAGTTGCAAGTTCTGTCTATCAATGAGGTGCTCTGCCGCGCAAAAAAATATTTCCTGACTGTGTATTATTTCTTAATTTGATTTATTATTAGTGTTATTGTTGCCAGTCATTTAGAGCTACAATATATAACTGAACAGGGGTTGGCAGAAAAAGCACAGCTCATGCCATTATTTATGACTGCCAATTGGTTATAAAAATAACTCAAATCTAGAAAAAATACAAACTACAAAGATGTTGTGAAAAAGATGATTGTAAGACTATAAAACTGAGTTAATTAAAATGATAAATAAATATAATATGTATAAATATTTTTAACAAGGAAGTGTATACAATATACAAGCTGGTGGTATTCAAAGCATTGTTTTATATAAAATAGAATTCTCTTTGTACATGTTAAAAAAATAATATAAAATATGTCAAAAGGGTAATTAATGAAACTATCATAAACCGTCTGACCCTTGTGACACTCCACGTGTAAAGATGGGGGCTTACTGACATTCCGCCTGTTTAATATATTATATTTTAAGTCAACTTCAGGACTTGAAAAATGACCTGGTATTTCTCAAGACTCGTTACTAAACTCACAGGTCGGTGCTCACATCTCACACAGCGAAGCAGGTTACCGTAAGGAAGTGCCCGATCAATACAGTCTTATCTTTACTTGACTTCTAAATTGGTTTGACCACTTCTTATGCAAATTTATTTCGGTAGGAATCGGCTGAGTGCCTAGCTTATCGAGATTAGACTGATCGAATTTCCTGTCTGAGTTTTTTTTAATTCGAAGAGTTGTTTAATTGGGTCACTTAGAATTAAGCTACCTGAATGCGGCATTGCGTCTAGTTAGTGGGGGGTGGTGAGGGCTGTAACTGAAGATGTTTAAAGGACACTTACATTACTCAAACGAGAATTTTTTGTATATTTACTCCGTAACAACCTTACTGATGCGCTTGTCATAGATGAGTAGCAAGTGGCCAATCAGCGATTGGTTTTTAAAATTGGAGTTTGCATATATAGTTAGTGGCGTATCGGACTGTCAGCACTATATAAATAATATATTCAGCTCGAGGCACAAATTATATTATATTCCTTATAATATTGAGCATACAGAGCATTGAGCATAATATTGAGCTAGAGAGCATACAGATGTCAGAAAAATTACAGGATGCAGATTTTTTAAAATTAATAAACGGAATTCCGAAAAATGATGATTTTAACATATAAAAAATATAGATTGGCAACTCCTAAAGCTTTTAGTTAGTTAAAGCAGTTAGTTTTTGTGTTTTTTTATATCTCCGCATAATGAAACAATTGTGACGTCACAGACTATTTCGAGACAAACTGAAATAATTTGTTTTGTCATTGTTCCTTCATAATAATTATTTGTTTCAATATTTTAATATTTTTAAGTTTTTGCTTTTATTTTCTTTCTATTCGTGCAATTGCCCTTATTGTTGTGTTTCTACTATTTCTATTATATTTGTATTTATCACTGAAGGGAGATTCACATTTTAAGGGTTCACAAACATCAAAGAAGACACAACCAAACTCAGAACATGTTTGTGCGTATTGCCAGTCCTTGAACTCGGCACCTCCACCATTGGCCGTCCCAAACACGTAGCTTTGCATCTATCTAGTGCAGCATCAACCCAAGTACTCGCTTGAGCACCCATATACTTCACATACACCAACACAAGCGATATGACGTACATGAGTACTAACTGACACTTTCCGAATAGAAATCTCCAAGCAGAGTAACCATGTCCGTAGACGGGATAAATGTTCGAGTAACTCACACTCTACCCGGCACCCCCACCAAAGCTTTTATTATAATATTTATTTATTATCAAAGGTAAGATACATATAATCTTTGATACTATTATTGTTATTTTTTATAACTGTATTAATGTATTATAATTTTGTAAGCTAAGTATTATGGTAGCTGTAATTTCAAATAAACATTGTGTAAATTTGTGTATGATACTACCATAATAAAAAATACTACTACTATAGTTGAGAAACTGTAAGAATGCACGGCCCCCTTCTTATGGCCACCACTGCTACCCGACTCCCCTCAACTCCGTGACAACCTAACAAAATGAAATGTGTAACTGAAAATCAGTTTGTTTAAGTTGTTCAGTTTGTTGTTTCATGGAGTTGAGGGGGGTCGGGTAGCAGTGGTGGGGATAAGGAAGGGGCCGTCATTCTTACAGTTTCTCAACTATACAAATACTATGCCACAACTAATACCACCGTCACCACCACCTCCAATTCATTCCCTGTGTGTGTTCTACACCTTATTTCCCCTCAATAGATATATAACCGCATGTGCAACACAACTGGCCCACCTGCTTTATGTTTCCATCCCCCAAACACTCCGCCCCTCAATCTGAAGCCGCCCCTTCGCAGTTGCGCCGTCCAGCATCCCCCCCTAAAGACCCACAGTCTGGGCTTGAGTGTTATCGATATGGAGGAGAAATGATACCGCCTGCTAAAATGAAGCCAATACCTTTGCACAGATCTGATGTATATCAATTTCACAGCCATTGTTGGACGAACAGTAATAATTGTGTAACAAGGAACATAACGTGTTTAAGTGGGGCTTAAGACCATAGAGCCACAGCCTATTACGTAACCTTATATCGTATTGGACAATGATAAGAGCCAGATGCCAAGCTGTCCCTTAATAACGACCTTTGCGTAGAAGTCGAAATGTTCTTTTGCACATAAAAGTATCAAGATTGAAATTTACGGTTGTATTTCTTGCTACATTGCTACCATATTTGTATCTTGATATTATAATTATTATTGGTTTTCCTTGTATATTGTGTAGTTGTATTTATAGTGCCGTGTAAATGCTTACAACTCTATAGAATACACAATCAATAAAATAATAAATTGATAAACATTCTTACTTGCTGGTGTATATGTTTTATAGGCCCCTATGATCGCTAGCTATTTATCGAGTGTTATGTACAACGATTATCGTTCTTATCACTACTCAACATCCTGGTAGAGCTACAGATTTACTATCACAACTCCAGACTGATGAAGATGCTGATAGTGATAATACCTCGGTTTTATATCGCAAATGTTGGCAACGATGCAAGTCAAGAAGATCAGAATGTAAAATTATTGTAAGATTGAAAAACTCCATACGAGGATGACATCCATACTCAAGCCAGAAGTATACACACAATAAAATGGACATACAGTTAAGCAGGCTAATTGAAGTGCTACGAAAGTTAATAAGTAGTCTAATGATTAAATCTAATGGTGATTAAAACTACAGGTATACCAACTTAATTTTTTGTCTACCAGTGTTGTGCAATTCGGCGTTATATGTTTTTGATAAAATTATAAACGTTTGTGGTCTAAGGTCAAATCTTGGTGTGACTACTATTTTGTCCCATCCACATAGCTCTTATTTTGTATTTTTTAGCATTCCTTCATCCGTCACATCTTTTCCCGTTTGCTCTTTGAAGTAATACTTCCTCATTTTGTCAGTCTATCCATCCATTCCAATATATCTACTGGACAGACGTAATATGATGTTCTCGTTTTTAGATCGTACTATTTACTGACCACTTTGGCTTCCTACACAGCCCACAGTGTTCTGAAATTTTTACAACAGATAGTATATATTTAACAAAATTACTTGTTTACGTCTTGAAAATCGAGGTTTGGCGTATATAAATAAATTAATCCTACATTCCACATATTTCGTATTTATGAATTCAGCTCTACCTGAAGTGTGCAGCATGCGAGGCCTCGACCATATGGGACGCTTGACTCCTCTAGGCTATGTGTTGCGTGCGATATTGGCTCTTGCTTCATGGCCCGCGGCCCGGATGTCAAGCTGACGTGCCCAGTCAAGGCGTTCGTTGTAAGATACACCGACAGATTGCCGACCAATGTGGACGGGCGAGCTCTACGGGCAAATATTAATTTATGAGGGTATTTTTATATAAAGAACACCATAATAATATCATACAGAGACTATTATATTGATACTCAATAACGGTGAAAACATAATTTAATACCATTACGTGTACAGAATGAATTGTTGTAGACTAAAAATAAGGTTGGTGTAAAACACCAACCTTATTAATACACAAAAGTACTTTCCAATTTAAAATTATTGATGACTGATATATTATTTAATTTATCTGAAAACCTAATGATAATGTAACATTTCTGCAGATGCGAGTTCGGAAACCTAAAATATTTAAGAGTATTTAGAATATTATTAAGAATATAATATCGATTTAATTTAAATATTATTAATGTCGCTGGACTTTCGTCTACTTGATAAAAGCTGTAAAAGTTATCAAAATGACGTATATTATTGTATCACATTTTCTTTTAATCAAAGCTCTAAATGTGAGCTAACGAGCGATCATGTTCTGGACTAGAGCAATCTGCGTTTATTTCAAAATATCTCATCTATTCTTACAAAAAAGGCCACGATTATATCTAATCAGTACGACTGTGCAAACCATATTCAGTGTGCTAATATGTTACGGTTGACGGTACGAATAATATTATGTAAAACAGATGCGTGAGTTGAACGTTTTAAATAAACACGAATTCAATTGGCCAGTTCCATGTTATCTAATTGGTTCATCTTATTCGAAGGAAAAAATGTAATTGAACTGTTTTGCATCGTCTTTTAGCAGTGAATGTGACTTACATTATAAGTAAGTACGTTAGTAAGTAAGTAGGCATTGAAGTTATCCTGTTCAGTTAATGATGAGATTGAGATCGGTAAAGTCCGGCATTCTCCGGCGTCCGTGCACGAACTGCAGTCGTTACAGAAGTGGTCCTCTTTCGGTGCAGCCGATGTAATGCCGCAAGTTTTATTTTAGGATATTTTAAGTTTACCGACCAAAAGGTTAGCGCTCATTAACCTTGGGTTTACAGTTACAAAAAAACGACATTCTTAATTTGTCAAAGGAACTGGAGAACGAGAAGAAAAATTCTTATTTTGACATTAAAATGCAGTATCTTGTAAGAGAATATACCGTCGTCTCTATAAAACAGCCGAGAAAAGTTGAACGATGCATTACGAATGTCTACTGAATATTTGTTTTTAATGTTGATGTGTTTCAATCTTCCTTCCGTTAATAAAACATAAAATAGTCATAATTATCTACATATTTTAATTCCATATCCATCGTCAAACAAAACCCTAATTTTATAGTATATATCTCTTTCTGAACATTATTATATCAATAGAATAACAACTGTACTGGTTGGTTCACGATTTAGACAAACATTCTTAATTTTTACTAAATAGATACTAAAAATATGTAAACGTTGTTCAGAAGTGGTTTTTCATTTATAATCGATACTGAGTCAATGAGTCGTATGCAAATACAATATGATTGAGGTGCCAATAGTGTTCCGATATTTTAACTTGATTCATTTCGGAGGGGTTTACTTGCAATAAGCAATGTTTGGTTTATGTATATTACATTGCACGATGGATATTCTGCCAGACCATAAGACGTACTACATACAACATACACAATTGTCATTGGTGGGCATTTCATGCGTTGCGATTTTATTGAATTAAACAAAAACAAATTTATAAATATTGGTGGACATCAGCACTTGTAAGACTTAAAAAGTGAGGCTTGGATACAAAAGTCTGAGAACACTGATATAGAAGATGTAACATTTTGGGTTTCACAAACGAATAATCCACTTTGCTACAAACATGTTGCATTACTTGCTTTGCACTTTGAAGCTAAAAGTAAAAGTATTTTAACCATTTCCACTAGAATCCATTAAAGCTGTGTTGAACTATAAATTGGCTGAAGCCCACGCATTCTATACGCCCAGAGCGGTGGAATGCAAAGATCAGGCATGAGCATTTCAGCTTCCGGTCAATTTCAACATCTCTGGAAACCTTTCGGACTCAGCCAGAGGCCTAGAGTCATCGAACTAAAAAGAATGTAACATTTCGAAAAACAAAACATTTTTTAAATTGTGTTTTTGGTTTTATTTCGGTTTCGGTTTGGTTGGAATGTGTGATGCATCCACCATAAGGAGGCCACGCGTAATAGAGTGCACGCAAGCTATGCAACTCTGTTTTAGACTCGGCGTCGTTGACAGTACACGGCTCACTTGTTGAGAATACTTATTTCGTTTCTCTTTCGATAGAGGTGACAGAATCAAAGAGCCCCCTGAGAGAATGCTTAAAACAAACGCGGTTTGTTGGACAATAACCGTGTCTTCAAGATGGATGGATACTTAGATAGGGTTTCTCTCTGACAATATACCCTCAAATCGATCAATCAATAATTATAATAATTTGCAAAAGTCCTACGAAACGCTATCAAAATCGTAAGTCTTATCTATTATTGCTGCTACAAGTAAAAAAAAAAAAAAAAAAAAAAATAATAATAATAATAATAATAATAATAATAATAATAATAATAATAATAATAATAATAATAATAATAATAATGCTCTAGAAATTCTCACCCGCACAACATTCACCAAATACAGAAGTCATCACCCTAAGTCAGCAATAGAACGAGTGACTCTACCTAGAGAAAAAGGGGGAAGAGGCTTGATTGATTTAAACAATTTATATTATAAACAAATTGAAATTCTGAGAAAGTACTTTTATACAAAATGCCCACATTCACAACTTCATAGAGCTATAGTATCGGCAGACAAGTCGCTTTCTCCCCTCAATTTAAATGACGGAAATTTAAACTTGCTTCAAAAACTAAATTCTGACACAGCAAAAGAGATCAGAATATCAGAAAAGACGTTACATAGCAGACATTATAAAGAACTTCTTAAGGATAGCGTCGATAGGGTAGCATCGAACAAATGGTTAACGTACGGGGACATTTTCAGCGAAACAGAAGGATTTATGATCGCTATTCAAGATAAAGTAATCAAGACTAACAATTACAAAAAATACATACTGAAAGACGTCACAGTGGAAGATAAATGTAGAAAATGTAATTTGAACGGCGAAACAATTAAACATATCGTATCTGGGTGCAAAATGCTTTGTCAAACAGATTATCTTCATAGGCATAACCAAGTTGCAAACATTGTACATCAAAAATTAGCCATGAAGTATAAACTTATAAACACAACCACTGCGTATTACAAATACAAGCCTGAAAAGGTATTAGATAGTAAAGACTACAAATTATATTACGACCGGGCAGTTATTACAGACCAAACCATACATCACAATAGACCGGATATTATATTTATTGACAAGAAGAAACAAGAAACGATTTTAATTGATGTTGCCGTCCCTTTATGCCACAATGTAGAGACAACTTGGCGGGAAAAGATAAACAGATATAAGGAATTATCAATTGAAATAAAAAGGTTGTGGAAGCAGAATAATGTAACTGTTATACCGTTAATTATATCAGCAAATGGCATTGTTCCACGTAAACTCCATGACAGTATTAAACTTATTGGTCTCCAACCGAACATATACATCGAGATGCAAAAAGCAATTATTTTGAACACGTGTAGGATAGTGCGAAAATTTTTGAACTAAGAAGAATGAAAACTTCAAGAAGTTCTCCACCCCGATGGTGGTTTTCGTGGTTTCCACCGTACAAAGAGCGAATGCTGGGATGAGTACAAATCGGCCACGACCGTACATAGCATCCACAGTTCGGTTTGGAAAAAATAATGTGGACAATGATATATTAAGTAGTATAGCCAAATGTGGGCATTTGAGAAGCAGAAGAAGAAGAAGAAGAAGAAGAAGAAGATATATTAAGTAGTTCTAAGTAGATTTTAATAAGGTAAACACATGGAAATACTTGACATTTGTGTCCGTACAACATGTTTATGCCGGTTTTGACCGAGTTTGAATGTATTGCAACAATAAAATAATAATAATAATAATAATAATAATAATGACCAAAATACATAAGTTAATATTTTATTTTTTATTTAATATTTTTAATATATCCTTTCCTTTAGACATGGTTATACTGTCAGCAAAAACTCTTATTAATGGGAATTTTTCTTTGATCGTGTCAACAATAACGAATGAAGACAAAACAAGGGATGTAGTGTTCTGATATAGTTCGTATCAATGACGTTTCTTAACCAAGTTATTATCGCGTACAATTTACAATCCAACGTTATTTCAATAGCACCATCGTTGAAAAGTCATGTTTCTCTTATATTATTAGAAAGCATAATATTGTTTAACAGATAGAAGCGTAAAAATTATTGTAACTTATATATTATCATATCGTGTATCATACGTAATCAATATTGTTTTATACGTTATTATTTAAAGATAGCTGTGCTAAAAATACAAAATAATCGATTCATTTCTTTTAAATTTAATACACTATTTTGATATTGTAATGTTTTCTATGGTATTTTCTCGGTAAATTATACATAGGGCCACTGAATGTATTAAACATGTAACACATTCTAAAAATGTGATCCCGGAATAACTGTTAGTTTAGATAATTTGTAATTCTCTTATCAGGAATAATCACAAATAAGAGATACAACTCCCAGTGATGCAAATAGCGAATTAACACATTTTTCTTCACAATCACAAAGCTTGATACATCCAATAAAATAAAAACAACCTTAACTCCGAATAGTTGTAGAGGTCAGTATAGCACATGTCAGGTTGTTAGTACCCTCAACAACGAAGCACGTTCGTTCCCTTCTTGGAAAAATACGTCCACAGTGATTTTCTTAGCAAAAAAAAAAATACGGTAAACAATAAAATTATAACACCTATATATTCGCTTTAACGGTTACAATGCCTTCGATTTTATCGTCAACATAAACGATTAATTATAATAAATAATGAACCATTAACGACAACTAATCTGCTGTTAATTTTATATTCGCACGTAGATTCCTATCCTGCTTCATTTATGACTCTAGTGTGGCTCAGAATCTGTTTGTAGCTATTAAATTCTTAATGATGTTTTATTGGTACTGAGAGGTTCAATAAAATGCGATTACTTGTCCGTCTAAACGCTGTGTTTAATGCCTTTACACAATCACCCACCACTTCACTTCGTCTGACTTATATTATCCTGTTATCGTCTTGTACATCACACCAAGAAAATTGTTGATCCAATGTAAAAAGCTAAATGCACAAGAAACGTGGGTGTTTAATATAGGTGTGTCCATGATTTTTATACTGTATAGACATAATTTGCGTTATTACTTATTATGTCTGTTTTTCATATAATTTACGAGGGTATCAGCTGAGAAATTTATGACCTGGTGTTCTGTACCATTTATTTATAGCATTTTAACATTTTTTTAAATTATATACTTTCAGAAAGAAACTGTAAGTTTAACATAAAATAAATATTTTTCCTAATTTATTATTTCATGTAATAACGCTAAAAGTTGAAGATACGTGAAGAATTGTACATGTCCTTTTAAATTACACTGTTAAGGTTCCGAAATAAGTTAATGAAACCTCATTACAATCTCTTTAATAACTTCATAGCATGCTAGTATAATGGTTTGTTGATAAGTGTAGGAAACATGTACCATGTGAATAATATTGGGTCAGAATAGCGAACATGGCGGGGCCGATATGATGGACGTTCTCCTTCCCTGAATTAGTAATTTTACTGCGTTTGATTAAGTCAAATTACTTCGGCACACGAATACGTTATCAACAAGAACCTGTACCATGTATGTGGGTATTTACATGCGCGTGGGTATGCGTGCGTTAGTGCATGCGCGTCTTTTCATATTATATTGATGTGTAGGAGTACAAGTATACGTACATACAGGTGTTAGTTTATCTGTATGATTGTGTGTGTCTGTCTATATGTGTATAATTAACACACAAAAGCTATTTTAAATATTATGGGACAAATTTAAGAATCAGTCTGTCCCACGAGTGAAACCAAGACTTGTCGAGTGGGCCTGCCAATATACTGTGTCTTCATGTGCTTTAAATGTCCACCTACATACCCTGTACAACCTTCGATTTCTATCGGTGGTTTTTCTTCAAAATGCTTTCAAATTGGCACAATGTACACCAAAATATCTCATCTTCTAGACAATTTAGTGCTCTATCTTATGTCTTGTTGTTCCGATAAATATTTCATTTTTACATTTAACAATGTTTTTATTTAACAACAGTAAAATAAGAACATTTTTAAATGTAAATATTTATTGATCCAAAGGAACAACATTCATAAGAAAGAGCACTCAATTTTCTGATGACATATTTTGGTGTACTGTTTGACAATTTTAAAGCATTTAAGTTATTTTACTCCACATATATCGGGGGGGGGGGGGGGGAGGCTCTGTAGGGTAGGCGGACATTCAGTCCTAAAGTGTGCGTCTCCAGCGAAGGACGTATCACACGACAACCTCCTACTCACACTGTTACAACGATTACTCTCATAAACACTCATATCGGACTGTACTGTTAATACAACAGTACCCCACGTGTTGCGATTCCCTTGGTGTTTACTGTACCAGTACCGCGCAGATCTGGCCTGATCACGAATTATTGTGGGCGGAATCTAACCGCATGAGCCAGCCACGTGAGTTTAGCTCACCCTCTCACTCTAACCCACACAAACCCCAATCTTCCATCTCCTTCACTCCACCGTAATTATCTCACACTCAGTCATTAACATTGTGGCAGAGGTAAGTGTCTTGTTTAATAGCCCATGTGATTTCTAACAATTAGCTGAGTACCGGGAGATAAAGAGGTTCGAGACACAACGCATTGCCTTATGTGGAGAGAAGACTCAAACAAGCTCGGTAACTAACATGACTCTTCGATTGTTACCAGTGGATTTGGTGCACATCTGCGTAACCACACTAGTAAAGTCAAGGCTCTTAATGACAACCTATAGTAAGTAGTACTAAGAGCTTTGGCGTACTGTACAAATGCACAAGAAAACTGGAAATGTCAGAGCTCTTAGTGATAGTCGAGTATTACTAAGGGCTTGGATGTACGTATGCGCAAGAACACTAGTCAAGCCAAGGCAACTTAGTATTACTAAGGGCTTTGGTGTACATGTGCGCACGAACAATAGTCAAGCCAAGGCAACCAAGTAATACTAAGGGCTTTGGTGTACGTGTGCGCAAGAACACTGGCAATGTTAAGGATCTTAATGATAACCAAGTATTACTAAGAGCTTTGGTGTACATGTGCTCAAGAACTCTAGTATAGCCAAGGCAACCAAGTATATTATTAAGGGCTTTGGTGTACATGTGCGCACGAACACTAGTAAAGTCAAAGCTCTTAGTGGCAACCGAGGAGTAAACTCGCGATAAAAGCTCAAGTAAAGTCAAGGATCTTAGTTACAACCGAGTATACTCGCGATAACAGAGCGTACACTATATGAGGGTGATCCTGAACCACTGAATCGTGACGTCAACTAACCACAACCTGTAGAAATATGCCTCTGTCTTTGTTTGTTTGTGCTAGGTTTGCGCACTACATTTATGTCTACTCCCTATGTAATATTTGTTAGGTGAGTTTATCACTCTCATATTGTAATTTATCATCATCAATCTTCACCATTTATCACGCAAACTAAACCATACCCAACTGTAGCATTGAAAGGATTCTATTGTTGTGGTTGGATTGTTTATTTTTTTCATACATCGTCACTTGGATAAAGTCATGGCATCAATCAACAAATAATAGCAACAAACTGCACTTTACAAATTTTGTTCCGTATATTTGTTGTTTGTGGACTACCAAGTAAACAAATTAAAGATTAGTTACAGCATAATATGGTATATACAGCGGAAATCCTACAGCCAAATCGGCTTCCCTCGTCGGTTCTGTTTTTCATTTCCAATGCGTGGCCTCTGAGCCATCAAAAACCTCTCGATATCGATGTTGTTTCGTGCCAAAGTATGGCAGCACTGTACAACATTATACGACGCCTGGCGAACGTACAAATGCAGTAGCTAGACACATTACCTACACGAGTGGCTGTCACGTTAGGACAGTAGTAGTCACATCGTCACGAGTATAGCCTTAGACACTTCTAGCATGAGACGTCTATACTCACCAGTACATAGCCCTCCTGATATTAATATTTAATTTGCCTTCGTCTTGGCTCCTACTTTTAACTCTCAACAAAATTAATTATGTATGATTGCCTCTCCCACGTAATAATTTCCATAAAACATTATTTTATCATTTTTCTTTATGTACGTATGTAAGTTAAATAGGAGACCATTCTTCGTGTTTGTTTTAAAACGTGTAGTAGAAATATTTTGCCAAAGTAGTAATTTTGACTAAAAAAATTCAAAGAATATTTTTGGTCGTGCTCGTAACAAATACTTAGCTGAATTGAATCATGGTTGCCTTTTTTATTATTATTATTATTATATTATTATATAAATATAATTATAATTATAATAATATATTACTAATAAGTATTAATAATTATATTAATTTATTATATTATTTTAATTTAATTTTAATTGTATTGTCAGTCAGATGTTTGTGCATTATTTTCCGAACAAAATGAGTGTTGTGTGTGACACGACGTTAAAAAAAACTCCTTTCCAGAAGAAGAAGGAACATTGCATTATTTTTACATTACAAAATAATAATAAATAACAAAACACAAAAATAATATCACGTTGATAGATTGCACGCACCTTACAGCAGCTATGAGAACGGAAGCCATCTTTGCGATAAATAAACAATCTGTATTGATGGTCTACTCACTCAGTTATAACAGAGTCGATAAAGAAGTTTCCCTATAAAAATAACTCCTTTATCGACTCGGGTTACAAAAACGGATATTCTGTGGGGACATTATACATGTCCCCGTTGCTATGACGGCTCCGAAGTCACTGTTTACATGTATCTTCGCAACATATAGAATGATCCTTCGGTTTATTTTGCTATGCGCCTTCATAAAGATACGACACGTCACCCATAATAAATCATCATACTACTTGATACAAAAACTATATAGCATAATTTGTTGCTTAGAACAATATATGTTCAAACACCAGTTCGGATCGGAGCCTTTCCTACGTTTCGTTGAAGTCAATGTCAATCATATTCAAACAGTCATGTTAATGTTTTTGTTTTTTTTATAAATTAATAAGTACTACAAGATTACCACCCACTCATTATCTACGCTCATGAATAACGCGAGTGAAAAGATTGTTAGCTTGAAAGGAAAAGACTAATTCTAAAAATTATGCTAGGTCTTTTATGTAGACCTTACGGTAGAAGTTCATATGATTCTATGGAGTACAAAAACGAATAGTAAATACACTGAGAAGCAAATGTGCATTATTTATGTGCGTTGAATAATTATACTCGTGCTGCGGGGCATCTGATGATATCATTGGTGTAAAATAATTACACGGCCTACAATAAGAATAAATGAACCTGTAATTGCCTATTTGTATCAAGTAAATCATAAATTGCTGCTATACAAAAACGGAATCACTTTAAATTGATTTGTATGATAATTAGCATAATGTTGGCTGGAGTGTATTGTGTTTACAGATGTAGATATAATAATGACACAGGTTACAAGACAGATTTACCTCTATGTAAAATGAAAGTGCTGTGAAGTAACATGGTCCATGCAGATGTTATTAGCTGTTATGGCTTGACTTGTGAGTCATGACCCTTTACATATGATTGCAATTTCTTCTATCAACAATCCGTTTTGTGTAGTATCCATTCACTACCAGCTAACACACTACACAAGTGCTCAACCACACGTGTGTGTTCAACATAACTCAGCTATAGATGACTTGTATACGTACAACGCCGATAAATTAAACTATGTTTCATTACGTTCTACCGAAGTATAACTATATTGAGTCGATTAAAATTGTATTTAATGGCAAGTATGTGTACTAGACACATTACTCGTTATAATTTTTAAATATTGAAGACAGTTTTACTACTTAAAATCAACCACATCTTTTGTTACTCATTTTTTATTTTGTATTTGTATGCATATTGTATTTCAGAATGTTTTATAATAATATATACAAATAATATATAAGTCTCTTGTTACAGCGTTAGCGGTAAAAAAGGTTTTCGAAATCTTTCTACAATGTCATAAATTCATTCGTCACTTCTAAATTTCCAAGCTCAACTCAATGTAGAATCAAAAGCTATATTACTACTAATCAATGCACCTTATTTTTAGACTTTTATATTGATAAACTTATTATTTCCATGGTCATCTGTATAGCTATTTTATTGTGTAACTGATGATACTTTATTCACAAAAAGTATTAATATATAATGTTGTTATGTATTTGACTAAGAATAAACATTATTTTTTCATGGAAACAAGTTGTGGTCAGGCCTCCCAATTCCTATAAGGAAAACCCACTGAGTGTTCCGTATATAAAACCATTATCAACCGATGAACATGGTTACTGTAATCTAGGGAATTTGTTGGCAGAAGATGGTATTTACTGTGGAGGTCAGATTAGTCGTGGGAAGTCACTCCGAAGGATGTTTATGTTGAGAATTGGTATACTACTGGTATTAGCTTATGGTATGGCACAGTAGATGCCCACCGCTGACTGACCACAGTCATAGACCAGGGTTGTACAACGTGCACACCTGTATCGATAAGTAACGCGGTACTCAATATTTACACGGCAATGCTTACTCAATGAATGTCGTTGCAACTTGTTACGATAATGATAATTATCATTCAAAGAGAGATGACATTTGAAAACGTGTTTTATATTCTTCATACATGGTCGTGCTGTTTGCGTGTGTGTGTGTGTGTAATTGTTGGGCTATTAAATGAAATATTGGCAAAAATTAAATTTAAGTATGGAACTTCTGTCTATAAACCTATTTATCAGCTTTACACAATAACAAACATAGAAGCTACGCTGTTTACTTATTACTATGCTATAACTATAATATATCATTAAACTTCATAATTATTATACTATATAGTATAAATAATGGATATGGAGATTCTACTATTCACATTTATGTGAAGGAACCCAAAAATTACATAAGCATTATTTTACAACATTTTGAAAACAAATTTAAAAAAAAAACGGGTTAAAAGAGCCAACTAGCAAAGAAAGAAAACGCCAATCAATATTAATTTTAGTTACTAGAATACGAGTTACTTTTCTATGGGTATTTAAATGTTAGCAATATTCACCGAGAATAACCGATGATTAGTGACGCAAAGAAAGGGTTGGTGTTATATTGTCATAAATGGTGCAAAAAGATGTGTTCTGGGATCTCATTGCATAAACAACACAATTATGACATGAAACGTCACCTAATGATGTTGCATAACTGTTGGTCATCCCTAGTCCAGACTCCTCGTTATCGCAGAGAGGCGGTCGTTGGAGGGGGGAGGGGGAGGGGGAAGGGGCAACACATCTCCTCAGTCGTGGACGTGACGGCATCCACGGCGGAACAGAAGCCGCAAGGAAACCTCACGCGCTGTGAGATGGAATATCGGTGGCAACAGATATGGGAATAGCAGACACGAGATGAGCGATCATTGGCATAAGGGGAATCCCCGCCCCCTCCCCCTCACACCCCTACCAATCTTCCTCGAGAGACGTACAAGTATACTGCAACACATCCGTAACCCCTAGTACCTCTACTGTATCCATATTTTTCATCATAACCTTTTGCCCAGACACAGCACAAACCACTACAGGTTCATGTAGAAATGTCCTCACTTATCGGCTATCGCATTTGTTTGTGCACGGAAACACAGATTTTGTTTACAATTTATTTCGCCGTGCGGTAGACATTAGGACTGAGCGAATTAGGAACTATGGTTTGTAACATGGAAAGCACACTCACCTTAGTGTGTCTGGAGCCACAGCAACGATCGTTGTCCTTCACTGCGAACTGTAGGATCGACCCCCGCTTCGACTTACGATGCGTTCACTTCCCTGGTCTGGTTACAACTGTAGGGAGCGCTACTCAACTTGGACATTGGGTTTGAACATTGACTTGGATGACCGCTGATTGACGTGTATTATAATGACGTGTATTATAGTGAAATGTGTATACCAGAGTGTGGCTATGGGTAAGGAATGGAGGGAAAATTCAAACTGGTAAAAAAGAAAGTTGTGACTGTGTTCGAATGCGTTTAGGAATATCGATCAATTAAATAAGTAAGGAAATGTTTTTATTGAAGACGAACCCCGGACTCTTGGTCAAAATACAGTATTCCCTATTTATTTTCAACTTCTATCAAACTTGCGACTACTTCTTCAACAATTGTCTAATTAACTTCTCTCACTCATCCATGGTGGGTAACAAATGTATATATTATATTTTGTTTTATTATGTTTCATTAATGTTTATTGTTTGTATGTACTGGTGGAAGTATGTTTGATTTGTGGGAATAAAATGATCTAAAAATGAAATTGAATTGAGGGAAGGATAGAATGTTTTCCATACTCACAGATAAACATAAAAAAATAACTTGCACTCAGTGCGCACCAGTAGAAAACGCCAAAAGATTATAATTCTGAACATGTAATTAGAACACATGGGTGGCGAATTGCCGAAGCAGTTTTTGGGAGTGTCGTATGAGGGGGGTTGTCTTCCCATGCTAATTACAATCATCGGCGACCGAAGCTAATTATTAATGTTTCACGAAATTTGTTCATGCATTATTAAGAGTTTTGCGTGTGCGTGCACGTGCACTAACTGACAAATGTGCGCAATAATTTAATTAAGATTTTTAGATTACATTTCCGTAGTACATAGGAATGGGCTTATATTTTGAAAAACATTTATCTTGACCATGTCATCGAGAAATATGTATTTACATTTGTCAGATTTAAACGGTGTTCATCACTATTGGACGTAGTTCATTAAAACGTAGAAGTCAGTGAATTTGGTTCACACTGTAGTGCGTATTGAAATGGTTAATTGCAAATTGTGTAAAAATATACCGTAAAGTTCATTTCAATGATCAGCTATACGTGACATACTTTTTGTGTTCGCCTGGTTTTCGGCCACCGCTATAATTATTCACTTAAAATCATTAAGTTATAATTTAGTATAAAACCTAACACTCCGAAAAACTAAACGTTTCTTTTTCCACGTGTGTGCATTTATCGTACACCTGCTAGTTCCGTTCCACGTAAACGTTTTTCTATGTGTGTGTGTGTTTGTGTTTGTGTGAGGAAACGAAAAAAACGCCAAGAATCCCGTGAACTCCAGTAAATTGATTTGTTGACAGGTCTTCCAGTGTGGATGTTAACGCGCAGCCGAGTGCGCATGTTAGGCCGCAATCCCGCGAGGAGCGCCAGATGTGACGTAATGATTATATCGGCTGTGTTAAATTGCATTTCCCCGTGACTATGCAAACACATTCAACGCGGGGTTAATGCTTACAGATTTGTGTTTGTTTATACTATACACTGTGCATAAAACTTAAGCTTTTGCTTTTATAGTATTCAATACAACTAACTTATTTGTATTTCTTCTCTATCAGCTCAGTTACAAGAACTTTAATAAACGCGAGGGAATTATTGAAAGTCCTCGTTTGTAAATCAGTTTTTATAACTGAATAGGATAGACATTCAATGAATAAATACATTATTGTTGGTGGTCTACAAATGCTACTTAGGCCCGGTATTAAAATGATTTGCTAAATATTCATATTTAGTCCAGGACATATTTGTTTTCTCCATGGCAACCACCAATCAAAAGCGTTGTGTTCATGGAGAAAACAAGTTGTCCCAGGACTAAATAACCTCAAGAATCTGTTCTGCAACGTGGTGTAAACTCTAATCTTAGTCAACCTTTATTATTTTACATTCCTCTTTACATCAATAATTACAGTTTTTAACATTTTAATGTAATCTCTCCTCTTTATAACATTCTTCAGTAATTCAATTACCTCATTGCTCATCTCATTACGATGCGGTATCCACCTACCCATTTGTAACTATTGCCTCTTATAATGGCAGTTCTCTGATTTGTTTTGGTAGCATGCAACATGCAACATGGTAAGATGGTAACGTCCTTTAGATAATGCTGTGATAGTTTATAGACAACAATTACTGATGCTGCCTAGAAAAACGTTGATGCTAATTGTATTGGCTATTCTTTTGTTGTGGTTTCAGTATTATTTGGGCTTTCTTTATCTCATTGCAGTAAGTTTACGATGACCTAAGTGCTCACTATTAATAAAACTCCTGCGTTGCGTGACTGTCTGCATTTGACCGAAGATGCCACATTCACAGAAAAGAAAGATCAGTTGACGCCTCATTTCTTTTCTGACGTATTCCCACCATATTAAAACATTGACTATGATTGAAAAGGGAGGCTAGACGAGGGTGTGCTGAAGTTTAATTGAAAAAAGGGGAACATGTATAATTGTTGACATAAAAGAATAAAAAAAAAAATAATAATCCAAAAACATGAAGTGCACATAACGAAGTAACTTACCTGAATCATTGCACGGGAGAAAAAAACAACCAGTTTGTTATTGGAAAATAAAATGGTATACGTATATCCATCAAACGTGTTTGTGTAGTGTCGTAATTCATACGTATTTTTACTGCTTACAATCACTGCCAGAACTACCCACCTTTACGAAAAATTACTTAATACGCCTCCATGTTGAGTTTCCTCGACAGCTCATGTTTAGTTGATGATTTTTGTGCTTTCGTCTAATAGTTTGGTTGATGGATGATAAAAGAGGCAATGAGTGGATTCAACTCTGGAACACAGGAACCATATTTTAACAATGTCACAATCTGATTCATTCCTCTCAGGAGTAGCAGATCTTCCTCATATCTTGCTCGAACTCGAGTTCCGTCGGAAAAGTGTGTGTGGGGAGACCGCATATTCCAAGCATGTTTCAGATAGGCCTAATCCAGTCGGCTCCTGGCGCCTTCCATCAATACTGTTGTACAGTGTAATTTCACGGTGGCGTTGTATCGAGTTACTTAGTGCAACTCTAATGTGGAGGGGCTACTCGTTGATAAGCCCCCTTTAAAAATATTAAGATCAGAGTAAGTAGTGATCAGGCGAAATTTCCAGTTATACAACCACATGATTGTGATTGTCATACAATGCATGAAAAATCCATATCCATAAAGAATCTATAATGAAAGGGTAAACTCAATCTCTACAGATTTGGGTTACCAAACTTTGAATAGCAGACAGAGGAGTGTTGATATCAATGTATATATGGTAGTTGGAAGTAAAATACATATTCACAAAGAATTATTTATTCAAAATATGTCTCATATATATTAGGCTATATCATATTCTCACATGCAATATCGAAGCTCGGCAGGGAGAATATACAGTCATAATAATATATTATTATAATTATTTTAAAGTGTAAAGTTGTAAACAGAAGTCAATATTGTTGAGCAAATGTGAAGAACTCAGTGAACGTCTGACAGATGAGTCATTACGCGAGTTTTCAAGGTTATATACATATTACAATATTACAGCGAAGTCAAAAGCCAAAACGAAACACATTTTTTAGCCATTCTTAAATATTCTCAAATATAGCAAATTATTTGAATTCACATTTCCGTATTAATTAAAATCGTTAAGTTTCGCTCTGTTTAACTATCTCCGTGCTATGTTTAGGTGTTGATTAATTTGCACAACCGTTTTGCTTTTAACAATGTGTTCTAAAAGTTTGAAATTTGTTTATCTTTTTGTATAAATATAGTCACACTTAAGGACATATAAATGTCTTTGTTTTATAGAACCATTAAGATTTGTACATGTGCATAATATTATCTTGTTACTAACAGTCAAACGTAACACATAACATTCATAACACATTTATTACAAAACGAGTAACAGTTGATCATCACAGAATCTTCTATGTAAAGCATTAATACTAAAGTTAGGACCCCTTTATAACGAGATAATTCATACTGCCAACAATTAGAAATTGGTTATATAAATGCGATTCGATTTAGAAGTTGACTGCAATATAATGCGAATGGATATAGTAAAAAAATATGATAAGACTTCATACGCGAGCAATTGGCAAGACAATTTTTAAAACTGTTAAGAAGAAGTTTTCTTGATGCTTTATTACATTTTATGTTAAGAAAATAATTGAAAGATGTTTGTAATGCACTTTTGGATGATAATAGATCATAATAAATTAATAATTTGATTATACTATATAGAATATCAAAAGCTATACCAATAACGTTTGGCAGAATTTCTTATATCAACTAGCAGTCAAGATTTCTTTCGTAAACTCTTTAGCAGTTAAAGAAGAAACAAAAAACAGATACCCTCAAATGAGTTGCATCTTCAATAACGCACCACAATTATGTTTGACACCAATAAATTTATAACGATTACCTGCTAAATTCTATATCCAACTGACATATTTTTTCGTTATGATATGTACCTGTTTCAAAGGGCTTAACGCTTAATCATACACAAGACATACAAATACAATTACTTAAAACTGGTGTAATGAAAATAAGGATAAGGAAAACAAAAATCAAAACAGGAAACATACATTTGAAAAAATAAAAATGTGAAAATAAAAAGAACAATTTTTATTATTGTAATGAACAACGCCGCCACATTGTGGCTTGATTTGTACTTTTTGGGCGTCATTATTTTTAACGTATCAAAAAATGCATCCAAGTGATTAATGATCGTAGAAAAATGATGAGATGAGTCATTACACGAGATATAAATAGACAATAATAATTATAATAATACGTGGATGATCAATAGTGTTCACCTTACAAATAATTCCTAACCTATTCTGTACAAATGGCAATGACCTTCAAAATGTACAAAGTATCTTCTTTCAAAGAAGTAGGAAAAGGTAACAAAATAACTTAATATATTTATCTTAGGCTTCTGTATTGGCCTGCGAGATTCAACCTGGTAGCCCTCTTGTCTTCACACTTAACTCTGCACAGTCAGCCGTTATGTAACGAACAAGCTACTGTCATTCAACTTATATGCGTTACAGTGTTCATTAGGCCGTGTTGAACATAACACACAACTCTCAGGACACATCAAAAGATGCTAATGCAATCATGTGTTTTTAGTGCAATGTACAGACCCTTGAATCAAAGAAAATTAATTCCAAAACTAAAAACTGATTAAAACTTTTCAAAATATGGGTTATGGATTAAGCACAAATGTGCTATATATTATGTTTTATGAATTCAATGTTAGTATTTGTTTAGAAATGATGATTATGATGGTAATAATAAATTACAATATTAACTAATTCCATTCTGTTGCAAGAAAGACAGAAAGAGTTCGTTACATGAGCGTCTGACAGCAAAGAGAACATAATTCAGCATCGACAAAATAATTTAACTCTCAATCCAATCTTGTGTAGTGAAACAAAACTACGAGACTCTAGTTTCTAAATGTAACAGACAGAAATCACAGCGTGTGTATTCACATTACCACACGGAACAAACAAGAAGGGCAGTGTCCAATGTCCATTTACCTCTAATAATGCCCACGAGTGAAACAGGAGGCAGAGTCAGACGTACGTCATTAAATAACACACTTTTTCATCATAGCAACTCGTCAAGTGGACATACTCAAAGTGGAATGTTATTTCAAACGTTCGCAAAAATAATGTATAATTGATGTTTGTTTTAAGGATGAGCACTGTTATTCTGGAAATAAAGTATCAGTGTTTAACTTTGCACGCGTTTCAATTTCATCCCTGCAAAAAGGAATTTAATATTGTTCTGGATTTGTTATCATTTTAGTATTTAAAACACGTAATCGAAATTTAACTTACATTTTTTTGTTAATAATGTGAACAAATGAACATCAATGACTATGTCATATCAAAGTAATTTTAAATAGCTTCAGTAGCTCATGGCTGAACCGTGAATTAATAATGATTAGTTACGAATTGGTAACTGATTTTATTTCAAATATGTTTTGATGACCAATTTTTGGGCCACTTTGCTTTTTCCAGGGATGTATGCAGAAATGATCCGTTCCGATGTACATACATATTTGTGAGTGCCAACTTCAGAGCTGTAGCAATAAAGCTCTCGTTATTGACTCTACAGTTTCTGTGAAGTGACAATATAATCCAAAGGTTTGTTTGCCAACTGTGTGTGTTATTGTGA
The DNA here is from genome assembly GCA_945910005.1 of Isoperla grammatica. Classification (NCBI taxonomy): domain Eukaryota; kingdom Metazoa; phylum Arthropoda; class Insecta; order Plecoptera; family Perlodidae; genus Isoperla; species Isoperla grammatica. Next base: position 12,994,672 of record OX246739.1, on the reverse strand, counting down.
GAGTTATTATTCGCGCACGCTCTGACTTCACATCCCATCACCTCGACACGCAACAACGCTCAGTTACAACACAAACACAGCTTCATCGCACTATTTGCCATCCTAGTAGTTACAACAATATGTAACCGTTCTTGAAAAACATTTACTTACACAAGGACAAATTAAATTACGAGCTTACAAAATAAATCACGATATTACAAAATAAATCATACTACCTAAGTTGAAAATAGAAAACGGACTGGCACATTTTGTTTTTCAAATGAAAACTTGTAGGGTATGTATAAAAAAAACACTGGCCATACATGAATTTGGCACGAAAATATCATAATATAATCTAATTTTAGAGAGCTTTTTTAATGGACTGGCTGTGAAAAGTCAATATATTTCACCTTCTCTCCCCTCCCCCCCCCCCCCCTTCCCCCTCCAGCGACTGAACCTTAGGCCGTTGTCATGTAGAAGTGTAACGTATACTGGTATAAATAAATACAGTACAATAGGAATTAACTGACGGCTAATCCTACAGATTTACCATTTAGCAAACGAACGTACAAAACATTTTCGAAAAATTATCAAGATAAACAACCTGACAATTACATTTTAATGACATAAAGAAAACCGTTGAATTGTTACCACTCAGAAGATGCATATTGTGCACGTGACAAAGACAGTAAAAGGTCGTTACTCCGCAGTCTTATTCAACCAGGCAGTGAGTTTATCACATAATGGTACAACGTTAACAGAAGTGTGAACGATGAGCAACGAACAATCGAAAACCGATGGGAAATTGTCATTAATTGTCTACCGTAAATATTAGAAGAAAAAAATGGGGAAAAAATAAAAAAGTGGTGTTGAAGAAAATGTGTGCAGATATTAACTCATCACGAGTTTTGGGACGTTTTTCTATTCCGAACGCGTCAGGAGGTGAGTCCTCCACCTAGACCTCTCCTGACCCGCATCTGCGAGCTGACCCCATTGCCTACATCGGCGTCCTAAGATCGATACACCGCAAGGCCGCCTAGCGTCGCGACGCAACCCTCAACAGGCGTCGTATTGGCTACGCCGGCACGAGACCTCAGCGCGCCAACACCAACAACTCTAATGACGCGCTCGACTACCTTCTGAGTGGTGCATTCAACTGTTTCCGATACACATAAAGCCTTTCAATTTAATTACAATTTCGTTTTTTTTTTAACAAGTATACCAAAGCCACAAAAATTGACATATAACGGTTTAGGCTCTGTTCAAAAATGATTTTCACCCAATAAATTACTAAACTGTTTGTTTTAAATTATGCGACCTTTTTGATCTGTACAAAAACTAGATATTATAAACATTTTTTTATGAGCACACTTTCCGACAACAATAATATTATATTCAGTAAATATATACGTGCTTTGTGGCTCGATACAATAATACATCGACACACTTAACAAATGCCACGTACAAACATTTAGGCACAACGGAAAGAAATGACAACGATTATGATAATTGAATCAAATTTCATTAATCAAATAGACGAATTTGAATATCACTTTCCATCTCACAACAATACACTAATTATCTGTGCATTTTTGGAAACATGTATATTATCTTTTTCTGCATGAATGCAATGTGCTGTATATATGGAAGAAGTACAAACATCTTACAAATCTATCCGATGATGTGATATGATCATTACAACAACCAGAAGAGATTCTTAGCATAGTTGTCTCAAGCTAACTATCCTCATGCTGACGAAATTGCTGATCCAATAGTGCCAACTTAATTTTTTTACTTCTCAAGTTTTTAACATCTACTAGAAACAGATCCAGTAGTCATCAATTTTGCCCGTGTATTGGGTTTCTAAAATCTCCAACACAGTCGACATGACTAATGGGAATACCTCCATTGCAAATATATGAAATAATGCCAGGAATATGACCGCTGACGTTGACACAGCGTGCATGAAACAGGTGATTAAACAAGAATGTTAGGTCAGCATGAGAATTGTTAGAGCGGGGCCACTATATCGAAAGTGTTTGCCACCTAAAAGAATCGTGCCTGAATAGGAGATGTATAAAGCGTTCAGAGATGCAACAATATGACACATTCATGTGACTGATCAACTCACAATCTCGACTAGTTAGAAAGATATTGAGATTAAAAATGGCATTGATGTTAAACATTGTGTTTTACAGACAAATGGCAAAAGCCGAAATGAAATCACATTTAATTATACAAACAATCGGTATAACGCCGACCTGCGGACGATGTACAAAACATTTTACAGATTCCCGACTTCCAAAAAACTTAATAAGGTTCTCACAATACGCAACATCTTCTTTACAGAGCTATTTCCGTGTCACAACCTAGTTAATACATAATCAACCTCTCCACGAAAGGTTTAGTCCGAAAGCGCGCGCGCTCCTCACGATGCGCAGAGTTGTGCTGATTCACGATGACGTCACGAGCCACGTGGTCAATCGTTCTCCCGCTTGACGACGTCCAAGGGCGAGCGCACGGACAGCGTCGACAGCGCCTGCGACGGCGACACGGGGGGCGACAACGACTTGTCCTCGACGGCGTCGGGATGCACGTGAGGCGCCTCGTAACGCATGTGTGTGCGCATGTGCCGCGTGATCATGTCGCGTCGACACGCCGCGTACGGACACTGCGGACACTTGTACGGCTTCTCGCCCGTGTGCGTGCGTTGGTGCGTGGACAAGTGGTCGCTGCGTGAGAACACCTGCCCGCACACGCGACACGTGTACGGCTTGACGCCCGTGTGCAGACGCATGTGGCGCGTCAGCATGTCACTGCGGGCGAACGAGCGCTTACACACTTCACAGAGGTACGCCTTGGCCGGAGAGTCAGCGGACTGCTGACGAGTCTTGTGACGCGACGCCATGTGCTTGGCGAGCCTGTCGTGGAGGCTGAACATCTGTCCGCACACGGGGCACACGTAGGCGACGTCGGCGCCGGGGGGCATCTCCTCGACGACGGGTGACACCTCAAGGTTGTACCGCAAGGACACCGACTCCTTGGTGGTGGGGGAGGCGACGTCTCCCTTGACGATGGGTACCGACACGACCCCTCGCGGAGGGAGGAAACCGTACGGGAGCATCTGGTACGCCTCCCGACTCCCCTTCATCGAGAGGTCGAGGGGGGAGTCTTGAGGCGTCGAGTATTCCGACTCGAGGGAGCCCCAGACGCCCTGTTGGTGCGAGATGTTGAGGGGGTGAGGGACGTTCACCGGACGTCCGTGCTGACGCAACACCGTGTTGCGCTCCGTCTTGGCAGCCTCCAGCCACATGGGCAGGTCGGAGTCGGAGTGGCTGCGTCGTCGGAATATGTCGGGTAGGTACTTGGTGTGGAGATAGTGCTCGAAACTGTACACGGGGGCGGGGACGGGGGAGATGGGCGTGAGGGGGGAGATGGGGGACGCGGGGAAGAACCTATCGTGGGGGTGGGGGGGCTGGACACCCGCAGCACAGTGAACACACGCACAACCGGGGTAGCTCGACTGCGGACTGCAGTGGGAGTGTTCGTCGTCACCCCCCGTGGAGTCTGCGAAGGATCGCACGTGGAGTCTCGGCGGTGGCGGGGTGCAACTGTTGCCGTCCTCCTCGATGCTGTTGTCCTTGAGACGTAGGGGGCTGAAGCTTATCTTGGGGGAGTCTGTCGTCGAACTGTGCGGCGACTTGGACGAGGACGTGGGACTAAACACGTCCTCAACTTCTTCCTCCTCGGAGATGGCCCCGTACGGGGGACCGTAACGCTCGCGGTCTAGGCTGTCGAAGCGGAACACCTCGCCTAGCCTGGGAGCCATGTTGTCCCTCACAGCCTCGCCGGGTTGTCCGCTACTCAACATGTGCTTCGAGCTCTTCACCGCTGGCGGCTTCACATCGAGACCCTCCTCGTGGTTGTTGTTGTGGAGGTGGATGTTGTTGTTGAGCGGAGGATGGCTCGTCGTCGACACCTGGGTCGCCAGCTTATCCAACACTTGACTCAGCCTCTTCCGCTTCCGCTGTTTATTATTCCTATGGTTATTGTTCGTAGTATGAGGGTGGTTGTTGTTACACACTTTCTTGACGCCATGTTGGTTCTCTTGTAAATGTTCCACGACGAGATCCTGATGCGTCTTCGGGTTTTGCGTTGCTTCGACCTGGGTCTCCGCCATCGTCATCAGTCCGTAGCGGCGTCGGATCGCCGCCGGTCGCGTCCTCCCGACTGCGTCGCCGCGCTGAGCCGTGTGAGCACGCTAGAGACGCTGCTCATTGCGCGGGGCATGCACGGCGGGCGGGGGCGGCGCGATGTGAGGACGTGAGGACGAGGACGGCTGTGATGGACACGGAAGCACTCAGGCCACCTGCAACAGACACGGCATTGTTAGTCAGATCATGTGTGGTAGTAACATGCGTGGGTGAGTGAAGGCTGTGCGTACACTGTAGCACTCTTACACACAGCCCGCGGGCCGATCAAATAGAACCACCTGCTGAATACGTGTCCGTCACGTTCAGACTTTATTTACATGTTTAACGATACTATTATGTTTCCCTTTGAGTGTTCAGTCAAATTCCAGTTGACTCCTCTCAATCACATAGGATTATGCGTTTCAGTTTTATTATTGTGCAAATAACCAATTGATACAATACACACATGTATATACCAATCAAAACTCCAACTACCAAATAAATATCTTTACATGAAGGAATATGCATTTTCTTTTAGTGAGTTGAACACTTGTTCCGTAATTTTAATCAAAAGATGTTCAAGAACGTGTTTATTAAAAATACACCTAACCTGCTTTGTTGATTTTTTTAACTGTGTGGGAGGAGGGGGGTCCACTGTAAGTGATTGTACTGCCACGATAAGATTGCTCTTTAATCGCACTGGGCTTTTATTTGATACGATATAACTATTACGACATAATCAATGCTGATGGTTTGTTAAGAAAGATTCAATATACCCACACTACCATCCAGACTTATGCGCTTGAAATCAGATCCAAGGAGAATGTAAAGAAACCCGTCTCAAAACGCATACTTCCATTACGAGAAAGGTAAAACAATTATAACATTGATTCACGTTTTGTAAAGCCAAACGTAATGAATGATATAATAATGTGTACAACGATTCGCAAGATCGGCGGCATCTACCTGTTAATCTACAGCGGATTGTGTGCCGCATGGAGGTATTTACATCAATACGTTTCTCAGTGATTCTATAAACTACTTGCGTGCCAGCCAACTCAGTGTCCAGTGGTCTCTAGCATAGAATTAACCTTCCTTCTCTACAACAGTCAGGAACGTGAATCAATTTACTATATGCCTACTTGAAACACAATTTTCTTACGATACGCCACGTTACGGACGAGAATTGCATCTTAACATGACAGGCAGAATGTTACACACTGTTCAATAATACTATAGCTGTATTTTTTCCTGTTTCATCTCACTTAAACTTGAAAGAAATTGGTAATTACAAAGAACGGTACTCAAAGTCATCGGTTCTGGACATTAGTGACTACGCACTTTATTTCACAGTGTGTTTGTTTGTGTATAAGCAAACAATTTATTTCGTTGTAAAAGTTTACCGCAATATTCTTTGGTCGATCGCCGCAATGACCTCGCGAGTCATGACGTCAGAGTCGCCCGCCCACGCGCTATACCGACGTTTAGCACCATGATCGATAGCTGATGCAGTTACACACACTTTAACACAGCCAATTAACGTAAAGTTTTGACAGCGTGGGCTCAGACCGTATACAAAATAGTAACGGTAACAAGTTTTAGCTTATTTGCCGACGAGGCTTGGAAATATTGATTAATCATGGTTTCTTGTGGTAGGTTGAAAAACGGTTTTAATCATCAAGTACCTTTAGTGTGTGCGTGTAGGCGTATACGCACATTATAAAGGGTTTAAGCTCGAGAGGTAATTAGAAAAAGATGGGAAATTGGAAATTGCTGTAAATATTTCCTGTTTCTATGTGGGTGTTTTGTACTTGCGATGTATAATCACGCGGTGACAGCCAGTATTGAAGTCAAAAGAAACGCCCGAGCCCGAATATCTCAGATGTAAGAGCGACGGCACGAAAAGCCGGAAGACCTGGGTTCGATTCCCGGACGGGGCAAACGTGCTTGACAATCATTATTGCTATCACTTCACAACAGTGCCCGGCTATAGCAAGTCCTATACATATAATGTTAGCCAAGTTTTAAGTTTCGGTAAAATTACATTTCCAATTTTCAAGAGCGAGAAAAAACTTGTGGGTATATATTTATTATAATTATAATTATATCAAATATATACAATATTGTAAAACGAACCATTTATTAATTTTAATATCGATCTTTGATTGGTTATCGCTCACTCGTCGATGGTGTTCGAAGCCTGCAGGGTTGGTTTAGTCACTTTAAATTAAAATCCCCCACTGCAAATCAGTTTAGTTACTGTGTGGGTAGACTCTAAATGTGAATTTATCTTATTTATTTTAATATTGTATAGTATGTATGGCAACATAAAATGAGTTTGTAATTTGAAAGTGAAACAATGGATGTGGGGTAGACGGGGTGGGTGAAGGCGCCCCAGTGCGCTTCGCAATACGGGTTGAAATGCACCGCGACGACACTCGGGGCCCACACGTGCCTGCAGTATGGTGCAGTGCGGTCCACTGCACTCCCACCCCCACCCCCACCCCCATGGTAAATGATCCGACACCGAGCGCAGCGTGAGCGGGGGTGGCATCTGCAGTCTGGTTGCATCCTCGCCAAAGAGGTCAATGAAGGTGATATAAAGATAGGACACTTCGAGCCAACTACTTTGCAGTGAGTTGGGAAGGGTCATTACTCAAGAAAGCGACCATTGGCACGTATGGGCATTAGGTACCTAACAAAGCGTGAAACCTAGAAGATCTTCGTAAGAGCCAAAGACTATCACTAATATATTAAAAACACGTGGAATTAATGTTTCTTCGTCACATCAGACGAACGCTATACATCATTGAGAAAGTGACTAATGATGTTCAGTCAGTTTTGTAAGACTAACATGATCAGTAAGTTTAATTTTTTGGAGTCACGTTTGAATAAAGTTCATCAAAATGTTGTCTGTAATCCTATTGTTTTCAATATTATAAACGTTTGTCATGGAGTGTTGAGTCTTAAGAAAACTACATTAACTTCAGTAAACCGCGTTTTTTTTTTTTTTTTTTTGGAGTGAGATTTACCTTTAAACACAACTGTTCACATTAACAAGAAAACTGCCGAATAAAACCCGCACATAAATAAAACAAATAATTGAATTTAAAAGTGGTATATTTTCGTATAACCCAAATGTATAATAGTTTTATAAAACACGTTGTATTAATCTTAAGATATGAAATCACAAGTTCCCATTTATCCTTGAGGTGTTGAATTATACGATGGTAAAAGTAAAGGTACGGGTACAAAGATTATATATATGTATATGTTACTTCTCATATTCTCGCGGATATGTTGTTTGTTTTTTGGGGTTTATTCACACGAATAAACAGAAGTGTTCGACTCACCCAACACTTCTGTTTACTCGTGTGAAAGAACCCCGAAAAACAAACATGTAATATATATGTGTGTGTCCTTAACCCCACAGCTGGACTGTGTTAGGAGCTCAAATACCTTCAAAAGGAATAAACAACTTCCCCAGTGTTATACCTGAAACATTAATAGACATTCGTATTTTTCGAGTTATAAAACCGTGTTGAAAAGATATTTAGACTGACCGTTTGCATTTGAATCAATAAACCAATGACAACTAAGAATTAAAACTAGATGCCATCGCACGATGATAAATAACGTTATTGGTCAGTTTTCCGCGCGGTGTTATCAATTATTATCAGCCGATACTGTTTCTCACGGGTATCGATTGACAAGCCATTCTAGTTGTATCCGGTTATACTGATAAATGCACCAAGTCACTAAGAAAAACAATGCAGTAAAACAGCTACACAAATCGGTAGCCGTATTTCAAATATACTTCATAGCATAGAATAACTCAATAATTTCATCTATACAAGTGTTTTATTTATGTTTTTATTTATTTAAGAAGGACCTGTAGACCTGACCTGTTTGTTAATAATTTGTGTGTAAGACACACAAATTGTTTAATTAATACAACAAAATTTCACACTAAACAAAACCTTATGACTTTGTAGATTGTTATAAAGTGTCATGTTGTCTTATAAATGAATTTAATTTAAATCACATCAACCTTTAGTTTAAAAACAAAAATAGGTGCATTTAACATTATTTAAATATACTTCAAATAAATACTTGTACGTCCTTTTTATGGTAGTAAACAAGAGATATCTCCCGTGGAGTTATGTTTACGAACGCATCCCAAAAGGTTATATCACAAATCGTGGTTTTTGGTGGCGGTGCCGGGTCAGTGTTAGTAGCGCGAGTAGCGGCCGAGCGGAGAAACAGCTGAACGGAATAGCGGCTAAGCGGAACGTTCACGCTGCTCTATTATCTCGTAGGCATCCCCTTACACGGTGAGCACCATCTTTACCTGATGTTACCATCTAAAGGGTCTATTATTGGAAAGGAATATCCTAGAGCTGTGTGTATAAGACAAACACCGCGAAAATGCCTTTGCCGTTGGAGGAAGTTGCATCCGCGTCCTCCTGAATTAGAGGCCTGTGTTCTACCTCTTGCCTATCTCGATGCAATTGTTTCAGCATGTGGTAATTTTAATTAGTTTGATTCCACACACGTTTGCTTTATTCAATAGTTTTGTGAACGTTTTAAAACTGTCATGGATCCACGTGCGGATGGATGCCTTGACTATTCTTCTTCTCTTAGTTTCAATTATTTTCTTTTCTTTTAATGTTTTAGAGAAAATAAATGAAAATAATCACGATGTAGAGTGAGAAGATTTGTGAATAATCATTAAGTACACGAGAACATGAAGGGTACTCGAGTAAGTACTGTTAAAACGGGAACCGCTAATTATTACCAACTCTACAAACGAACAAGACGAGTGCGAAGTAAATAATAAAACCAAGCACATGAATCCTCTTCGCGTCTCAGTAAAGCAAAGCAAGACAGAATAAATTCACATCCCAGAGTGAAAATAGTTTCACAAATCGAGGCAGAGTAAAATCTCGAGGAAACCACAAGACCACAACCATGGGACACACTTACATAACGAGCGTATGTAACAAACATCAAAACAGGCGGAAACGCTTGAATAAACCTATCTGTTACACCTCGATGAAAATAACCATGCCAACTTTATTTGTAGTGTCTTCTTGTCCAACTGTTAAGTGGGCTGTTGCAACACCTCAAGTAACTAGTCTGAACGCATACGCACACTTCTAACATATTAAACGACGTTACTCCAAAACATAATTACTTCACGCATAATTATTATTCATTAGAATGACTTAGGGATGCAATCAATAATTTAGCAATTTACCTCTTCCTACACTTCTGAAACTTTATACGAAGTCATTGCACATCTACACTTTCTACACCTTCGCTGCTCCTCGGTAGTTGAGGTGCGCGAAGCCGAGGTGCACATATCTTCGACACCCACATATATTAAAATATTTAAAAAAAAGAGTAACAATTAAAGTTTCTTTTATTAAGACCAGAACTTGTAAGTACATAGTTCTCTGCAAGCGGCAAAGGTGACAGCAAAAAATATCGTTTTGATCGACACACAAAAACAGGAGAAGTAACGTTACAACGTGTTCAATGAAATACAATCAAACACTGTAGGCATCACGGTCTTGACACAACAGCCGTGAAGTGTGTACGGCATATTATGTTGTTAACCGTTTACAAGTTGGGGCAATTGTGTTTACAGTGTTGCAAGAAACAACCTGTTTTGCCGTGAACTTCTCATTACCCGTCGGTTATACACTCAATAAACAAAGAGCCAATCACCTTTGCGAGCACGCATACAGGAAACACACAGACATAAAAGCAAGAGTGTATCATATCAGGTTCCAATATAATATGTAAGGTTACGAGTCTGCTAGGAGGAATCCTCAGTGGGATCATTGGCTACAAATATATCTCTTCTCTGTATATGATACGCATGGTATAGGATCTCATTTAGTGGTTTGATTAAGACAACAGAGACCCTCCCCCCCCCCTTCCCCCTTCCCCCTTCCCCCTTCCCCTATACTTCCTTCGAACACTGACATGAATTGAGACATCGATGCAAAAGTATATGTGCATGCCCATTAGTGGGTTGTTGTTTTTGTTATTTCTAGCGATGGTTACGCTGGTTATCTACTGCAATTGTTGATCACCAATCAGCATCCATCTTATGGGTTCTATGGATTAGAACACCATCTACCGGCGCGTTGGTGAACTAACGTGATAGGAAGGTATACTTGCACCGAAATAACTTTACCAATGCGTTCGTCGTAGACGAGGTGGTTCGTGGCCAATCAGCGAACGGTATTCGAATTTTGGGCTCACCGGTTATAGCCACGAATCACTCGACATGACGAAAGGTTGTTACGGTACAAGTATAACTTTTATTGCTATAGTATGGTGTAATTATTCGGCCTCTATGTAGAGTAGATAGGGAGTCGACACGATATAAAACTAAGGTCCAGTCTTACAATGTCCCGATAACTACTTGTTCGTCGAATAGCTTGTTTTCTCCATGGCAATCACCAATCAAATCCCTTGAAATCTTCCAAATAGCTTAATTGCTACAAATAACTTTCTTATTAGGAGATTGTAAGACCGGCCCTAAGAAGTTTACATGTGTAAATAGGAGATACTTCGTTATAGCAGGCTTCAGTCACGTTGCCCAAATGTCTCTGCTTGTTATTATCCTCCATTTTCTTTGCAAGTACCGCCCGCTCTTGCCCTCCAGGTGGACAGGCACACGGCATGCATGTCACCACACACGCAACCATGCCATGTCTAGCGAGCCGGCTGATTGTCATCGCAGGCCAGAGGTAATGGATCTCCAACGCACTCTATGAGGCTGAATTACAAGCTCGTAACATGCACCTCCTTCACTATTGCATGCATCAAGGCTGACAATGATTGGTCTACCTACACCCACGAGGAATTGTATTCAACAGTGCGTCAAACTCGACCCACTGTAGGTAGACTCTTACGTGAATGTTGGTATTTTATTTGTTCGACTGTTTACAAAAAAGTTGAAAGAAATAAAATAATAAACAAATCAATTTTTTGGTTTCAAATAAATCGTTTACTTCCATGAACCAATGAGTGCAACCGTATATTATAACAAAATCAACTAAAACAGTGCAACATTAATCATGACATTCGGATGGATAATCTCGTTTGATCTTTCTGGAAGCATGAAGTATCCTTTAACTGCAAAAAATTGAACGCAGACAAAGTGCTGTTGACCAATACCACAGCTTACGCACAATAAGGAAACTTCTGTCGCAATCAGTGTAGGCGATTGTCAAAATATAGGTTATTTCAAGGTTTTTGCTAAATTTATTTGAGAAGTTCCAACTTTCTCCACCTCTTCCATCACGAGAATCTAAAGAGAGTACAAACAAAACATATTTACTTGTTCTAGATACAAATGAGTCCTATAAATAGAGTCTGTATTGCAGACATCTATTACCTCACAGAAGGTCCGTCATATTCATAGCAAACTCTACAAGAAAGCGTCTATTTGTCAAGTCGATGTAATGCAAGGTCACACATTCATCGCAAACACTGGCGTGAATCTAGCATTCCTTGCAGACGACCAAGAGTTGTTAACATTCACGTTGAAAACTGCTCACTGCTTCACTGCTCCCGATGAATATGCATGTCCGTAATCTTCGCGCACACGGGTTACAAGCTAAATTATTATACCCCGGTTTATCAGGAGTAGACTAGAACAATTGCTCTGTAAAGTAGTACTAATCGCTATAACTGAATCTGTTTTGAACATCTAAATATCATCATAGTTAATATGATTAATTATAATGTCCAAATAATTATATTTGTAGTTTATTATTAATTAATCATTGAGGGGACTAAACAATTTTATGTGAGCCAAACTTATTATTATATAATACATGAGTGGAAGAATCATATTGGTATTATATGCGTTACATAAAACGAAACGATCAAACAAGAAATCAAACCTCTTATATTCATCGACAGAATCAAATGTGGGATTCCGTTTTACAGCCCTTCGACATCCCCAAATAGGCCTACCTTTAACCTAGTTATTCACCTCAAAATGGTAACGTCAACTTCAAAACTGTATCTGTATCACAGTAGGCATTCCTGTATACGAAACATACTCACATATGCCGGGTGGGCTGCTTGTTTTCATGATTGTGTTGTAACATTATAGAATAAAACAATCTATTTCGGAATCTTGTGTACTGCCTTATAGTGTACACTATACACGCAAAACCAAATTTGTACTTAAATTTCCATCGGGAGAACATTCTATTCAAAGGTCCGGTTCTTCAATCGGTCACAACTGACGGTCCGTTATCTGCACAGGGTTTGTTGGGGTACAGGTTACAAACCGTCAGCTAATGGCCCCGTTAACGAACCGTTAACCGATTTAATAACCGGGTCTAAATAGGATGTTTTTTAAGCTCTTTACATTGAAATATAATTTGTCGAAATTATACACTTCTAACAGTTGCCGACTGTCACTATTTCCAGATGCAGTTGTGAGCTACGAACCACAGTGTTGTCAAAAAGCATTGCTTTATGAGAATTTAAGAGTAAAATTGTCTTTTTTATATGTGAAATTTATAGCAATAATGCTAATAAAGAATTTACATACATACATACATTCACACATGTCGGCCATGCACGCGTCGAACCCAGGACCAGACCAGACCAGACACCGCCTTCGCAACAAATCGATCTGCGGCTAAATGTCTCGTGACAAGTCTGGTGTTACCCCAGTTTCAACACGCACATGTCAACTCCGTCTCCACCCACTACTAATCATAGTCGAACTCGATGCCACAGGTCACACTGGCATAGAATCGATACACTTGATGTTGCCGCCGTACTACTGTACATACAGTGTACAGTGTACAGTGTACATTGTCTGACTCTGTGGCCACGGTCTAACGACATAGTATGTGGCCGTACTGACACTCAAACTTTCCTACCTTCACATTTACTACATCACGATTGTTGTGAACACGCAAACAACAAATTGACAATTATTATTGATTTTAAATATAATAAAATAAGATAAAAATAATTATAACTTTACATGTGTTTTTTGTAATTCTATCAACCCAAACAATATAAATGCATTATACTTGTTTCTGTTCGTTAAAAAGCTACACTTAAATATTTTCAAGACTAACAATTATTTAAATCGTAAAGAACAATTGCTTATATAAACATGAATCAACAAGAATATGGATGTCAAGAAACTGGTTAATAACATGAACCAGATGCGTGGGTGCGGAATTATGCCAAGGATTACGTTTATATTGGAACGAACGACCGCTAAAACTATTTTCTTTCAACGAACGAAATTTCTTTCTTCGTCTTCAAAGAAAAAACAGTCATGCACAATTTCCATATCACTATACGGCACGATGTTTAAAATAGCTTTCTCATTAGTTATTACTTAGCGTGGCCTTTCGGCTTCGCGCGCGGGGGCGGCGGGGGAGGGGGCGAGGAGGCGGCGAGTAGGGGGATGCCGTTTATTTCACTGCAAGGAGGTCGCGTGGCTTGTTCTCTTTGTGCCAGTAGCGTCGAGCGTCGCTCCCTGGGCAGGAAGTAGCGCATCGTAGACGAGGCGTCGCGACGCCCCCGCGTGAAGACGACGCTGCACTTAAAGGGGCTCGATCACGCTGACTACTGCATAGCGAGACGCGCACACATTTGGGGATGAAACGTTTCGCTGCAGGGCTAATAGATTATGTGATGAGGGGATTGAAACAGTGGCGGCTCGTCATTCGTCGGCCACACTAAGAAATCTGTAATGTTTCCATTATTATGACGAAATCCGATTTTCTATTTGTGACTCTCTGTTATCCTATGCCTTATTCATAAAATTGTCTCTGCTGAGACGCCACCGGTTGAAGGAAAGGTGGAAACATGAAACTTGCTATTGATAAGTGACGTATTACGGTAAGTTAATGCGTTGTTGTGACGCACTGATGCAACGAAGTCTTCTTGCTACATTGTTATTCAGAGTGAGTGTTTTGAAACTGGAGCACATAAATCCTAGTCCAAGTGAGATTAAAAATAAACAAACATATAAATTGTCTGCCCTGCAAAGCCTTGTGTATAGTCATATAGATGTGTGCGTGCGTGGGCAGACGAGACTCGGCCGTCCCATCATTAATTTTGGCACTTTATTCAAGAAGGTCGGGCTACCTCACAGCTCACCGACAAACTCCCACCCACTCCCCACTCCTACTCACACATTCTGCCGCATCGCTATACTCTCCCAAACACGATGTTACAAGACTATCTCATTCTATTAATATTTGTATATATTCTATTAAGACGCCACCAGCTTAAACCTGGTCCAAGTATAAATCATCTCGGTTAGTCAGCGACGCGTTATGGCCGAATAAAACAAATCTCACAATCCATCGTGAAAAGCATTTATGTTTGCATAAACGTTTCATTATTCTTCGCAATAACGAAGCCAAGTTAACTAGGTTAGACACCTACGCGTTGAGCGCACCCAACTGGCATGTGATTGGTTGAGTTATTATCGTAAATCTACGTCGTATGCGCCTATAATTATAATATGTTCTCTCATTGCCACTTGCATCTCCGCTCAGGTGTACCACGCACATAACTTAGCGTTACAGCATGACCAGCAACGTTGTAATTGGACTCATAGAAAATAAGTTGTCCTCGGTTATAAGTTGGTGTGTGTTTCTTCGTAGATAATTTAATAAATAAAATGCTAAAACCACTTTACGGTGAAGAATATAAAAGATTACGACTGTCATGTACTATATGCTAAATGTGAAGATGAGAATGCCAGATAAATATCATCTTGTAAAGCTATGGTGAATGTCCCACGCTGTTACCATACTGGAATAATGTCAAGACATTATGCACGAAATGATTTTATTGTCACGTTACAAATGACACGTTATGTAACTGTACATAAACTGGATCGTGTGTGTTTATTGAATTGTGATTAGCATAACATGCGGAGCTCAAGAACAGTATTTCTATTTCGTTGGCGGGATATATCATCGTTGTGCACCACCCATGCAACATCGGAATGCGTGGAACTTGGCTACGTGGCTGTAATACAGACGATGATAATGGAAAATAGAGACACCACACATGTCGAAGCAAGTAGGTGGTGTCATTGGAAGATAGGTGGGCAATCAATGGTACGGAATACATAGCAACAGGCGCAGACAGAAATAAATTAAGGGTCGAACAGAAACCTTCTCTACCTACAGAGTTTCTGTACTTTACTTGTCAAATATGGATGCTGATTATTGTGTTTTATGTTTGTGTATTTAGTTAGTGAGTCGATTTATAGATTATAGATTAAGACCAGACCGGACTGTACGTGTAAGTGTAACGTTATTACATCTTGGTGCAGGTAAGGCTTGATTTGCATGTGGTATGATTATAAACGGATGTTCTTCTGCCAGTATCATCCACCCTTCGAATCAACTAGTGCATTATTCGAGAAGCAAAATAACAATATAAAATTCACATTAACATTCACATTCACATTCACACAACTGTGTTGACTTTAAAAAATAAATGTTGTATTTTGTGAATGAGTGCTTGTTATAGAATTTGTTAAGAGATTCGTGACAACATAATAAATGGTAAAAAGCGTTAAGCAAGACAGAATGACAACGGACTTATTCTGGTACCAGGAATAAAGATAATTACATAATTGCTTTATAGTAAATGTTTTGTGTTTTAGCCGTAGAGACGAATATAGAAAGCTTTTAAGGAGAATCTTCCGCTCACGCAAAGAAAAATAATAATAGTGATATAAAGATCCTCAACTTCTAAGGTTTTCCATTTTGATCCCCGCCGTCCTCTCATCCAAAGTAAATTTCTTGCGGCGTATAAATAATGACAAGGGTAAACACTAAACAGTTCTCTACAGAAGCAAGTTTTAAGATTAAAAAAAACAAAACATTATAACACGATCTAATGCAACACACGAAGTAGACGAAAATTAAACTGAAAATCAATATTAATATTTCTGTTCAAAGTTTCAAAATATGTAAATTCGAATTTTGCCGGGTTTCTCTCATCTAGGGAATAACCTCATCTGTCTTAATTTCAGTGGTGTATAATCGCGTAAGCAACACCAAAACCATTCAACTGAAAAAATACGTACAGTTCATACCTGAGCACAGATTATGATTTACACGAGTACTTTCAAAGAAAATTCACAAATAATTATTTGAACAGAGAAGCAAAAAAGTAAAATCGTAAATCAATTCCATAGCAAGAAGCGTTCCATTCCATACCGCCCTTGCGCAATAATAACAGGACTGTCATCAAACATTTGGCCATCAATCATAATCATGCATCCAAACATATCAGACAAAATCGACCATTTAGATTGAAATGTTACGTTGTGACAGTTGAAACAAACTGCCACCGTGACATAAATCATCCGACAGGACTTGAATAGATCAAGCGGACGATGGACACAGAGCTCTCAATCACAGAACGATTAGAAATATGTGACTTACCTAATTATTATGTTAAGAAAAGTGAACTTCTTTCGAAGTGGTTTCTTTAGTGGCTGTGTCTTATATATCAATCGTGCGATCATGCAATAGAAGAGATTATGCAAAGTAATAATCCTTGCCTTCCAAATTGTGAAACATTAAGTTAAACGAAAGTGGAACTTTTCTCAGTAAAATATTACTGAGAAAACACACTTCAGTCAAAAAAGTGTTCACAATAAGGATCAACGGAAACATATTTTAAATTTTTATGACAGCTTTTCTCTTTTTTCATCATAATGGATCAATTACCAAAGTCGTATTCAGAAATTGGCATTACTGAGTTGGGAACTTCTGGTACAAGCGAGTTCAAGTGAGTTTTATTTAAATTTAGTTTTCCCTTTACTTTATCATCATTCATCATCAATTTATTTCTAATGTTAAAACCAAAGGTAGAAGAGCAATCAAAGTAATTATTTATGAATGGTTATATTTTAAATGGAAGAAAGAAGGGAGCCTATACAGGTGCGGTCCGCCACCCACCCAAACCCTTCCAATACCGCCGACACCTTATAGATCTCTGCTTTAATTGTCTAAAAGAATTCTGAATTAATGAAAGGGCTTCACCACCTCACCTTAGTAATTTGCACCACTGAATTACACGTTTAAACCCCCGTCTCCGCTTTGAGAAACAAAAAACATTTACTTTCGGCAGGTTGAACAGGCTATATCTACTTCCACCATCTCCGCTAAACGCGTGTTAACCTGCCCGATTGTGGCAGGAGCTCTGCTCTACAAAACACCTGCCGATTATTAAGTTTTATTAAGTTTTTAGTGCTGTGCCCGCCGGCTAGAAAATACTGTTCAAATATTCTACCGGGCTCGCCCCAAGATAATCTAGCAGCTAAGTTAGAGGACGTATCTTTTCAATGGGCGTCCGCGGGTCCGGAAGGAGGGAGGAAGTAAACCCGCGTTGCAAAAGGGCCTACTCATTTTATTTTGAACCACCAATTAAAAGTCTATCTTTTTACCCCGTATATAAATCTTGACACTAAACCCAGCTCGTACGAGGAAGGGTAGTTACACCTGTTGTATTAGTAGAAGGGCTACCACAATATCTAATTGAAATTACAGGATACTTTGTAGGCTACTTCCTGTTCCTGTATTGAACCGTTGCTGTTTTCTACTTGTCGATGAACATTATTTTAAATTGTTCAAGTTATGATATATCATCCTGTGTAGCCCTAGGGAAGTCTGAACTTGAAATATTACATCAATGATGATCTTTTTCAAAAAGTGCAAGTACATGAATACGATATCGTGCAATTTTAGCCTCAAATTACAACTATAGAACATAAGTGTGTCAAAACGCTTTTTGACCCCAATGCCAAAAGCATCCATGTGTACTCACTCATGATTCCAATATATCCGAATATCCGATTATATTTCCATTCCCGTATAGGATGGGTTATATTGGTCTCATTGCTCTGAAAAGTAACATTCATTTATAAGCTACATTCATTTGAATCGTTACTTTGATTATCAGCGAAGCGCATAATAAATCGTATACGTTTTGTTTTTATTGCACAAGGTAAAATCCATCAAACAACTAAGCCCATGCAAACAGACCATGGCTAAAACAAAGCGAAGATCAAAACGTTTGTAAAATAAAATGGGTGTGGTTAGATTTTTTCCAATGATCTCTTGCTGTCAATGTGAATGTATAGTAAAGCCTTTCCTTTCAGTGTTCGCCCACACGCAAGGCGTTATCTGACGTACTTATCTATTGGTTGAGGCTTCATTCGCCGAGACAGGTGCGCGCGCAGCTAGCGGCCTCCGAAACGTTTACCAACGGGAATTAAGGCAAAACGCGAGATTATGTACTCGAAAGGTTATTTATTCACTTTGACTAACACGATATAGGTAGAAGAACTCCTATTAAAGGAGGAAGTGAACATTATAATACTTAATAATACTTAAAATAAAACTAAAACTAAAGATTTGATCATTTTTGGTCTGTTGGATAAATTATCACACAGTATAGTATAGTAATCTAGTGAGTTTCAGATTCATGAAGAAATTCATTTAGGGGATAGTAATTTTTGCTCGAAAGAAACGATTTTAGTAAGTGTGTGAAGAAGTTTGGGTATGTAATACTTTTAATCTGTTTATTTTTTATGTGCTCACTGACGGTACTCAACATTACTCCAATCAACTTCCTCCCATGTCACTGCATGTTGATTATATACTCAAAGTCAAGTACGCCTTTCATTTGCTCAAGGAGGCTAGTTAAGACTTAAGACATCTTCGCACAAACACAAGTGTATTGGCAGTGTTACGTATCTATCATATTGCGTGCATTTGCTTGGTAGTATAGAAAGAGATAACAGTTTACTACATTATAATGTGTATAAGATTTCGCCTCTAGAGGTGGAAAAATTGATACATCTAAAACTAACGATTTTATATTAGCAAAGATTATGATTCTTTATCCACTATCTTTACAGGCTGAGAAAGGCCACCGTAGCCATCCCTATACGGTCCAATTAGAATGTTCCCGTATGAAAGTAAATAGCATGCGGAACTATAGCAACACTAACTCTTGATAAAGCTCTACGGCACGGGTATACAAGTAGCACGTGCACACATCAGAGGAGACTATCCCAGCCAACTTCTTTCGTCATATGAGCACATTTACCTTAGATGCGAGACACTGGAATCTCACACACTCCTGGAAACCTAAATTCACAATGTGACATTAAAAAACTTACAAAACGTCGGCAAAAGCATATTACAACCAGTATAATACAGAATGCATCCATTTTAGTGCATGCTACCGGATGGGACAAATTACTGTTGCACTCGTTTAGTTCTCACTGCAAAACAAGTAAGGTGCACATATATGCTTTAGTTAGAGAAGAACACAACGACTTAAACCTGTACTTAAAAATTTGATTACATTTTGGTTTCCGGTGAGTTTATTTTCGTGTACGACAGTACGTGAAGACATGTCTGGACTCACTTCTGACTTTGTACACTAGGCAGACGAACAATCGTGATTGAAATACACTGTACCATGCACTTTACTGTGCCACGCAATAATATATGACAATTTGATAAGATCTTGATAGTCTGTACACGTTTTATCAACGACTACAAGACTATTATCTAGCCAAAATGTCCTGCTATAGTTAAATATTCTAAGGGCATTATAAAAAAGCATGTAATAGTATATGTATACGTATTTTCTATACTTTAAATAATATAATAATTACTTTAAAATATGTTGTTTGTAACTATGTGTTGTATAATATTGTCACGTCTGAGTATGCAAATAACACATCTACTGCAGAAATGCTTAAGGTCATATAGGATAATTAGATTTAGTGGCCACAAACTTTTGAGAATAAGAATATATGATAGGTGATATCTAGCAAATACGAAAACATAGTTTCATTAGATTGAGAAAACCAATGACTTTCAAAATACACTCGACTTCAACCCCACCGACACATATTCATAATACCAATAAGGAAGTATAGCAACTTATTTCAGCTCATATTATTTTATCAAACTTCCACCAAAATGTTCATTCTGACACCACGGGCGAGAATCGCACCCGGGCCTTTCACTTTCCGGACCATCGATTCGTGACTATCGACAATCGATATAATTACATGACTGTGCCATGGAGATAAATAACACACACACACACGTTATTTTTTATGGTTGCTTAACGAAGTTTTCTAACGAGATGTTATGGCGGCTTATGAATGGGATTGTGATAATGATAGTGATTCAAAGTATTGCAACTTCTAAATGTGACGTTTTGTCGAAACTGAAATCATTGATGACGTAGATAAGCTTCAATAATTAATCTATTTTCTCTTTGTGTTTCATAACGAAGCTACTTGGTTATCAAATAAAAGAAAGCAGGCAGAAAAAGGTACCCTTACTGAAAATGAAACACAATTAAAGAATCGACAATCTTTGGAAGTATACATGATGACATGGATACGTGTGTGTATGGATTTACTGAGGATGTGTTTTACTTTGAAACTACCATGACGCAACACCAGAAGGGACTGCGCAACGCAAGAGCTAACTTCGAATTTAAATCACATCACATCTTAATGGGCTTAAATAGTATGTTATCATTATAATTTTACTACTTTACCGTTCACTACTGCCAACCCTGTATAAAGTTACTTGTAACTGTGCACGTGGGTAATTGTTCTTTGAATGTGTTACATTGTACGGATATATGAGTTGTGGTGATTTAGAGACTCGGAAGCTCAATTTAATGGACTGTACTACTCAGTTTAAGCGGTCGGAAATGCCTCACGTTAATTGTCTTGACTGATGAATGCTAAAAGTTGTTCCAACTTTCAACTGTTTGGCTGAGCGCCATTCAAAAATAGAGCTAACCTCACTGCCCCGTAATATACCCATTTATCGACAAGTGGTTATTTAAAAACAACTCACTATAGGTGTATATCTTGAAGAAAAGTATAATTTATTAAAAATACAAATCGTGAAAGAAAATGTTCCGGAATAGGAACGAAAATTGTTACCAATATTTCCGAGTATATCACAGTATGAATCAATGCAAAAAGTATTAACTTACTATTATTGTGTGCTGATATCAATGTTTTTAGTTTACTTGAATTTCCAAAATCAATTATTAGTTTTCTTCCGCTTGTGTATGTATTATATGTATTATATTATATTTCCAATGCACCGAAGGTGTTGGAAAAAATTTCAAAGGCTACCGGTAAGTAATAAAAAAGCTACCTACACATCTCACGTAGTTCGACTAATTATATAAAGCGAAACCACTGATACTTTACTGTGGCCCATTAAATAGTACACGGAATATTATTACGGGTTTATTTATCGTGGCCGGGTACAAATTGTTGGGTTACTCGGCGCGAGTTCTGCAGTGGGCAGCAAGTTTTCGTGACGCTATGCGCCCAGTGAGCCAGCTAACCAATGAATAGGCTATAATGTTCCTCCGATAATTAGATACAAGTGGACCTGCACTGTTAAATTATAGTTAACTACTATTATAGATAGCATCGAAATGCTTCTGGAAATTGTAGCTTTAGCCTCCGAAATCTGAGCGTAGTGTTGGCTTGCAATTGGTGCAGTGATGATTTCAGACATTTTTCCTAGGGGGGGCTGATAAAAATCTGGGGTGTTGCTAAATTAGTAACTCATTTTATGGCTTTTTTTTACGCCGTGACAAAAGGCAGGGGTGGAGGGGGTTACGGTCTCTGTTGATGCCATCCTTTCAGTTTTCGAATATGAGGTGATTCCTATTTGCCATTCTTACCTTTACCTAACATCGTTTAAATAGAAAATAAAATGTTGCAACATTTATGTAGATGAGTTTTTCGTGGAAATCGATTTATTTCCTAGTCCTATATGAGGTGGAAAAATATACCTCATTTTCTTGTATTTTGCATTTTTTTTTTTTTTTTTGCAAATTTACATTACTTCATGGGATTTTTTCAATCTGCTGGGGGGGGGGGGGGGCATTTACAACTGCCGGGGGGGGCTCCGCCCTCCCCGGGATATGCCTGAAATCATCACTGAATTGGTGTAAAGACCATGGTGAAGAGCCAATCTGTACACACAGCATCCGAGGTACAAAGATGTTATCGCGATTTCTATCAATTCGGCCGGGACCGTAGCTTCAATTTTTTTGAAAATAGTTATCATACAGTAACAACCGGAATCTGATCAAGTACTTACAACAAGTGAGTCCCACAAAAACTACTGTGTCGTAATTAATGGTAAGTAAATGCAGCAAGATCGAAACGCGGTTAACAACCGATCATGGTTATAATTTTAAAATAAAATTAATCAGTTTTTGTGATTTTTCGTTTACCGGTAAAAAGATTATAGTGCCACAGTTGGCTCTACAAAAGGCAAGCGTACATCGGAATACAACTCATGTTAATCTACAAAAGGCAAGCGTACATGCTCTATTGGATACAATTGATGTTAAGCATTATTTCTAAATTATTCCAATATACCCGCAATGGAAATGTGAAATCACTTCAACCACCGTTCCTCAGGCTATCGCCTACTCTATAGTTAGTTATATATTATGCAATATGATGTCAAATAACAAATAGCAAACAAAAACAACTTTAAGAAGAATGTAAATTTAATAATGAATTGTCGATAATATAGGCTACAATAACTACATGTTTTACAAGCAGATTGTGTCCCATGCCTACTCCTCTCACAACCTACATCTTATTTGTCAGTATTCAGTTAATATACCACCCATGCAGATTGTTGTTTTTATCTCAAAAGCAAATTGTTTGTGCAGAAACATTATACCTTAGCATTATAATAATTAGGTGTTGTAGTGGTTTGTGAGAACAACTCAAATAACTCGCACGGCCGTACTTCTTGACAAGCATGTGCTACCGCTCATCCGGTGCCAAATTGTGTTTGTACAGTGAACATGTATTTAACTCCTCCAAGAAAAAAAAATAGCTAAAATATTTAAACGATTCTGTCACAAAGAATTTTTAACGAGAGTAAATTAAATGAGACTCATTTTGTACAACTAAGCGGAGAGAACAAATTGAAAGAATGATAAGATCTAAACACTGAGTGTTTGTTGAAGACTAGAGATAAATGCAAGCAAGTGTAACTATAGATCTCATTCCATAATACCGAGATAATTCTGTACTGTAATAACAATATATTATTGTTCTTCATCAAAAAGTCCAACATGTTAACTCTACCCCTTCCCTTATTCCCGTTTACACTCAATAAGTGATGATTGGGTACATTTAACTACGCGATCATTATCGTCATGGAAGTCTACACTGAAAGTTTTAATTCGATTATGCGCCGCCAACTGTTCCGCTACACAGATGATTTCTCACAACAGCTGATCGAAACGTCAACTGTGTCCATGCCAATCCAGGCTTATATATTATTTTTTTTAGATTTTCTACAATGAATATAATAATAAGTCAGTTAAACATACTTGTTTTAATGGGTTTTGGTGAGAATAAGCTAAGATACACAACATAACCTTAACGTCCCGGTGTAGCACGTAAATAAATACGGGTGGCTTAGTTTAGATACCACATAAATAGGGGTATATTATATCCCGAAATTAATTTCACTTTGAATCATCGGTTTTCATAACTTCTACACTGGTGGATAACGGTCGAGAATTGATGGAGCATGTTGAAAGTCAAGTGTATAGAATAGGCACTGAATGCACTTGAAAGTAGCATACAATTTCCAACGACTCCCAACTAAGCACATAAACTACTACATTGATCTCATCATTCTACAAATGAAAAAATATTTTAGCGTAAGGGAGAACTCCGTAAATGTACTCCCATGAGTACATGAATTATTATTCATAAGATGTGGATCGTTCTCTAACGGAAATAAAATCAAAACGCAAAAAAAAAACGGAGAATTAAACAAATGTGATGTTTTCTTTGACAATCGTGCCGATGTTGGTGTACTGGAGAAAACACTTTGGTTACAGCCAAAAACGTGAAGGAGTCACGAACGTTCACGACAGATGCCGAATAAGAAGTGAATGTATAATTTACAACGACTTAATAATCCGCTATTTCCGACAAAACTGTTAATGAAAAATGCACCACAAGCTGGAATTACATTCCCTCGTGGTCTGACCCTTGTGTGACAGAAGGGACCTGTGCGTACTTACATATGCGTGTAGTCCTTGTATATTATTATTCCAAGCCGCCAGCAGGCCTTGCAAGTGTCATTCCTTTTTAGACACGCATTTCGCAAACTCAATCCAATTAAACCGAATTATAAAACATACATATTATACCGTCAAGATCAATCATAATTTTATTTTATTCAATCTCGCATTGACTAATTTATTGAAATACAGAGATTACCACAAAAATAGTTAAGACTGTTATGACTGTGTTGACTAACCATGCTGGTGCGCATGTTCATGATCGTGATATCAATGTAGGAATAGGGAACACGCGTATGAAAATTTTAATCGATTTTTAAATACCTTGTCTCTTATTTAATAATTTTGTGTCTTTGAATTTTGAAAAACGGATCAGTCTATGCCTCAAAATAATTGGTTTAGTAACGATAAATAAAAGGGCGCGAAAAACGAGCCGCCGCCATGTAGAGTGGATTTGACGTCATGGTTTTGTACTGTGTACGCTCACCGCCTCAGCGATTGGTCTGTAACGCCACGTCTACAAAATCATTGCGTCACAGCTACCTGTACGCGTTTCAGATCCCCGAGTTTAAACTTCAATAAATGCGACCATATTATACCTATTTAAAAATTTATTTTTTTACTTGGGACTCGCATTAATATACTTTTTGTATCTGATACTATTAAACTAAGTGTTTGGTTTAACAAAAAAAATCGTACGCGTGTTGCCTATTGGTGACTTTGATCCAACCTGACAAATACTGATATCAGTTTTTCTCAATGAGTGGGTCGACTATAAATACGACTATAAATATAAACTGTATATTTTGTATGTATTTATTTAATTCAATCGAAATTAAATTCCATCCACCAACGAGAGTAGGCCAATTTATAAATCTAATACAAAATGTGGATAGTTTGTGTTAATTGTAATGAAGTCTAATAACTCGGATACACAAGATTATGCAGCATGAGGTATAGTAATACTGTCCCTTGCCGCCGCTACGATCGAATTCTTCAGGCTACATTATTGATTAGTTAATGACTACTGGAGCCGAAGGTTCATCTCGCAACTGGACCAGAGCTAATTATCTAGCATTCTAGACGCCAAACTTGTTCACAAGAGAGCGCGCGGGTGCGGTGGATTGTGATAGACGAGTGGGTGGGGGTAATTGATACGCTGGAGGGGTACGGCGAGAGGAGGGGAAGGGGGGTAGTACAGCTTCTTCACCCGACTTCCACGCGGTAATTTGCTACCTGTGTTGTCAAACCTAGGTAATTATAATAAATACAAACCTCCATAAAACCTTATTTATTACCTCTACGTGTGTCTTTGTTATTGAGGTGATTACTGAAAATTACCGTCTAGCTCTCGTAGGCCTGTTCAATAACTCCAAGCCTAAAAGAAAAAAAAACTAATCTCCTACATTCTTATTAATTGGAATGTACATGAATTCAAGTGGGATGGCCGGTGATTTAAACTCTCGAGAGTAAAAAACTATAAATTGGCTTGAGGTCAGCTGGGCGCGACGCGAGTCTAGGTAATGACCGACCACGGCACGGGTTCGTTTGGCTACCTGATGTGATGAGAAGATGTCGATGACATTTCAACCTGTCGGAGGGACAGGAGACCACGTTTATTAGTTATGAGTCCAAGGCTGGACTTGGACACTCGTCGTGGAGATAGAATATTGCGTAACTGAATTAAAACAGTAATTGGTTTATTTAACTTCATGTGTGTGTGTGTGAGTGTTGTGAACTTCAGACGGTCGGTTACTGCTAGAAGTATTAAAGTTTTATCGGATGAGTTACTGCCTAGGCGGGACAGAAAATGTAAAACTAATTTATACTGAATTAAAATTATCACGCAACAGCTATTTCACGCACTGAGAGCCCTCATGCGATTTCTGTTAGTCAACAAACAAAAAGTAAATTAAAAATTAATTTAATTATGAATAGATAAAGTTCAACATTAGAGTGTTCGGTAAGTGATAATCGCTGTAATACTGTAGAACCACAAACACACATTATTTACACCTTATTGATACAGTAGGACTACTACTATCAATTGAGGTAATTTTCAAAAAAATGTTTCACATATAAGTCATAAAGCTACCATTTATAACGATATTTACAATGTCAATTTAGAAGAGGGATATCGCTCAAAAGAGATTTGTGGAATACTTTTTATATGTAATAAGAAAATACCTTCTTTATCATTTCCATCTTTACGCGACATTTTCCCGCTAGTCTCAAAGCGCAAACCAACCAATAAGCTGCACATAGACAAGTGTTAGCTCCTTCTACAAACCCTATACTTAATGAGATAAATTAAAAACAAATAATACTGCTTCATGTGTATCATTATAAACAAGAGAAAAATGGCCAAACGTACTGAGTATAATATCCCTTGAAAATTTCTAAAATAAAATGAATGAAATCTTGGCATATAAATTTACCAATGTTGAACAACAAACACTGTCATCCAAGTTTAAAACATGCGCTCAAAATATTCCACCGTTAGCCGCAATAATAAAAATAGCATCTCTCTTCCGGCAAACAAACAAGTAGACTCCTCGAGAGGGGTGGGGGGGTGAGGGGGGGCAGGGACGGTGTTGATCCGTGGGCACTCTCCAACGATTCATATGAAGTATGATCATAAACAACAACAAACACATAACCTAATCTCATACACAGCAAGCGACTGATACACCTGCTGTATGGAATACACCATGCAACAGTTTTACAAAATCAAGTATTGTATAAGTTATGACATAAACGGGAACGGCTACGCACAATTTGTATACTATAAGCTTAGCGCAGATTGAAACGCGAGCACAAAACACCTTTTCACTTGTTCTTCAATTCGCAGTTACTCCAACAAGGAAATTGCAAGCTAAACTAATATTTGAAATGCGTTTCCTCCAAAAACAAGGTCTAGATATCAGAGAAATATACAAATTCAAAAATAACTAGGACTCTTTTTCAGAATGTCATTTGCAAATTGTGTGGGGTGGAAGGACAGGACAGAGATCCCCTTTTTAGGTGTAGGTAACACCTTTATATGTTAACTTACTCATTTCCCTAGCATGTATAATAATATCATGTATAGTCAGCATGTATATCAGCACGTATAGCACGTATATTATACATACTGCTCAAGTATATTCATATCGCATACACGTCAGAAAACTCGCCAATAACGCTTACACGTATTAATTGATAGATTCGAAATATCTTCCGGAGTCTAGTTACATAAGACGCGAGTGAAAGAGCGAGAGAGCTCCAGGAGATCCCGTGAGGCACAGATCATGAGATGAAATCGATCTCTTCACACAAACATAATATCTAACTAAGCAGAAATGTCTCCAGAGCGGACGCAACAATCATTCAGCTTACGCAGCCGAAGTCGGAGGAAGACTTGGTTCGTGTTTATTTGTTTGTAATTTACACGACATGCAGTGGTGAAGGAATAGGATGGGTAGTCAGGTGTACCAGGAATGTCATAGGAAAATGTTTGCCGAAAATATTAAAATAACGAAAAATTGCCATTTTTAATCATGCATATCTCATTAATGCTTCAACACGTCGTAAAAGTCAGTTTTGTTCGTGTAAAAATATTTAGATTCGATATTATTGATATATTGTAATTTTCACAGCCGGTATTTCACATTGACTTAGTAAATTTAAAATTATAACCATATTAACTGTAATATAAGTATACAGTTTTTAAACAGTATTTAGTTCTTTCGAACCCACTTTGAAGTTGGTTTTCATATTTTTATAGGCTCCAGGGTTATTGTAATTTGACGGAAAAGGGGAAATTTCGCAAGGTTTGCAAATACAGAAAATAACTAATTTTGGCTACGTATTAAGATATGTAGAGAAAGTCTTTACCCTTAATTACCTTTAAATATTGGGACTGTTGGAAGGGAGAGGGGGGGTTGCTTGCTGCCCCTCAACTATCCTTACAATATAATCGTGCATTGTGGACGAGCACATTACTACGGTACTCGAGTTATGAAAATGCAATGAGCGCATGACGCGTTGTAAACGCATCGAAAACTATGCCCTCCCCTCCCCTAAAGAACGCCAGCGTGGGTGGGTTCACCCTCCAGTGCATCAACAGGTTGCACAAGCGCATGACGTCACAGCTCACGCCACGTGTCTGTCTGTCTATCTCTCTACTCGTGTCCTGTGACAATGCATTCATTACTCATAGACGGTTGCAATTATTACCGAGTTGATAATTCGTATCTCGTTTCAAAAACAAACCGTGTTAGTGTTTTATGATAAGAAAACAACATATCAGTTGCAACTTTAGATGTGTATACCTTTCTGTACAATGTTTTTGATTCAAAACTCAACCGTAGATTATTTTTCGCGTCGTAATTAGGGTATTTATAATGTATTCAACTTGAAATTGACGAAAAGAACAACACACTTTGTGGTGTTTCATTTGTGTCACTTGTCATTTTGCCAGAACGTCGTCAACTTTTATTGCTTAGGACTAGTATAACTACCCTTGACACGCTCAGAGGGAAAGCGAATATATAGAGAAAGAGAGAGACGCTGCGAAGCTCCCCTTTCTCGAGAAAGTTGAGAAAGTAACACTCTACCCTTGAGCATTATTTATTACACACTTATCGCCATAAAGCAGACACGCGACGCGAACCGTCGTAAGTCTTGATCCACGTTTTCGCAACATGACCTTGACCTAAGATCAAAGGTCAGGGGATTCACCAGCCAGCCAGCCAACCAGCGAGCAAGAGAACGAGCGTACGCACCTCCGGGAGAGGAATACAAACCTGCAATCAATCGATTGAGCACTACGGGCTAAACACGTGTCTTTACGCTCAAGGTTGCGGTGCAAGGGTTCGCGGGGAGGGGTAAGCAATGAGGGTAGGGCGGAGACTAGTGAAGGCAGGCTCCAAATTTGTGAAGACAGAAACCCCGATAAATAAGTCGTGTAGGTAATTTGTTATCTGTGACAGAACGAGCTAGCATTCAACTAGCAAAGCAATACACATTTATTTGATGAAATCCATCTTATTCTTATAAAACTGTTTTTAGACTAAAAACTGTTTTTAGACTAAAAACAATAACGAATATTAAAACGTTTAAAGCGTGACTTATACAAAATGTCAGAATAGAACCACAAAATGGCCAGAATTAAGACAACATAAAAACATCATAAAAGAAGTAATAACAAATAGTACTAAATAGTACCTAAAATAATGTGGTTTCATCCGTTGGCTGATAATAGGAATATTTATTATTTATGGGGTAGAGCAATAACTGGTGATGGGCGAATGAAGATTGAATGAGCTAAAACACTAACTTCTGGGAAAAGTTTATGCTGCAACATCCAGCCACAGGTGATCAGACTTGCTCGTCTCCACGCACGTGCGTGAATAAAAGGGGAAGGAGGGGAGGGGATCAGCGATTGTATTAGAGAGGTGAAAAGAAGACAGAAAAAATAAGAAATGTGTTTATAAGTTAGTTTGTCTTGTTGCACGGACCACGTGCGGTTACTCCCTTCCACCATCACCGTCAAGTAGTTTGTGAATTACATATAATAGAGGCGACGACATCTCACCGTTCACGAGATGAACTGAACAACAGGTGGATCCAAGACCCGCTAAAACAGCTGACGTTTCATTGCCCGTTATTAGAATTGAAACTGTTGTGTACCGGAACCAAAATAGCGAATAAAATATATTGAAATTCGCTCGTCAACATTATAATTTGGAGTCGCGAATGTGATGTGATTGACTTACATAGTATTACAAATACAAATACACACTGACGTAGTTATGTAAAAAAAAAAAAAAAAAAAAAAAAAAAAAATACATTCAAGCCAATTACATTTACATTGTAACTTGAGTTATTAACTAAACACATGTTTTCATTGCAATCTATAATTACACGATTTATAACAGTGTGTAGTAGAGCCATTGATATACAAAAATAATGGATATCAGTAAATGCTTTATGATAATATATATAATAAGTTTATCTGCATTCTGGTCATGTTTTGTAAACATAGAAGCATATCCATATTCTTGGTCAACAATTATTCTGAAATCAGATATAATTTCTCTCGAGACATTTTCTGGGTATTTCTAAAGATTTATTTACAAACAATTGCGTCTCAAGTAGCCTCTTCCTAATATCAATCTAGCACCAGTGAGGGGAAGCATAGGACTACCCTATCTACATTGATTTGGACTGTATTCTTGGCTGGGTCTGAAGTGTTTGTCTGAGGTAAGGTATAAGCCCTTTTGAACGTTGATCTGTAACCTACATTCCCAAAACAAGGACCCTACTACGAATTTACAAAGCTAACATGATGAAATTCCATAACTAAATAAATCACTAATTAGGAATCCAGCATGCGGCAAGCCTTATCGAATTGAAGCCAATAATTAGGCTATCAAAGCAAGAGGGATTAATACGCCTCTGGCTACACCGAAACGCAAACGAACACCAATTACACGCTTGTTACATTCGTCTATGAAGTCAAGAAGTGGATCTTGCAATCCTAATAATTGAAATGTGCCACAACCCTTCAAAGCTATACATGTTGTAGATACAGCCTGTCAAATACAGACACTGTTTGAGAACATATACAGACAAGGTCACAACTCACAACTGAATCAAACTGGAACTACGTGACGTAATTATTATATCAATATTGTTACATGTTTAAGCACGTTTTGCGACAGTAAGGTTTGTACACAAAACGCGATTTGAAGGGCGTACATTACTGCGGAACGTGAATCGTATACCTAGTGCATTTATCTTTTTATGTCTTTCGTTTTGTTGAATAAATATAGGATACCATTTCAAACAGATAAATATTATCGACAGTCAGACAGAAAGTATTGCTTTCCCTATCCAACACCTGCCAACACCTATGTAGAAATACGTGGTTTCGCGAATTGGCCTATATATGAAGATGGACATCTTCGAGCTGCCCCATAGGTACATACAGAAGATAAACCTGGGCACTACTGCATATAATAAGTCAATCGCAATAGAGTTGATTTAGTTTGTTAGTTGGCAATAATAAAAAGCATCTTACAAAATAGGCACACTTGACCTGAGAGCTACAAGCTTTGGTGTACACTAAACCCGCCAACATTTAAATTACTGCTTGAGCATCGATTGAAGATAACAATTTTATTAATCTTCTTACTATAATGAATGCGTATAATTAATTATGCGCTGAAAAGTGAAGTAACATTAATATTAAGTTTATCATTAATCATGTTTCTGATCATGAATGAATAAAACTACACAAATTACGATAGTCCTATGCATAAATGTGGGATGAGAATGATTAAAAATCATGCGCTAAGATTAATGTTGATCCACCCAACATGCAATGGATCACGCGACACGATTTTTTTAATTCACGTTTCGGTTCTTTCTTACTTGTAGGTGCACGAAGAAGCTAATAGCGCCAGCCCAACACAGACCTTTACTCAAGTCAAAGTCCCGACAAAAACATTCACACACGCTACGCATGTCTCTAGCTCATACGTACACACGCAAAAACACACGCATGCTCGCAATATGTGACGCATGTGCACACACAAAAAAATTTTACTTCTTGATTTTTCCAAAAATACAATATTTAAAGTTGGTCGGCACAAACTACTTTCTGAAAGATGCGATGGCTACTCCTGCGTATTCAGGTTATATTAAAAAACTAGTTCTTTATCTACCTGTACATAGAACTACTGCAAAGAAACTTCGGTGAATTTTGATGTGAGATCCTGAAATTGACTGAATACTAAATGTTTTATACGGTAGCGCAGTTTATAACGGTAAGTACTCAAAAACGTTTGCAATACATTTTACGATACATTAGCCATACCAGGTGCCCTTCCAGAAAGTCTGAAAGGGGTTAGAAAATATTCTGAACACAACTACACAGCAACGAAATGTCAGTCGTTTATTTACAATATGGGTTTCAAGAGCGGTCTGCAACATCCATACGATGGCTGTAGTATTAATTACAATGTGGGTTTCAAGAGTGGTCGGCAACATCCATACGATGGCTGTCGCATTTAGTATTTACAATGTGGGTTTACATACTATACAATAACTTTTGATGTGGCAGTACTATGAATGGCAAAGTAATTGAAATAAAGTTCACATATTTAGCCCCACTGTGTCCTACAATAAACAATAAACATCATCTGATTCCCAACAAGATAGGCCCTAGATAGAATGCTGCCCTGATTTAGCCCCTTGTGTGTCCCGTTTTAGCCCCATTGGCGGGGCTAAAATGGGACACAATACATCTCATATTTTACCCAAATAAATAATTTGTTTGAGATATAACTCTAGTTTATTTGGTAAGATAAACCCAAAATATATCAGGTAAAACATAAAACTACTTAGCATATGCCAAAACCAACTTTTTAAAGGCAAAGTGTTGAAAATTGTCCCGATGAATTGATGAATGATGAATTATCCCGTTTTAGTTCCGGATCCCCCCCATAAAGGACGTGTAAGTAGAAAGAACAAATTTACATCAATACATTATTGACACCATGTTTATAATAGCCATAAAGATCGTATTTCTATATATACACAATCCCAGCCACCTAAACGCCTTCAAGTAAGCTACCGAGTCAATTCCAACTTATTTTTCTTGTTTATTATTTCCAAGCCCTTGGCCTCTCCTGTATTATATTCTACACGGTGGCGTTGGAGGATTTTCCACTAAGCTTACATCATACAATATGACTGAGTCTAGTTTCTACAAAGATGAATAATATGGAATTGAAAACACAAACATTCACAACACTGTTACTGAAATGACATGCGTTTTGTAAACATTTGGACGCATTATTTTCTTATTGTACGCTATTTTGAGTAGTATTTTTACAATGTGCATTTTTAATGTTTCCAATTATTAGGGGTTATAAATAATTGTCCTTATTTCTTTGGTTTACCGAGCAGCTACGCGGTGGAAGGGGCTCCAAAAGGTATTAACTTATTTTTTAGGCAAACACAGGCTAGAACTATAATTATTATCACATAAATTTCGCGTACTAATTCTGTTAGTTATACGCAATGCTACGAACAACAACGGGGTTTACGAGTCTGTGTCTTGATAAAGATGCATTTAGATATTCACCCGCCAAACACAGAAACAAACACACATAGCTTGCACACATTATCAACGAATAACGGCAAACACACCGTCAACCGAGACCTCTCTATAACATATGGCTGCTTCTCGACTATAAAATAACTATAAACCACGTATATTAATGCGTACCCTCCTTAGTTTTGTTTCCGAATGTAATGAAGGTATATATTGTTGACAACAGCTGGGATTATTGTTATTCTGATTGCAGTTGTGAGACACAACGTAGGAGCATCACGACCATAAACAACGTGGTCTATCTTCCAACAAGTGTTTGAAAACAAATTAATACGCTTACTATAATTTAGTTAATTAGTCACGGCTACGTTGTTCATGTTATCCAGCAAGTTTCTGTGAAGAACATGATTTATTACCTACTAGGACTCCCCCATAATATAATTGTTTCCTTCAAAGCTCCGACTTTAAACGGTTCAAATCCTATTTGTATGGTTTATTCAAAACGGTTTCTTATACAGGGCTAATAAATATATTGTACTCATGGGAAGAATAACCCCTATAAATTCCACAAGTGCTTCTATAGGTAGCGGGCATTGGTTCGGTTTCCTTACGACGGCAACCTGTAGCATTCCCAGCCCCCTGCCCCGCGCCCCCTAATCACAACAGGTTACTCCTGCAGGGTGCTAAACGTGACGTCAATGTAGCCACCCCCATGACGTCAAATACTCCC
Organism: Isoperla grammatica; assembly: GCA_945910005.1. Lineage (NCBI taxonomy): Eukaryota > Metazoa > Arthropoda > Insecta > Plecoptera > Perlodidae > Isoperla > Isoperla grammatica. The sequence goes on along the minus strand of OX246739.1, from coordinate 12,960,486 downwards.
TCTCTCTCACTCTCACACGATCACCTGGCAAGGCCGCCGCCGGCGTCTCGACGCTTTACCGCGCCGTAAATCATTACGATAACGTTACATGGGTTGGCTAGGTTAGAGGTAACAAACGCAAACGGCACCAGTTTTGAAATCACAATGTGAAAATATTGCATAAATAACAAATACAAAAATATATTGTATTAGAACGTAATCATTGAGTTGATTATTGAGTTGTAATGCGTACACGCAAGTCTAATGCTGGAGAATTGTAAAATAAAAATATTCTTTAAAAAAGTTACATGTTTGGATTCACCACAATACAAATTTACAAATGTTATATTATATATATATAATATAGAATTATTATTGCATAACTATTATTTTAATCAGAAACACGTGTTTGTAAAAGAGAAAAGAGGAAGACACGAAAATACTAGAAGATTAAATATGCAGTTGACATAGCCACACGACGAGTGAGCCGTTAAAATATTTTGTCAAAACATATTTCGTAGTTAAATATTTTTTCTTCAACGTAAAATTTCGTGACAAAAAGTGGGTTATTTTATTTAGAGTTACGTTTAACTGTCAATGACGCGGTATATTTTGTAAACACGAGCTAAGCGAAACATTGCCCTCCCTGCTTATAATACCGTACGCCCAAATCACCGAATGCAACAAGTTACACCGTCCATGCCCTTAACTTTACCCAAATCAAGTTATTATACGATTACGAATCAAGTTATTATAAAACTGATTGTTCCTGTCTACTCAATACATGCCCCAAAAAAATACGGTGCGCGGAAGACGGAACGCAACTGCCAAACCTAATTACTAGTAAATTTTAAACAAGTAATACATTTTGTTATATTACAGTACGTTCAGCGGAACATAACCTAACAAATAATATATACATTGTTATCGTTTATGCGCGTCATCTGCATTTGTGCCTCACAAATCTTCTATCCGATTAAATGATAAAAACACATTTTTATAATTTAAAAAATCTAAAGTAATAAAATATTCAATAAGAAACTCACCTGACATATTTTTACGTACGACGAATTTTTACTACCACCGTCAAACACATATTTAAGTTTCATTTTGAAATAAATAAATAAATACAATTTATATCACACTTGATCCAAATAAATAAATTTAAAAAAAAAAACGTCACTGTCACAACAACACATAGAACGTAATTGAAACAAGGTCGTTCATACTCGCGGGCGCGGGGGGGGAGGGGGGGCAGTGTCCTCTTACGACGCCGCACTATCACGAGGGTTGAGCGTCCGATACGCGCGATGCACGAGGTGATGTGGTCGGCTCGGTGTTCGAGCTAACTCTGATACTAGCGGAAGAAGTGATGGTCGTTCTCGCACCGCTCCCACCACCGCTTTACCCGCCTACCCTGCCCAACTCGTGGCTCCGTCTCAACGCGCCGCTGGTCTAACGTCAAGTACAATAGGCGAGCGTTCACGTGCACAACGATTTTGTTAGATTAATGTGTGTGTGTGTTTTGTTTTTAATGCACGATGCAGGATTGAGTAGGTTCTTCTCCAGGTTAAAAAGTTAAGCGCGAAATTATATATTTTTATTTATAACTCATAAGATCTAATAAGTATACATCCAAATTTTTACAAATGTTAGAAAATAATATAAATAAAATACCTACATTTAAGGTTATTATTATGGATTTAGTAAACAAGATTACAACTCTGTAGATATCATATTAGAACTATTGATTGGACTCTTTTCGATTTTACGTAGCATTCTTGAGATATGAGGAAAAGAACATTATTGGCGCGAATAGTTGGGGAGGAATAGCAAATACCTAGTTTTAGGGTTCAATCCGAGAGTTGTCGATACCTGAGGAACTTCAAACAAAAGGTCCATGGAGATAGGAAGAAGACGTGCACTCGCTCAATTGGATGGAATCCCAGACAGCATACAGAACGTAAACAGGGATACGGATACGGAATCAAAATTAACGTATGTTTATTTATTAATTGATACCACATCAAAAAGATACAATTTCTAGAAATAAAATACATGCAAACTCTTTTTTATAGCTATATTTGATTGTCTATCAGGCATTTTATCTGATTATATTTAGTTTACCATGTTCCCATACACACTCCCATTTAAAAATTAGAGTAAATGCATAGTATTATAATATTGGGTTTGCACACTGTTTTATTTGTAGCTTTTGTGTTGGTATACGTTCCCCAGCCTCCATTCACTCTTATATAATATGTTGATTCTTTTGAATAATAGGGAAATAGTCATTTAGAAATAAGACCACTGGTTTACAAATTAATTATAATCCTCTTTTTATCACTTATATCACTTATATCACTTGAAACTCGTGATAGTTATTTCTTTAACGAGTGATAATTTTCAGTAATGAAAAGGTATGTACATAACAGCTGGCAGAATATGTAAATATATTTGTATATCAGGATATTACAAAATAATAAAAATATACACTAATCTAATACATAAGGCTTATAACAAAGCAAAAGTTGTCAACAAAATTATCTGGGGTCTGTATGTAGCATATTGGCATACGTGACACGTAGGTTGCGTCCGTTTATATATTGCTGACTCGAACTGGCATCAGAACGTAAATATTGGTCTTTTATCTGGGATAGATTCTTAATCTCAGAAAACATCTATCACAATCATCATCATAAGGTTATATACATATAAATAAGAAATAACAAGTCTCATCAATAGTCCTCTGGCGGAACCAGCGGCAGGTGTATTTTACGCTACGCTATTGCTGCACTCGTTGCCGTGGAAGTAGTCTTCCTTTACGGATGCCATGCCGCGAAAATCCTGCTACTTTGACGCAATTCGCCGAATACACACGGACAAACACGATTTCTTTCACAGATGAAAACACAGAAAAGAGTGGGGGGAAGAGTTTGAGTGAGTGGGTGGGAGGAGGAGGGGGGTAGGGGGGAAGGGGGGGAGGTGGAGTAATCTTCAGGTCGCTGGACCTCGGAAAGTTCTGAGAGGAAAACAAATAAAGAATATTGAAATGACATCGTAACCGTAAGGAGTCTTAATTGTTTGCACCTTAGAAAGAAACTTTGTTATAAGCCCGCTGTCACAGTTGAAAAAAAAAATGATGGTAGTATTTTATTTGTTTACAGACTCGCGAAATCAATTTACTCGTATCTAGTAAAAATGATAACGTCGCAGACAAACAAAATAAAAAAAAAATCCGCATAGTATTTTTTTTTTCGATTAATCCTTATCGTTTGCAATGTCAATGCAAGGTCATTAAATTTGTCTATATTTAAGAACGACTCGGTTTCGTAACTTCCAACTCGGAGAAAAGCGATATTCTAAAGTGCGCTATGCGTTTCAATTTTAGATTAACATTATTGTAATTTTTTTCTTGCAACTGGGGCCTTCTTATCTAGGGCCACGTGTAAACGATGGTATTCGGTCTTGTCCCATTTCCCTTTTCGAGTAAGCCTACTACTGTGTAGACATGCGCCTACTAGAGAGGTCACTAAAGTAATCAAGCCTACGATGACTACTCAGTTCATTCATGTACTAATAAGATTTACTCGACTGTTATCTTGTAGTGTTTTCTTTTATTTGCAGATTCGTCACTCACAGTCATAACCGTTCGGTCGTAACTCTACTGGTAACAAACGACTCCGTAAAGATAAAGAAATACAACTATATGTGTTTGTTTTTCATTATTTAGATGCAGCTACTGGATGTTCTGTGAAATTTTCATTTAAGTGGGATATTGGTTAAACAAAGGGTTTTTAAAAAAGGAATATAAAAACATGAATTGTTATTTCTTCCATGCGCAAGAAACTAAGAAGGAAAATTATGTTTGCGCTAGAGCTAAACCATTTGTAAGCAATAATCATAAAACGAAATACAGTAGTAAGAGAGAATGGATCTGTGGCGCTGATAAATTACGCGGCAATAGCACAGGCACAGATAAGCACTGCACAGGTGTTATGTTATAATATTGATACTTACATACGAACATATTATAGGTTACACGTTGCGAACCATACGTCAGTACTCAGTAGACAAACTGAAGTGGATTTCAGAACAAACCTTTTCTTTCTTAGCAACTAGTAACGGAACCTTTGAGGAGCGGGGGTGATTACACAGGCATACGTATAACCGAGGTTCCATGGGTTCGACCATCAGTCGGGCAATCTGTTATGATAATTATTTATTTGAAATTAATAACAATATCCACAACGTTAGAATATTCCAGACTAATCTAAAATATAGTAATAAAGAATGTGGTCTCCCACTCCCACACAGCCGTTGTCTTGAAAAGAAGAAAGCCCACATCAAAAAGACTCAGTTGCGTAATATGAAAAGAAGCAAAAATTATTTCCCAGAAACTACTTGCAGGTAAAACTTCTCGGAAAATTTTGAATTCAAATGGGGAATCTACAGATACAAAATTTACAAAATCTCCTCGTCACAATATGAAGCATCTCACCAGTAACATTACAAGACCCTTCCCCTTAAAGTACATTTCATTTTAACATCATGAAATATGAATATTATAAGTTAAAACAGTATATATTTTGCAGTCCATATGCGCAAATTAAGTACAACTTAAATCACTAGAAAAACGAAGTCCTGTCTCGAGTAGGCATACATGTGAATAACACACGACTGAAGTGTGTAACTTTAAATACTAAATACAAACTAATAATATGGTTAATATCCCAAATACCAGGTTATACTCCTGTAATGTGCAAATTCTATAAGCGCAGTTTGTAGTTTGTAGAGTAACTTGTATATTATAATGTGATTGTCATATTATAATGATCAATTTTCATAAACCAAATCTGATAGTAAATAAACTTAGAACTTTATTACTATTATAATTATTACTATTCAGTAAATACTATTATTACTGAATAGTTTAACGCCAACCTGTCCAGGGACCACGTGCCAATTTTAAGCTGACAAAGTGGCTGGGCTGAGGACCTGAGGAAAACCTCGGGAAAACTTGCCATGATCCAAACTTCGAGTCTCGGCGTTTGAAAGCTCCATAGAACTATCACAATCTCGGTACTCCAGTCTTCAACCAGTAGGTTGTACACGATGTATATATATAAAATCTGTTCCCATCGGATCAACAACATCAGCGATTTGTTTACTGCTCTAGGTTTGATACCTAATCGAGCTAGTATTTCACGTATTGTCTACGAAGCGTTTTGCGTTTACACAAAGTAATCATGTAAGTCAAGTGTCAATACGAATGCAATCCATCAGCATTGACGTCAGTCAATACACCCTTATGTTATATGAAACCAATGAATGATCACAGCGCTCGTTTATAGGACCAATATCATTTGATGATGGTAACTGTAATAAAATTAACAAAGTGTACCATTATTAAATAATGTGTATAAATTTTGTAACGTACTTCATTTTATATCACTACATTGGAATTGGAAAATTCATTACTATAGGAATTTGTAAAATTTAGCCAAAACCCAATAAGCTGGTTTCTGTGAATTATAATCATCAGCATATTATATTATCGCCATCTCGTATAATCATGCATACAATTAATTCTATTTAATTCTTGACTCCTGTGCATTATTGAGATAAATTCCCAGCGGAGCTATATATTTATTTTAGATGCGGTCCTGGATATTTATTATTTATTATTTAAAATGCGAGTTAAAATGTTAATATTTTTTAAATAACAAGATAATATGTAAGAAATATTGAAAATATAAATTAATAAGGTCTTCAAATAGTTCCACAGCAACCTTGTGAAACGCTGACATCATAGATGAGTTTATCGGAGCCAGTCAGCGGATGGTTTTTTCACAAACAGACATTTGGTTGGGTCTAGAAAAGATAATAAATTTTCCAAAAATGGCGTTCCTCGTAAATGTGTTTTTAAATATTTTATTACATTAAATATTATTTAAATAATGCAAACATCCCTGGTAGGCTAAATTATTTGCATTCCTATCAGTAGCAGAGAATGTTCTATCGGAACTTGAAAGGGATACGATCATGTTCTTAGAATCAACGGTAAACACGTCTTGTCAGTACCGCGTGTAAACGTAATAACATCCTATGTACGACTTTGATGTCTCGTACATTAAATAAATTCCAGACGTATGTTTTTATGCGACACTGTTTGTTGCACATATCTGAATAGATTCCTTGACGAAAGTTAATATTCTTGGAATTAATTTGGAGGAGACACAAAGTGTCCTCTGTCCGGCGCTAAGTCTCCCACACCAAAGAGATTCATCATGCCGGGAGTATTTCATCTGTTGCCCCCATCTCGCGTAACACCAGTTGCTGATCCCGGCCTCATTAGATCTACAACTTCTCGGAAGTCACAATTGTCAGGGTCAGGAGCCGTCTTCAAATACTCAGCAGCTTTTTTAGTTTTTCTACAAAATGAGACTTATGGAGAAAAAATCGTAAATGGGGTTGACTATGTTCGAAAATCAAACAAATACAAAATTTGGAGAAGGTATAACACAATTTTATGTTTTTCGTTCACGTTACGGAAAAACTTCCTGATCGCAGCAAAGATTCATTTTTTTGTGCGATGAAGTATGGAAAAATGAAATATCAGATGAAAGCCGTATTGATTTTTTCATTTTTATAAACAAGACCAGTTTTGCAACAGTCAAATACGGTCCAATGCAACAAAATCAAAGCTTCAAATAAATCCAATCCCAAAACATATTAGATACGTTTTGTTCATGAAACATTATCTTTTGAATAATGTTAGTTTTCGAAAATTTTGCTTCTATTCCGTTTGGGAGCTGTTCCCCCCCCCCCCCCCCCCCTCCTCATCGCACTAGGACTACAGATGAGAGGACATCGTATGTTATTCCCCCCCATAAGATGATGCTTGCAAACTATGACAAGGCCACACCAGAAATTCAAATGTGAGACAATTGTTTTCCATATTTCGTAAACACACATGTTTCACAAGTACAGTGCTTGACAACACAGTAGACACAAACACGAAATTTCACAAATGCAATGTTGCAAAACAATGAGTTGGCGTTTCCTAGACTTATACGTCTCATTCTGCTTCGATTTCTAAATTCTACGGGGGGGACCGAGTTCGACTCCTTCCGTACGCAGCTCACACTTCTTCAACGCGCATGCGTAAGAAAGTGTAATGGCATCTGAAAGATGAGATGAGATGACCGAGGACCTCAAGGCTCTGCTCATCTAAAAGAAGCTGAGAGCTCATTAGAAGCTCGCAGGATGCAGGAGTTATTAGACCGCTCGGTTTTAACGCTACCTGTCTCGTAATCAGTATCCTACATTCCTGAGAGGAGGCGGCGGCGACAATAGCCTTCGGTTACCTTGAAGAGTGGTCGTCATCGACGTTTTTTGCTCCTTCAGCTCCTCCCACACTATTCCCACCCACAGCAGTGTAGAGCTATTCAGGAGTCCAAGAGGGATCGACAAGAAGGTACTTTAAATCAACAACCTATCTCTATAATATATATTTCAGAAATGTATGCCCGAAAATCGAAACATTTATGACCTTAAATGGTCGGAAGGGTTCAACTATATAACAAGATGGTTGTATACAATAGTTGTGGCCTACTTAAATTTCTTAAACTGGGTTCCATAATTCAGTCAAATGAGATATAGGATGTCTGAGTAACAATGAACCCGTACCTTCCGAAAGAAAAATCACTATCCCCAATTTAAATGGGGGTAAACTTTTAAATGGTTCGGTCTGATACACCGTCTTCCCATTGTCAACATCGACGCATAGTTGCCGTCAGTCGTTCCGCCGCCCTCGCCAGTATGTAGTAATCTGAGGGTATACGTGATGATGTGTTTTATCAAAACTTACTAAAAATTAGCTTACTAAACAATTATCAGTTACATACAGAAAATTTAAAATGGAGGACATAGATCAAGGTACAGATTTGCCGCCTGACCAATCACAAACCTAGTTCTGTTTGGTGCGTGACTTAGCGACTCGTATCGACGCTTCTAATTGGCTACGTCATAAAATCTCTCACTTTTTGTGTCGCGTAAGCTCTACTCAAAAACAACAACAACAATAAAATAGTTAACCAAAACATAGATAAATCATGTAAGCCGTCTTCGTGATGGGGCAACCCTCGATGATAGTCTGAGGTTGAGGTGACCTCCACCCACCCACCCACCCACGTCCGTCAATCTGCATCAACGTAGACCTCAATTCATCACTGATATGATCGACATCTCCATTCCCCCTTGGTTAGCCCTGCTTAACAAAACAACGTAAAAAGTAGTTATAATAATCCTCTAAGTTGTGGTATCGCCGGCCGAGCGACCGGTCAGTCATGGCCAAAGACTCAGTAAGCGTGCATGCATCAAACTCGAAACACCCAACGAACTACACGGGAGCTCATAAGCGCCCATATAAGAATACAGACGCACCTCATCCAAGCAGCAGGTTGGTTGTTACGGGAGTCACGCGAGAGGACGCCCGGGGCTGTAGCCTCTCTCTCTCTCTCACACACACACACGCACAGCTCACCGCCTTCCTTATATACCCCGCCTCGCGAAACTGTCTCGAGTCTTGCCTCCAGCTGGGGGAAGGAATAATTTCATGGAAATATTCTCGTTCTTGAATGGTGAAATAGCCCAAAGTGATTGAAGCGGAGGCCTACACAAGGTACCTCGGGACATGGATGCCGTGTCTCGAGTACAAAGGATATCCTCATATACTCCACCACCAGAAGCTATGTTTATGTTAGTTACGAGGAGGCACCTGTCTTGGTTGAAGCCTTGGAGAACTCACGACGTGACGTGGTAACTGTTGAGTTATAAGGAGGTCTTTGATTCAGTGATCACTGGCTATTATTGTTGTATTTTCTTTTATGATTGGGCTCAGGGCGAGGTCATCGCGAAACAGAGAAAAGGAGAATAATTCATGGGCATGTCGACAACCACCTGTTGGTAACTTAGGTGGCTTCTCATTTATAAACAATACTTTTGTTATATCGTATAGTGAGGAACATTGCCGCGATTGTGTGATTACAAAATATGCATCAGCAATATGCATCATTTTATAGCTGTTACACTCTGTTCCTTGTAGACGTTATGTATGTGATAAGTGACGGGCATTGTATTGTATATGTCGACACTGCCAACGACATCAAAAAATGACGATGTTAAATTTGATCAGTCCACTTTTGAATAGGTACAAAAATGTCGCGGAGCCTAATGATGAAAGAAAGTGCATCCTAAACAAAATGTCTTGCTTCTGCTTGCCTCGGTCCAAAGAAAGGGGTAAAGCAGGGAAATTATCCTTGTTGGTTTACATCTTATATTTAATACAACAATTCAGGCAGGCGCGTTGTGAGCATGTTACTTAGATTTACTCATTCGAATATCTTATATGAAAATGGGAAATAGATCCCAGACGCGTTTCAATGTTTTTACCTGCCGGAAATTGCCGCAAAATAACTTTACAGATCCCCTGTGTATGATAAAAACTATCCTATTAAAGAGCGGGGGGGGGGGGGGGGCATTGTACTCACATTCCCCCCACCGTCAGTACCGACGTCGCTGAATTTATGACACTAGTTGCGTTATTATTTCAATATTTTTTGCACGGACAAACAATCGATCCTGCGACCTCCCGAATTATCGTAGTTATGCTAGACACCCGACCGACCTAGTCCACATTATCCATCGAACCCACGACCACGACTCACAGTTATAAACCTCATCGGTAAAACCCTATTGACAAACGGTTTAGTTTGGGCGGGAAGGAATCAATGTGACAGTGTCTTCCACCTGCCAGAAGCAACGTACACGGATGGACGACGCGGTCACTGGTCCCGCCAGTTGAACTTCAGTGGAAGCGGGGGCGGGTCCGGTCAAATTCCCACCAAGGTTGCCGCGCCACGTTAGACCCCCTGCCGGTAAAACAAGGTACTCACAAAAAAGGTAACATCTTATCCTACCCACTTTAGGTCATCAATTCTCATATTTTCTTTCATGTGATTCTTGGTGACTTGCAACGTTTTGTAAGAACCGGTACAAGACCAGACTTATAATAATTCTCGAAACAGGTGGTTTAAGAGAACTGGTATATAACACACATAAGATGTGAGTGCGTGACGTGTAAATTGCGGGGGGTTTGAGTGGATGCGTGATACAGAGCAGATACGACGCCTAGCATAAAGTAGGCACGAAATTATTGTTGATGGCAACACTTAGTTGTAAGTTTATTTTATTTACCGCTATTTCTGGTTTACTAAAATGACGGCAGTAAAATTGCAAATGTAATGGGTATTTCGAACACACTCTGTACAACTTGTATTTAATTCAATAACAAATCAATCACAGAACTATTTAGATATGTGTAAGTTACTATACAAGGAATTGTGTTTTATTTACGGAAGCATGTTATTTTTCATTTTGTAATCGACATAGTATTCAAAGTTGTTTTAGATTATTACCCTGTGATTTGAGCAAATGGGTAATTTTGGTTATAATTACTAAGCATCAATTAATAACTATACATATGGATTGTGTCTTCATCATTTGGATCTTTTTTCATCTTATACAAAATCGTGTCTCCATAAAAAAACAAAACCAAGTGAGATACTTAAAAAATAATCACCTTGTGTGTAGGTTGTATTACTGACAAGGACCAACGGAAAAACGTCTGCGAGGAGAGACGTTGTAATGAACGAAAACTCCAATAGCAATGCCAACAAATGCAATGCAAAACTTTGTTACCACAAGTTGGTTGTGTTGCATATTACATTATATCTGTTGCATTTTAATTTTATACACATATATATTTCTTTTTTAAACAGAAGATTTTTTAGCTAAATGTGATGTCTGATAAAGTGATGTCATTGGATTTATAAGCAATATACAATTTATGTCTAAATTCATGCGCAATTATTGTCACTAGATGACAGAGTACGCTTACTTACATTCCTTTATTAGCGGATTTCTTTCAGTAGAAACATTTTTGGTTTCGGCGAATCAGATTGACTTTCTTCTAGATCAAAGGGACAGATTAATGAAGATCTGTTTCGTTCTTTCAGGCCGAGCCGGGACGTTGCGCACGTGGCCACCAGTCAAACGGATTGCCCTGTAAGACTTCTTCAAAAGAATACCGAACAAAAGCTCTAGACCGGTATTTTAATCCACAAGAAACCCATACAACATCTTAGAGGAGGGAGCCAGGTTGCGTGCGACATGGCGGCATGCTCTAAGCAAGGGGAGGGCAAAGAAGACAGTCATGAGAACGAAAAGGACAAGGAAAAGGGGACGTAAATGAAACCGTAAAATTATGAATATTAAATAACTCTGACATTGGTTGTGTCGATAAGGATCGGCAAAGAAGACATCTGTTCATCCGAGCAAACATTCTCAAGTTGACAATTTGTAAGCCATCATGAATCACACCACGGTATATGTCACTAGCACCACGACACGAGGCGAAATCTCTCCGGCGGCTGGGACTCGGCCCCAGATCCCATCCTACCCAGAAAGTCTATGTCCCGGGCCCGACCCCATTCCTACCGGTAAAACTGGGTTACCCCGCCCCAGACTCCACTCGTACCCGGAAAGGTTTATGACCTTGGTTACGGTATACAAGTTATAATATAGTTTTCAATTTTCATCACTGTTTTCATGGCAAAGTTAGAGAACTAAGTTAAAAATTTTCTTTCGTGCTCTACATATAAACAAAAGTTTACAAATTGTAAAAGTCAGTAAAAGTGCAAAGGTTAAACAAAACATCTTGGATTGACATGCTTTTTATTGTTTTATAGAACCTTGCTAAAAACGTATGTCGGCTGTATGTCCATTCAAGGGGCTTTGTACTTAGAACTCCCCCAGCCAGCCAGCTCGGAACAGCTGTTATGAGTACCGACCATTCTTTCGTCTTCTTCCGCGAGCCAGTGAACAAGCAAGCGAGCAAATCACGCAGTGAAGTTTTAAATTATGTATAAATAATTGTGATTTTGAAAAATGTCAATTAATAAGATAACCTCAACAATTTACTTCGTAAACATATTATTACACTCTCAACACTAACGTACGCCACTGGCCAACCGAGTACAGTTATATACATTTAGGCTAAGCAGACAAGGAAGTATAGGGGGGCGTGGGTGGGTGATAAATATTATATAAAAGGATGAAAGATGTTTGAGGCAAGGAAGAATAATGGCGCGATCGAGAGGAAAGAAAGGAAGGGAGAGAGAAATGGGGGAGATTTCAGAGGGTGGACATAGTTGATCTACGGGTGACCGGACACAGAACAGTAGCACACACGGTGTCACAGCTAAATAGGTAACGTTACAACACTCTTGTGTATCATTTAGCAAACCATTGAATACCGACTTGCTTATACAAAAGACGGCATTCACCATTTAGGGGACTAGACTGGCTCAAGTCATGTTTTGCTACTGGATTTTTTTTATATTACATAATTGCGCGGCGGCTAAGTATAAGAAGTGTTTCATCGTTCATAGCAAAGCTAGACTGTGTTGGTTGTGGACCTCATCAGAGATGCGTCTCGCATACGCACTCGCATGGGTATCCAGTGGTTGACACGCATCACCGACTTCTGCGTAAGACAAGCCTAGGAATTTGCTGCTTTCTGTTTTGTAGACACAGTCCTAAGTGACTGGACTGGGATGTAGAGGCCGCGCGTACGGTTGATACGCTCATCGCGATTAACCTCGTTGAAGCATACGGTGAAGAGGATGGTGAGGCGACAGCTGTTCGTATAAACAGATTGATGGAGTTCATGGTGGTTCTCAACCAATGTCGTTTCTGTGTGTGAATCGTCGTCTTGCTTGCATATTAAACGTATGGCCACCTGAAGTTTATTTTTTATGTGGGATGATTTACTGTTTTTTACGACTCTATAGGTCATATGGCATTCGTCCTTATGTCACCTCTTACGACAGGCAGAGCTATTCTGGACCTTTTCTATAATGGATCCAATGGTTTTTGTAGACATGAAACGCAGACTGAATGGGACATATTGGCTATTGATATCTATATACGATTGTGCATTTAAAATATCAAAACTGTTCTATTAGTCTTGGGTAAGAAGGTTTTTAAAGCGCTAACTGTGGTCATTTTGTGTACTTGTGTACATATGTACACGCACACGCGTCGGAAATGTCCAGTCAAAGCTAGGCATTCGGTCGTTCGAGGTGTAAAGGATAGTGTATTTTTACCTGTCAACAGGAGTATAGAATAAATGTAAATTTCAGGAACTGGTAATCGCGACATTCACGAATCAAGAGTATTAATGTGAATTGATTGTCATCGCGTACAACAATAATAACAGCATATTAAACTCAATATCGAAGCTTTAAGAACATTAAAACAGCATTCAGAAAATTAGTTGTGTTCTGTCAATAGAATAATATATCTGTTTATAAATTGAGATAACGAAATGGCTCATGTGTGTCTTTAATTGCGCGCAACACTGTATTTTAATACTGCTATACAAAATGTATATAGGCAATACAAGCAGGTTTCGTATATAAAGCAATAAACATGATCTTAACGATCGGCAATAACAAAATCATATGCCAAGTGATTTATAACAAAGAAAATATGTTCCAAATAGATCGACATATTTAGTCTATTCATACCAATAAATCTTGACTTTCACCTTCGAACGAGGTTTTTGCCATCATTGAACTTGAAAACTAACCTGGAGATTACTATCCGAACACAAATACAGCAGAGTTTATCAAAACAAAGCATTACAATGCATGTTAGTGTAAATATATAATAATATATAATTCTCACAATGTTATCAGACTATTCCAATCCAACAGAGAAAAGGGGAATCGCGGTTGTAATTGCGAATACGTTCAGATACCGTCAGTACAGGGCATGATTCTAATATATAATGCTCCATGCACTGCACACATCCTGCGTTATTACACGAGCTGGACAGACCGACTCTCACAGGTCCAGATATAAACTTTGTCTACCTACAGAAAGAAACCGCTACACCACACTGACACGGGCACTTGTTACGTATCGAGTCTATTATGATAAGAATGACATTTCCTATGATAGATCAACATTGTAATGGATATGCAACACACTAGATTTTAGACGGATATACTAATACTACTTTCTAAAAGCATTATTTAGGTTCGGTATTGCGATACTCATGTGGAGAATAGGCCTAATGTCGAACACACTCGCACTCACCTGTCCGAGTTACTTGTAATGTGGGCGTGACACAATACGTAACTGTTTACAGTGGCGGATCGAGTTGAGTGGGAATATGATTTGGTAACCCCACCTCCAAAAAAATAAAACTAGGAATAATAAATATATAAATATACATAAACAAAATATAATGAAACATAACGTTATATACACATGTTGTTTATCAAACTAAATTGTAGCAAATAGAATAAGGAGATAATACTGTGGACAGGAATTTATAGTTTTTGCGTAGGAATACCTGTGGACCGGAGTAAAAACGATGCAACAAGTAATGTTAATCATGATGATGATGTTTATGTTAATGACGCTTATGATCGATGTCAAAATCGAGCTCAGAACAGCAAATTATCAGGCTCGGCTGTACATTAAGAATGAAAAAACAAAATTGCTCATAGATTTTTTTGCATCAATAACACGAAATTACTACCCACGTCATGGTGTTAAGTGCATATTGCATATAATATAGCAATTACCTTTCCTTTCTAAAAATGTTTTTATTATTTTTTTAAAAGACAATTATATGAAAGGAACCACATTTTGACTTTTGAACTGAATGGCTACACCACGCCTCCTCCACGATTTCTCGTTCAACCCGCCTCTTTCGGCCAAGACAACAACGCACTCTATGTCACAATTTCATACTGCCTAATTTCATACATATACTATCTATAATTGTATATTACACTGCAAAAAGGTTTTTGAAGACAGTTATCATTTTAAATTGAGCTTTATGATTAATTTCCTGTTCGCACTGCACCTTTCGTTTTTATGACGGATGTCTAACCATGGACTGACCCGTAGCCTGGCATGGATCATGGGAATGATTTGCCTGATTACAGGTCTCATACACTTCAGCTACTGTAACTAGAAGTAAAACCGAAATACCACTTGTATGCATGAGAATATAACTCAGAGTCGCCATTTTATAAATAATTATATGCAGCGTGGTGCACGGTCAAAGAAGAAATAATTAGATCAAACTCTTAAACTGGTTACGATCATAAATCGACTTTAAATTACTAGTTAAGTCTTCGCTAATTACTTTAGTGACACCCTTTGGATGTTTGTCTCATATGAGGAAGAACACTTAAACACACACATGCATACATACACGTACTATTTACAGCGTATAAAAAGACAATTTTATGTCCGTTATGAGTTTAACTGATCAGCAACAAACCCGTTATCTAGCCGTGGAAGATTCCATGCTGTGTATTTACCCTAATATGGTATTGCCTAATGCTCTTTTAATAGTTATAAAGGGTTGCATTTTTCAGAGCATTTTCCAACCTGGTTCTCTTTTTTACGGTTTTGCAGTTTGCTAGACTCATGCACCTACGTTGTGTTATTTGCAAGTCTACAATACTCCCTAGAAACAGAGCTATTGTAACAGTTGTAATGTATTGGTATGTATGTAGATATAGGCTGTAAAAGTATTGTATAGTAATGTGTGTATGTATGTATGTATGTATGTATGGTTTTCAGGCCACTTAGTGCCCGTTACGGAACGTCTTCTCTATAGTTGTACTTGTAGTTTACAGAGACCCATGTGGAGCTTAGCCATTTTACACTGCTGACCACCTACCTTAATTAATAAACAAAAAAAGTTCATAACACCCCACTTAGATTTTAAACTGTATAAATGGCATCTTCAAAGCGCTATAAATCTATTCGATTTTCAGTTAGCATTAATTGTGTGAACATAAATGTTGCAATGTTATATCTTCAAGTTGGTATCTTCACATGAGCTTAGAAACCAATAAAAACTAGCCCCGATCTTGATCTGTACTTGGCCTCATAAGATGCCTTTTGATAGTGCCGAACAAGCGTCCACATTGCGATCCTATCAACTAGAACACACTCAAGTTATGCTACCGTAATTACATACTTGATTTTATTAGTCAATCTTTGATTTAATCAACAAACCAAGTGTTATTTTAAATGATTTATTAATCGCATATAAGTACATTGTATGGTTAAAAGCCTTATTCATACGAAAGACCTTTGGGCCATTCATACCTAGGTACAGATTTATAGCTTCGATCTATAAGTCCAAATACACGGTTATTGGTTTAAATGCTTGATTTCACCCTCCCTATATAGGGGGTGTTTATTGACGGCTCTGAAACCAAATCTTGGAAGGAGGGATGGATGGCCAGGTGGTCTTAGTGTGTCAGTCTTGCTTGGAGGCGGAGGACAGACAATTTGGAAAGAGGATGAACTTAAAAATACGTTACGAGCAAAAAGCATATGTTCGTGGGCGAAATAAAGAGAGGGACGTCTCTTTAGAAGACTTATGTAGGATTGTATCGAGTGAAGCTTCTACATACATGGGGGAGATACGGAGATTTAAAGGGAGTATTATACATAAGCTCTCGCAGCACGCCAAACTTATCAGTGTCGTTTAGTTTTGTTTCTGTCCCCCACCGCGGCCTCCCCCTCCCCACCAAAAAAACAATCGTTCAAATAAATAACTTTTTTTTTTTAATTTTAAAATGTTTTTGACAATCGAGGAGAAAATGCAAGAAAATTGCATTGTTGTTCTTTTATAGGAAAAGTGTGGCTGCGTCATCCGCAAAGTCACAGAAGTAGAGAACATGGTTTTGAAACTACGTGACATGTCTTGTTGTCAGATTGTTCTCTTCTAAGTTGTTCAGCATTTCCAACACAACGCGATACAAACATCATTACTCGAAATGAGAAAGATTACGTATGATTTGCTTAGTGGTTACACTGGGACCCGGCCCCAACAGACACGTTGACTTTAGTGAATTAAAATTGTTTTATTTGAAAAATAAACAAGTTAAATATTAAAAAAATCTTAAACTAAAATTCAATATTACAATGTCCATGTAATGAAGCATATTAAATCGACTTCATTATTTGTAACAATCTATAACACCCTGTTTTAACGCGCGAAACCAAAAAACCAAAATGAGCAAAATTTTGAGAATAATAAACAATAAGTGTATAATGAGAATAAGTAAATTAGAGCAGGATTGGGTGAGGGGTCGCTATGTAGTTAATTACTATACCGGTATTCACAAACCAAAATGCAAAACGCCAAGACAAACATTTTCCAGGTAGAATCTGCAAGCGTGTTAAGGGATGTTCTTCAAGAAAGTAATAACTCATGTTTAACCTACTATAGTAGTCATATTAAATGCCATACAGACATATTCGCGCACCGTCTACCTGAATATTGATTATTGAACTAACATACATACAAGTTATGTTGAAATCCAAACGCGAACTTGTTGGGAGTTCCAACGTTCTAGCCATGCAAAGCAGTTCACTAGTAGCAACAGGTAGTCTAAACTGATCAAATGACAATGTTCATAAGTTTCCCAACTTCTCAGACAATCAATCAAAATTAGATTTCTACGAGTCGACTAGACCTGTGTTATGTTGCGTTGTGTGTGTCAGGTCCTAGCCGTGTTAAACTAGTTCTAATCATGCGAGTATATACCGGAGTACGCCTAGAACCAGCTGCACCTCTCCAAGGCTAAATCCTCTGGGCATGTATATAACAAGTGTATACGTAGACATTATCATTATCGAATAACATACACGGTTATAATAATACTCAAAGGTGAAAAATGAGTCAATTTGTGTTGTGGGTCATGACAGCAGATTGTCTTTATACAATGATTGTACATACGAATTCTTATACTTTGGCAAGCGTATTATATATTTTTTATGTGGTTTCCAAATATAGGTCGCAATGAAATGTACATTGTACACTGTCATGCTACTATATAATTTATCTAATACGTTATAGTTAATTGTTAATTTGTTGTACACGAATATTATTCAACAAGTAAAAGATTTGTATTTAAATATATGTGGAAAATATAGGTCGGTTTCAACTAAGTTTTCAGATATTTGATAGAGGGCATTGCTTTAAAGATATCGCAATTGTTTTCCCGGGTTCGTTTTCCGGTCGGAGAAAACTTTCCGACAACTAAACAATTATTATCAGAATTCGTATACATGTGCATATTATATTTTAGAAAATTTACTAATTAAAAGTATCCGTGAAAATGCATTGCCATGCACTTTAATACTTGCTTGTAACTTTAAGCTCGCGTACACACTACGAAGTATGCACTTATGTTCGTAGACTTAGAAGAGAATAAGTTCACGGTCAATATTTTATTCTAGCCGCTCTACCATAAAAATATAAATAATTTGTAATTTAATTAATTTCAGATTTGGATAAGCGGTTATATAATTATAACAATTCGTGCCTTCGTAACTGTATTTCTAGACCTTCCAGTTAGTAACAACCTAACCATTTCCAAATTGTAGAGTTCCCTACACCTACGTCACTATGCATGATTACAATAATTATTTATGTATCCACAATTCAACTTACTTCCAAACGAATGCTACTGCCAAGCCGGGCGGTGTCCCCGATCTCCCTCGTCGCCACGTGGACTAACTCCCACAAGTCTCAGAGAGCAACACACTGCGTCACAGGTCTCAAACGCTTGCAAACACAGCCTAACGGTAAATCAAAACCTCACTTAAAGACGGTAGTTAAAATCACACAAACTAAAAAGATTATATTGTCAGAATTAAATGTACGCCAAATTATAAATAAGCGTTAGACAGAAAATAGAATTAATATCGGTTGGTAGGAAGTTGTTTTAAAAGCAAAGTCAAAATGTCACGCGTAAGATACTACTTGCGAGGTGCAACAGGTAAATGATTTGACGTCCGCGAATTGCGCAGTATTGCGACCGACTGGGCCACGGCAGACGAGTACACTTCACTTTAAGCCAGGCGAGGTGGTGGGTTTCGAGGGGGTCATCCCTGCAATAGTCCCGAGAGTGGGGGTTGGAGTTGGGGGGGTGCGATCATCACTGGGTTGAGGTGCCCCTCAGGGCGGAGTCTAAGGGCTCAGTACCAGACGCCACCACCGTCGCCTGGGGTGGGGGGGTAGGAACACTATTCCTTACCCTTATTATTTCAAATTATCGCAAGCCATCAATTGAGGTTTAATGTTACCAATTTTCTATATAAAACATGTAATTTCGATAAAGAATCTTAAACGTGTTATAATGATGAAAACCTTATGTTTATACGCGAAATTGCAATGAAATGTTGTCCTAATATTTACAATGAATTCCGAAGATAGGCACAATCCAACACGTGTTGTAAAATATCATGTTTACTCCTTCAAAAGAAAACAACTATTAATTCACGTTGTGATCTGCAAATAATGTTTAAAAAAACTTAAATGAAATTCAGTTATAAATCAATACTCGTCAATTCTTCGAATCTTAAAAAGGGATCAATATTATTGTCACCAGGTCAAATGTGATTTGATAATGTATGTTGGTGGGTGGACATTGTTCCGTTAGCCATTTCGTTTGGAATTTAAAATTAATACTAAGCTTTACATCCTGTGAATAAATTTCCATTCATGCAAGTCTTTCAATCACGAATCGATCTGAGCCCTACACGTGTTAGCATGCAACCTGATTTGCACACCTATACGAACTTTCAATGTCGCAAGGGGAAGATAGTCCGATAAATAAACACACGTGATGTAACTTGTGGGTATGTCACCTTCATCATACAAAGATTGAGGAACTCATACCACAACAAGTAGGAACGATACATGTGGTGGCTCATTGCTGCGGGACACAGCTCGACTAATTCGGGGAATCACCGGTCAATACCCAATGAATTCAATTTTCAAATCATTTCGTTATTTCCTTTTCTTAACAAAAGTACATCAATACAATGGCAATAACCAAAAACATATACAAAAATAATCGCATATGCAACTTTATATATTACTTATATATCCTCATCCAGACATTGAATTGCCAGTCCCGGTGGTCTAGGGGTCATGGCGGCCACCCGGCAAGTGGGAGAACTGGGTTCGATTCCCAGTCGGGGTTGGTTTTTAATTTATGGATTTCACATATATATATAATATTTCCATAAAAAAAACAAGCTCAGGTATAGTAAAAACCCGTGTGAGGGGGGAAAATACAATGCGAAATGGGGAGCCCAGGCCCGAACCAAGCCTGATAATTGAATGTCGCGAGTACTTGGGCACTTAGACATGGCAGGCTCGCCGGCTCTAGGTCGCAGACAGTGCAAGCGGCGTCGCAGAATGCAGACACACGACTGCTGGGCATCCCGCGCGGCAGAGAACTCGAGTGGCCACTCGGCGGGTCTTTAAAAAATCATAACACCCCAACCAACGGCAGTACTGCAACGCAAATTTCATGTTTGGCAAGAAGAAGAGAAAAGAAGAGAAGTCTTGTTGCTCAGGGGTGAAAATCACGTACATGTTAATTCCATAAGAAAAATAAATGACGAACAGTAGTCCGAAATATGTGATTTCGTAAATTTTTTCCTTCTTTCTCTTTAGGATAGGAACTTTTTTACACTTGTTTATCATTATGTCACACATGGGAATACATTTTTTTATAAGATCCAAACTGATGATTGATAATATTATACGAATGTATCATATCATCTGTATTGTGAAACAAAATCGGGGAATAAAACAGTAAATTGACGCTGGGACTCTCCATCCAGATGCGTTGTCGTTTTAATTTGCTTGAAAGTAGTACACCGGTTTCGGTGTCGTTGCAATGAAGAACGGTGTTATGCGCGCGTGTGCACTGGTCGCTGCACGAGACATGGCCACGTAGACTAGCTTTGTGTAAATACAAAGTGCGCTGGTCGCTGTACGAGACACGGCCATCTAGACTAGTTTCGTGTAAATACGAAGTGCGCTAGTCGCTGTCTTGGGGTGTGTTCTTTGAAACGATCTGAGCAACCAGAGTGCTCTTTACTCGATCTCTTATTTGATCAGAGCACGCTCCGCATCGTTCTTGTAATCCCGAGTGGAGCGCTCAGAGCGCGCTCCACATAATCGGATCTGGGGATGAGATTTCACAGATGCATAGCCTTCTTGATTGGCAAGGCCTATGTTTTGAGGTTAGGAGGCCCAGTCATGGCTAGGCCATAGCTAATGCCAGTAGAAGCCAAGCATATGTCTTGATATTAAATGTTTACCACCCTTAATTTAGCTATCCTAGGGCAGACACCGCTTGATGGTTGAGAAACTTTAGATAAAGTGGTCGGATCAAGTTCTAAATAAAGTTATTTTTCATCTCTAGATGTTCCAAACCAAACAAACAAGCGGTGTGTTCATTCCAACGTTCTTTTATAATTGCAATGCTCTGACAATTCGGTCACGTGACCGCGCAACGATCAACAGATCAACAGATCGTTTCAAAGAACACACCCTTGGTCGCTGTAAGAGACACGGCCATCTAGACTAGCTTCGTGTAAATACGAAGTGCGCTGGTCGCTGCACGAGACACGGCCATCTAGACTAGTTTCGTGTAAATAGCCAGTGGCGAGATATTCAGATTGCACAGCTTTACACCTTCCTACGGCTAATTATAGGGAAATGCACCACATAACATGGCTTTAGCAGACATAAAGGTAGTGGCACTCGTTTCGTTTCGCGAGGAAAGTTGCTAGATAATTGAGGTAGTTATGTGTAAGAATCTTGATTTGGTATAATGGAAATAGACCGTCTGTTGATTTACAGATGGATTCAAAGATGATGTAACCTTTTTGAATAGACATTCAAAAGTTCAGGGGCAAATTGAGCTGTGGTCATACACAAATATTTGTGCTTACTTATCACTTAACATTAATCTTGTTTCAAGTTTTATGAAGAACAGTGAAGTAACAATTGTCTGGTTAGTATTTTATATTTCTTACTCACGTTTTTGCAGAATGTTTATTATCAATTTATCGTGTATATATTTAACTACCCATTAATGAATAATATCGTCTCTCGATTTTATAATTATATTTTATTTCATATTACACTACATTTCATAACGTATATACCTGAATAGAATGAAAGTGACCATTAGTATCACCATACTTGACATGTTGATTGTGATCATCAACATATCGAACAATCGATAACATCGTCACTGTGTGGTCGTTATAGTTATCACCTCCCTCCAAGTAATTACAATTATTCGTATATATACGTTTTTTTGTAAACGTTGATCAATAATTATTTTTACCTCGTTGACAACAAATTACATTGAGTGATTTAGTATGATGGTGAAGTTGAAGTTGTATCTTATATAGCAGCAGCTGTTGCTGTGGTGTATTCACTACAATTACCATACCATTATCACCTGAATGCAGCAACGATGGAAGGGGTAATAACTTGACAACTATATTACACAAGTTTTAACTATACGATTACAAAAAAACATATGTTTATGTCATTTATGTTTACTATCTTAGTCTCGCATCTCAATATTATATATAAGCGTATACACACCTTTATACTTACTATGTAAAATTAATATAAACTTTATATGCTTAGCACGGGATTTGTTAGCCGTGTTTTTCACACTCTAAAGCTCAATGGATATTGCTAGATTCACTAAGCAACGAAGCCGAATGCTATAACGTAATTGCTTTGCAAAGGACTACGTTAATCTAAGTTACGACGTTAAATCATTGTAATGTTTACAATATTCTTCTTAACATAATACTCACGTATATACGTGACCACTGTATAAAGATATAAATAAATGCAAATATATCCAATCTTACGGTGTGACATTTATAGTGCCGTTACGCTGTAGCTTACACTGACATGACGTAGAATGATCTTGGTAGGTATAGATCTACTGCGCGCGAACACAGTAAACTGGAATGTAAGGTTATTACAGGTTGGCGTGGGTGGTTTGGCTAGGCTGCTTTGTAAAAAGTGAAACACATGTAATTATGTTTACTTGCATGTGGCTATGATGTGGGGCTTGGGAAGGTATAGGTGAATCGCGTTGCTAAGCAACCAGCAGTCGATGTTATTTATAAATCGTAAATATTGAGTGGTAAAAGCAAGTTTGGTGTACAGTGTACAATCTACAGATTTACATAGTTCGTCTAAAGGAATAAGGCTATTTGGTATTTATATACATGTTTATTATTGATATCAGTTGATTTTGTGATCAATAATAGTAATAATATTATTATTAATATTATTAATAATTATAAAAATAAAAATGTATTTTTTTTATTAGGGTTATTCAAAGTAATAATAATAATAATATTAATAACAATAATAATAATAATAATCATTATTATTTATTATTATTATTATTATTATTATTAAAGAAATAATAGCTCGTAGAAAATCTGCCTTGGGACAACTCGTCTGTCGTCCCTCTTCCGGTGAATTCGGTTAAGTTAGGATGTAAGCCTCACTCACTTTTCACTTGTCTTAACTTGTACACTTAATTCTATATCTCGATTATCATCGCTGCATAAATTTGTAAACGAATATACGTCTGCCTAATTTTTGCACCTTGTCTTGTTGTGTTTACTTCCAGTTCTCTCCTTCCGTGTACATATCTGACAGCTCGCATGTCTCAGTTTTAGATACCATCAGTAATAAGTGTTACATCCTGACAATTTGAAACAAAAAACTAACTAAACAAAAAATTAGCATGTTTAGTGTGCAGGCTAATAACTTCAATTTCTTTGTTAGCGCCTTGTTGTTGAACATAGACTACACTCATGAATAAGTATGAAACAAATATTAGGTGATTGATGAAGTAACAAGTAGGTTACTAAGATGTTTTGATACACGTATAAAGACTGGAACAAGTTGACCAAAGAACAAATCATAAATACAAATATCATTAACAATAATAATAATTTATTCATTTAATTGAATAATAGATAGGATATAGGTAGGATAAGGGAGGATGAAGAGGGCACGAAAGTCGCCCAAGAACTGGTGAAAATTATAATGGCAAGTGATACCGGAATTGTAGCAGATTTGAATGAAACGTATGTACGTATACATGCATATTATAGTTGTTACTTCCGTTCTAACCATTCTTATTTTGACCTCACAGCTTTAGCGAACAATCCGCTTCGTGCACGCTGCTTCAACGAACATCAACCGATTCCTGTCGTTCTTTCATACATTCGTAAAGTATGTCTTCCACTTATAGTAGGATACACTATAGTCTCATTACAGTCACGGCCACTGTGTTCGGGGGTATCATAATTCTAATACACGGTTAAAGATGATCAAATAATGTACCGGCTTCAACACAAGCTTCAACAATGGCGAATGGCACATCCCTGGCTTTATTTCGAAACAATAGGCTGCAGTTAATTTTAATTACGTTATTGGTAATTGTGAACATTTAACATAGATTAGTTAATGTAAGCAAAAATTACACGTTGTTAATTTAAAAAAAAAAATGTAATAAATATGAAAAAAAAACTTAAAATTATATTTAAATTAAGAAACAAAATAGTGCACTTGGGGGCGGGGGAGGGCGTCAAGGTCGGGGGTGCAACATATCGCCTCGGTGACCTAATGCTAAGACAGGTCTGGCTCAGGAAGTATAACTGAACAAGCTAATTAATGAAATCATTCGTAACACCGTTAGTGTCTTGCTGATCATACTTTCACAATCCGCACCCGCATCTTACGCAATCGCACGCACAACTGTGCGTCAGTCTATTCACCCACTAAGCCACATACAAAATTAGTCAGCCTTGATTGGCAATACAGATCGCCAACCAGGAACATTGATAAAGCGTGAAAGTAGTAATTAATATAACACATATTTTAATTACTTCGCGCAGAAAAAAAAGGAACACTCGCGCCTGGATAAGAACAAGATACATAGAAAAGGTTTACCCATGTAATAATTGTTTTTGTTGTTTGTATGAAACGTCTTTGCATTCCAAAGAGGCGCTGTTATTGCTGTACTCTTTCAGCTCACGAAGGGAAAGAACACACATATAGTCTATCTACACTTCCTTACTTCTTTCTCACGTGTGGCTGAACTGCCACGCGGTGGGGGGGGGGGGGGGGGGGAGGGGGAGGGGGGGGGGGGGCTCGCGCATTTTAATGCCCACGAGCGGAGTTTCACTAATAACGATGAAATAATTGAATAGATGACCTGACAGTGGCTACCTCTAAAGATGGCGTTGGAGTTGAATCCTGTTCTACGCCATCAGGAATTTCGTCTATATCTGTTTGATGCGAACACTTTGCCAAAAACGGCTTTGCTGACAAACAAGAAAAAAAACTTAGTGTATAATTATGCAGATTGATGTAAACTAAAAACAGCGTCAAGTCGCCGATTACACTGTTGCAGGAATATCAATATTTACGAGGTAGCTCGCGAGACCTTCTCGTCTTAATCGACAAAGTAGTTTATCAGGAGTTTTTGAACGTGAATTTATTGAAGTTTTTATCGTCTGATTTGCAGTCGATTAAAACACTTCCAACACAGTAGACGAACGGTAAAGAAATGTAAAAATATTGTATGAACACCGTGAATTTAATTATATTAGATTCTGGATTTAGGGCGCTTTAGCAGAGAAGACGATTCGCGTGTGAATTTTAATTGTTGGGGTATTTGCGAAAATGTGAGTTATAAGTATAAAAAGGTGTGTTGATTGATCAAATAATCTGTTCATACAAAATGAGTGATTTGGAACGAAGACAAATATTATACTATACTAGAATGAACAATAAGACATTAGTAAAACCGGATACTTGCAGTATCACAGTTGCCTGTGGCTGGGTCCGTCGATCTCCTGGCGGAGGTTCGGTGAATTCGACGAGCCCCCGCCAGGGGATTTACGAACCTTGATAGTAGTATATGTTCATCCCGTGTTTGTGACCATCATCACCCCTCGAGCTTGGCAACATCGCATTAAGACGAGAAGCCAGACACGATATCACAATCAATCAAATTAGGATATTTTTACTGGGTTCACACAGTTTCCTAACCACTACACCGCCTTCACATTTCCTTGCGTTATCACCATTTCGTGGTTTCCTTACAGAAGTGATGTGGCCACTAACCAGGATACGAGGCTCGGACAGAAGATATCTTGCTTCCTCACGTCTGGGGGGAAAAAAGGTCCTGAGAGTCCTGCCATGGGTGATAACTTCTGTTGATGATAACTTCTGACAGGGGGCTGGAGTATAGCCCCCCCCCCCCCCCCACTCTCCCCCCTCCCCCCACCTAGAAGTTCTAGTTTCAAGGCCAATCCAAACATGTCATCTTGGAAAAGATTTTGATTATTATTGGTCAGTGTTGTATGGATAGGTTCAGTTAAAAAAAGTTGACGAAACCTCAATTCTCTTCTGAACCTCATTTTCACTCATTTTCTTAAACTTCGTATTCACATACTTATGCCGAATATTTTTTTTTATTTTTTTTTTATGAAAACGCCATCGATGACGTACATTTGACATGTAGATATTATTATTTGTAGGTGGTTGTGGTAGTGCGGGAGTATTGTTCTTACAGCTATTGTAATGTTTCATTTCATTATAATATTTTGTTAGTGTTGAAGCTCAACAAAAACTGAACTACCTAGATTGTTGTTATATTTATTATTAAAAAACTTAGTTGCTGATATATTTTCGTTTTTTTGTTTCCAGTTCATTAATGTTACAGTAAAATTACTTTTCATCATCTTCATATAGAAATAAAAAACAAAACGATGTTCAATAAAGATATTTGCAAGACGTTTGAATCCACTTCGGTAACGATATTCAAAGACTATTTTAAGGACTCACTCGCTGCATACATTCAAGGACCCAAAAAAAACTTCCTTCAGGATTGAGTTACCTAGAACGAGAATACCACGTGCTCGCCATGAATGAAGTGTGGTGTTTTGAACGTTATTAATAACACCATTCATCATATCAGTCACATACATTCCCTCCCACAAACTCCAACATTGTGCCAGGTCATTTGATACACATATGACGTCACACCATAATACGCATATAAACATAGTTACCAACCTTGACCCTAGGATGTAAAAACAAGACACTTAGCGCGTCTTACGCGTCCTTCGAAGCTTCACCCACACATTGAAATCATTAGGACATGTGCCCGCACTTTTTATCCTTGTCGGTCGGGAAATAAAACTTTATGGGAATGATAACATTGACCTTATTTAGATAATACTATTTCTATTATTAAACGAGCTAATTGAAGACAACAACATTGTGGACATCTTATACAGCTGCTACGGGTAAACAAAAGACGATGGCAGCGTTGTTTACACACGTGTTTCGCTAGAGTAACTGATGTAGCAAGCGCGTAATAACGCAAATCAGATTTAACGGGAAGGGACAGTTTTAATATTGAAAAGAGATGATTTGATGAATTTGTCATTGTATTTACAGAAGACAGGTTGACAAGGAGAAAGGTGGGGGTTGAAGAAATATATTTGGTTTTTCTTCTTTCCCCTTATTAAAATTGCGCGATGAGCAAAACAAACAAGAGCCAAATTCTAGGAAAGAATAAATAACATAATAATTATAATAAAAGAAAATATGAAAATGAAAAATAAGTTATGAAAACGGAACTCCACATGAATCGTGAGCGCGCATCCTGCCCAGGGTCTGCTTCCTTATCGAGGTGGGCAGGATTGCGTGCTTTGCTGATGCCGAGAGCTATGCCGGCGGAAGCGTATGCTTCTGGTAGGGCCACCCTAGCCGGACAGGTCGAGGAGAAGTCAGACGAAATGCAGTCCACACCCTCCCTACTCCCTTTTCCTCCCCCTTCCCCTTTACTCCCCTCCCTCCTACTTGCCCCTTTCCTCCAAAATGCCCCCTATTTCATTTTCATATTTCACCCACTCATCGTCTCGATTAGCCAAGTTGCAAAAATATGAGACATTAAGCCCAAATATCAATCAATCTCGTGAGCGCGCATGTAGAAGCCGGACAACGCTATTCCAGACAAGTGGATAATAATATATATATTTACGAGAATAAAATACTATTAGAAAAATCCCTGCCTTATGGGTGATTTGATCTCTCGTCCCTTTCCTACGCAGAATTAATTAATCTATATCTTAACCTATGAGCTATAGATAACATGATAATATCCTTGTGATTGATCAACTGTAAACAGCAACAATAACTACAATATGAGCAACACTTGCAGATCTCATTACCTTAAAAATATTATGATACTCATCGTTACTGGCCGTCATCGGTGTTTTAATCTTACCGGAATAATGTCGGAAATGGGATTAAATATTTAAAGTAAAATTACATTTTAAAATTTACAAAAATATGATTATCAGCTCCATACTGAGAGACATGCCTAGTTTCTTCAGTACTCATTCACATATGTGACTATATACATAATACATGCTGTTCGCGCCCATTTACTTCAGAGTAACTTCTCTATCTTCTGTCCTTTCGAAAAGTAACTCGATTTACCATCCCACCCGCACCAGTTCCACTGTTCATATTACTGCTGTGTACAACTACAAACAGCCTTCAATCCTTGTCTCTTGTCAGGCGTAGTGGAAGATTGAAAAGTGCGCATCGTACGATCTGTGCGCCAATTGTAAATCGAGGTTATTGTCAGTGATTGAGAGGTCAAGATTGAGGTGAACTCAGTTGTGAGCCACTGAAATGCAGCAGCAATTATGCATCATTGCGTCCATCGTGACGTCAATGAACGGAGGGGGGGAAGGGGGGGGGGGCAGATCTTGGTTGGAGGCGCGAGTTTGACGCGTTGGAATGATATACTATCGGAGGAAGATTTCGATACTGAATTATCTAAATGTTTTAAGCAAGAACGCGTTTTAACATGTGTAAACAAGTTAAAAAGTGACAAATTAAACATCTAGGGAAGGTTTGTAAGAATTTTGAATACCATATACGTCTGAATATAATCAAAAGTGTTGTGTGTAATGCAGGCTTGTCTTCAATACGTACGCCCGTACATCAACTTTGAATGTTTAATGTTGTTCAAACAATATTTATTGAACCAATTTTGCCATGAGACATTGAGGCTATTTTTAACTGTATTACGTATTACACCTTTTGTGTTTCTATTACCAATAACTATTGGAGATTATTGCAATGCTCAGTTTAAAATAACTTTTAAGTACAAAACCACTTTCAAGTTTCAACACTTTCTGTTTGCGTTCATTTCAAGATCAATGCGACGTCGGTGACATTTCATGTGTTGGCCAAACTGTTTTCTTTGCTTTCAATACAAGAATCGATCAGAACACGTTTAGTGAACCAAAGGGAGTCAAATAATAAGAGCTGGATGTGTTGTGTATGTCGACATGGTGTTCTTATTTCCAGTAGTCTATTATCTGATCGAATTTCAAGAACAATGAAGCAATGCCTCCCTAACTGCAAAGCCCAATCCTATGGTAGTACTACAGCGAGCAATAAAACTAAAAAGTCCTTTAATTAGAAAGAGTTCATGTTTTCTTGATAGCTTTTTTTTGCTGCGTGGGCTGCGATGGGGCTGATTCGAGCTGATAAATAGTTGAACAATTACAAACTAATTAATTTCCACCTGTACACAAAAGCCCACAACACAAGCAAAAAGTAGAGTCTCATATCGTATACAATACCAAAACCTATGAAAGTATACTAAATTATTAAACCAGCTTTGAAATTGAATATACATTACACCTCGTTCTTGTATTGTATTTGCAGTGCACTGCAATTCGGGCAATACTCTCTTGGTATCTGCAACATCGATAAAAAAAATATGTTTAAAGATCAACCAAGAACCCGTTCTAAGGGCGTATGCTGGTCTGGTAAAAAAGTAATTCGTATTTCCCTAATTTACTGCACGCAGGCCAGCCATTCGTATGGGAGGTATGGTCGAATGCACATTGAATGAAATTTATGTCCGAGTCGACTTTTGCCAATGTCGAGAAGATCAGCGCTGGTTTCAACAACGTCTCTATTTGGTGGCCTAAGTTAATGGCCTAATAATATTACGGTCTCGCCTTCAACTTTAGTGCTTTTTTATCGTATTCATAGTAGCCCACATCCACATCAACAGCGCTGGATACATTTCAATTATTCGTATAACCTGCGCGGTTGTTTGAAGTCCCGAGTTATGTCCGAGGTTGACCTCATAGGAGAAGTGACATAACCGTATAACCGTGTGATACGTAGTAGTGGGCTGTTATTTCTCGATCACAATATCTGGTTCGGTATAAAGAGAACATGCGGCTATATTTTTACAGGCTTTATCAAACCCAGCCTTCCGAAACAGTGTAGGTTCAATCGTAGTTGGCATTATTTGGAACTCTAGTCTTCCGGAAGAGATAATGAACATCTTAGCATTCAGCATTGGCTTATTTATAAAATATCTATATACATATGAAAATTAATACAAAAACGAAAGCATTTTGTATTACGTCTCTAGAAATGCGTTTATGCTATTCGGACGATAAGTGGGTGATGGTTGAGAATGAATACTAATATAAAAACATTCCTTGCCTGATGCAGGATTCAAACCCCTGTTATTTGGTTCCATGTACCGCAGAGTGGTGTCACAACGGTATACCCCCTAGAGAAAGCTTAGTAGTAATATAATATGAATATCAAGTATGTATATAAATAATAATTAGTCAAATAAATGTAAACATTGGGGATTAAATTGACACCAAATATACATATGGACATGAAATCATTTTGGTAAGCATGCATTTTGATATTGAAAATGAGAAAGGAGAAATATATTACATGCCATGAGAATAAGACCACATGTATTGCCAATATATAAAAAGAGATTAAGTTACTATGTACTGTAGTTAATTACTCGTGATGTACGTGTTAGCATCTAACTCTGTTCCATTAATCTTCATTTCATGTAACCATGATGTATATTTTGAACCACTAATCAGCTTCTATTGTAAGGTTTGCATAAATTTTGCTTGAAACGTCACAACTTCCAAAAAGGTAACTTTCAAATTTTCTTGTATTGTCTACTCGCCCTCACTCTAACAATTTGTTCAACACCCTCCCTTTGTTTGGTTTGACGTATAGAATTGTGGGTGTATGCAAAAAAGCCTTGTCGAAATTGGTCCTCCTATTGTATTATATTTTGATTCTCTAGCTATTTTAATTGTTCGTTATTTGTATTGTTCGTGGCCATACATAAGAGTGACACACGTACATCTCATACATGATTATATGACATACGAGCGACATTACGAAGGTGGAATGTCATCTGTGTTAAGGCTACGACCTCGCCCTGTGTTTTGCTTTAGACAATGAGAATGTTTAGGTGTGGTACAATCATATTCTTATTCCTCTCCCCCATATAACACTCGTCTATAGCTTGACTATCATTATTATAGCCCTAACAACCACGCGCCTATTGTTACAGTTCGCGGGGGAGAGCGACAACATAGTTTCTTGTAGGTCTGTCTACTCCTTTGCAAGTGAACGTCATGTAAAACAATCTACGAACACCGTACAGGTTTATTTCTTGACAGAACATGGGATAAATATGATCTGATTTTATAGATCAGGTTCTTCTCCTTCTTCCGGACAGTGTTTTATAATTGGATGATATTTATGTAATCTCGTGTCGTATAATATGTTAAATTTACTGATCATCATTGACTTCACGTGACATTTTACGAGGTAGAAATATCCCTAAGAACACAGAATGGTAAGAAGTGTCTTCATAAACTAGATATTGAGTGGAAAACTGCCGTAACTATCCATGGTGATCAGTTTTACATACATGCTGCTGCGTTTGATATCATGAAAATGTGACACTCGGCTGCTTTTGTTGCCGTCGTTGTCGTTGTCGTTGTCGTTGATCTTGGTTTTAATATGCTTAGAGTATGGCTGATAGGGGGGGGGATAGTGATGCGCGATACACAAAATAGTGTAGATATTTGAAATATCGTGTCCCCTCCCTCTATTAAAACTATTTAGGTCCTACTAGGACGTTATTGCCAGATAACAATTTCATGAATGTTATTTCCCATATTATAGAAAAGTAACAAATCCTTAGCAACAACGGGCGATGGTAAAATATTATAAAATAATTGAATTGATTTTCGATGGAGTAATGGAAGAGAAAACTGACAGTTCTAGAGTAGTTTAATTGGCAAAGTGAAATTGAATTAATACCCAATCATTCATTATTACAATGGTTACAGTAAAAAGAAAACAAACAACCTGTTGTTTTGTTGTGATTCTATAGATAGGATATCAAGCCACAGGCAAACACGACACGCACGATAAACTACATCGGCTGAAAGTTTTAGTAATACTGAACTTGAAATACTGTAACAAATAATTAACACATGGCAATCAAATGCTTCACTCTTCAGACATTCTGTGCATTCTAATATTCTACAATAAATGTACCACATTTCGCCACCATTTCGGATAAAGGGTGGTGGATAACTGATTCTTTTTTTTATAAATTATGCACAAAAAAGGATAAAGTAGAAAATATGAATTTTTATAATGATATTATTTATATTAATTTCCCCTAGTCAAGTAAGTAATGTTCTTGAAGAAGCAAAATACCAAGATACAGATGGAGGGAAAAAGTCAGGAAGTGATTTTCTGCTTGACAAATAGTTTAAAAGTTTTAGGCGTTCTGCTTGAAAACGATTGTGAAAGAATAAATCTTCAAAAGAATCAGCGATAGTTTATTGCCCATGTTACATTCAACAAATAAGTAGTAAATTAATTGGTGGTTGAATGGCGAACTCAAGACATTCAAAGAATAAAACAACTGGATGTTGTAATACCTCCTCACTTTCTCATATCCCTTTCCCCTCCCCCTTCACTCTCGCAGACAAAAAAGCGTATTTTATTTTATTTTTACTCTTACCACAGTCACTCGATAGCTTAAAGGGGCTAACCAATACCTCTAGTAAGTAAAAATAAAAAAACTCAATTTACATTGTTATTCTTAATCGTGTAATTATCATGTAATTACAATCATTATTGAGACTATCCCCTGGGGTAACGCTACGGGCATCACATCGAGGTTATTCTCTTTCAAACCTCCTACTGTATGTTGCTGTATCTTCTGTGGTAAAAACACTGATTAACGTTTATTCGCTTGAAAAGACATTGAATCAAGAACCCCGCAGGAAACAACGTAATCGTTATGTTGTAGTCGCGCCATCACTACATGATGCATAATTGATATATTATTATTTAGAAGGTAATAAGAAGTAAGATGTTGGCTCACTCAGCCATATCAGTATTGCACGGTAATGTAGGAGGGATGTGGTTGGTGAATATCATATACATAAATCGAGTCGCGAGCAAAACGCCCGACAGGCAAAGGAGTTTACCTACCTTTATACACCATCGTTATTGCAACAGGACCGATGTACCACAAGTAGCTATCCTATTATATAAAATACAAAAATGCAAAATAAAAACAAATTATACTATAAAGATGCTTGAATGTTACTCAAACTTTCATAATTTGTGTAATAAAAATGAAGTATAGGATAAAATATTATTGTTGAAACGTCTACTTTCCCCATTTTTTTAATAATAATTTTTGTAGGGATACCCGTTCTAGGGTGCACACCAGCTTTACCTGATGTGCCCCTCTTCAGGTGACTAACTAGGTTATTAGGGTGTTTGGATAGCTGGGAAGGATTGTCCGAGGGCTGATAGTATGACTCAATCCCAGCATTCGCTTTTACGACTGAGGAAAACCTCGGAACTAACCTTCAGTCAGGACTGCCGGTGGCCGGAATCGAACCGGCGACCTCCCGAATTAGAGTCTCGCTTCTTACCGCTGAGCCACCTCTTTCGGTTTCCCATTT
Source organism: Isoperla grammatica (assembly GCA_945910005.1). NCBI lineage: Eukaryota > Metazoa > Arthropoda > Insecta > Plecoptera > Perlodidae > Isoperla > Isoperla grammatica. The sequence goes on along the minus strand of OX246739.1, from coordinate 12,926,586 downwards.
TACAGTGTCTGTACGTATATACATAGCATAGCAGAAATTGGTGTGGGGGGAGGTATACACACTTTGTGTTTCAAAACGACTTTTATGATGGGGGGAGAGGGGGATTGGGGGAGTCATTAAAGCTACGTTATTAGCTTGATTCCTATAGCACATAAAACGGACTCAACAAGACTAAAACGTGTACTTTATAGTCTATGTATGTTTAGTGTCAACTAAAACATTATCATGTTTATATCTGGAGACTATTGTCTTTCTATCCAAGCTTAACACCACTCACACCTCGACCGGGTTCCGATCTTATGTAACCAGTTTCACTGAACCGCTTTTAATCTATAGCCTGTACTGTGTATACATGGAGAGGGCATTCTTCTGCTAGTATATAAAACGCTTAAGACAATGACTGTACATATTAATTAAGTGAAATATGTCGAGTCACGCAGTCCAACTAATTAAAATATTCTATACAGTCATCTAGTGTACGTATAGTTTAAATTGACAAAAAGCAAAAAAAATATCTTTTAAAATCTACTTGGAACACTTCTTCTTTTTGTTACCTTACTGCAAATGAAGTATCTGATATTGGTTTTTGACGATATATTCACTTGAAACTGGATGATAGGTATTCGATTAACAAAGTAGGATCATATTTTATTTATGACAATCGCATTTTCTTTTTTTTCTAGTGCAACATGTCAATTGTGTAACACATTGTCATAAGACAAAGAGATCGATAGAGTAGGGGTTAGATAATGCCTTGGTAATTGTGTAATTATATAACAGTACTTGATGAAATTTAATTAAATGAGAAACAGAGGCGATGTTCTACGCAATGTGGAACGATTTTCTTTATTATGTATTTAAATTATTAAAAATGTAATTAATTTATAAATATTGTATTCACTATAGACCACACAGTCCATAAATATAATGTAAGTTACATTGGCCAATGCAAAACAGGAATATGAATATTTAAGCCGTAATAATTTAAGACTTAAGAAAGTAGCTCTATTTTTTGCATTTTAAGGCAGACGTTTGCCAGCTATAAGATTTTGCTATTGCATCAATAATTCCTTTCCCCAAAGTCCCCCAATCGTCACCCAAAAGTCGAGGTGAAAATGTTAGGATTTCAAGGCAATCATAAAAATTCGATAGAAACGTTTAGTTTCCTGTGTAGCTATAAAACATACAAATCGTGAAATTTTTTCACGTGGCGTTTAATAACAATCTTCAAAAGGCGATTTTACCAGAACGCTTTGTTTCTGCCATTATATGTTAAAAGCTGCAAATCAACGAAATAAGTATATTATATAATAAGTATAAGATAGTTAAATACGTATATTAGGCCTACATAAAAAGTACCATATCAGATAGTTTAAAACCCGCACAGTCAACACTGTACCGTGAAATCCCCCTCGAGGTAGCAATAACATAATACAGTCCATTACACAACGTATGAAAAAATGTAAAAGACTGCATTCTGTATGTACATACACCTTGGTAAGCCCTAGTTCACATCTGCCTGCGGACTGGTCGTCTACTCCAGCAATGCCCAAGAGGATTGAGGATTGGCACTATAGCGTACTTCAACTCTCTAACTGGCCACACCTACAAGCCATAAAATATTCAACACGCTGTCACTACGGTTTCACGCTGGAAATTAATTATTAACTGATATATAATTATCATCGCCTTATAATTAATAATACGCCATTAACGTTTACGCGATTTTTAAATATTGCAAGGTCACTTTCTCTGTATTTATTTACGGAAGTTCAAGATGATTAATTGTTATTAGAATTAAGGTTAAATTAAGTATGTATTATCAGCAAGTCAAATAAGTATAATTTCTTGTTTTCCGTGAATAAACAATTAACTGTAACAGTACAATCAATACGCATAACTCTATCATACAACGCAATCCATAACAATATGAGCAAAAGAGTTCTGTAAAGTATTAGAGCCAAGCAGAGAGTCACGGGTCCAAGCCCCCGTCTTTTCAAAAGAAAAAGAGAAAGGAGAATAGAAAGTCCAAAGAAAATAAGATAGTGTTCGAGACTTGAGTATGAAAATTCAATTTACAAAAAAGTACTTGTGTTCAATGTCTAATAATTCGACTTTACACAACTATTGAAATTACACTACCAATTTTAAACTATGTATTGAGTCTTGCAGGTATCAATAATGTTTATCATTAACTCACAATCGCATATATTTCAAATTTTCACTTTAAATGAATACATGCGATTTTGATGGGTAGAAACATCGTCTACCAAAATATGACCAGTCTAATGTGAAATAACAACAATAGTGCCCTGAGCGTGGGAGTCTATGTTCCCACAAAAGTTGCTCCGCACTGTTGGCAACCGAGTGACATTGTCCTTATAAGCAGTCGAGGCGGCTGCATGCGACGTGGTTCAGTTGAGATTTATTATTTCATGGCATTGGACGATATTTTTCGAACTGTTGCACAAGTAATACTAACAAGCGGCAACGAGACAAGAGTCAATTGAATTCGAATTCATAGGTCGTGGCCCTGGCGTTCCGATGGATGGGATCTGCATCTTTAAATACCGCCCACACATACACATGGTCTACAGCTAACTTCAGTCGTACAAGATATATAACCCACTTTCAGGTTAATATTGTACTTGTCCACCGTGAGTAGTTTCCATTTTAGGCAAGGAAACCTTTATTGAGAAATTTATGAAATAAAAAAGAATGATCAAAAAATCACAGACACATTCAAAACAAATAATAATTATATTTATTCACTCACATCTTATAACGGTTATGTATATATATTAAGAGTTAGTTTATATAAAGTACTAACTCAAATAAATAAAATGCTAAAATATCAATTCTGTAGGAACAGAAGTGATCTTTTATACAACTCTTTTTGCTAGTCAATTGAAATAACATTAATTTTTATGAATAACAAAATGTTAAAACTACAGATAGGGCCCAAGTGGGGAATATCTTTAAAGAATACGCGAATAATGATCATGATTGTACCGTGATTGAACTGAAACTAGTTCAAATAGTTTTGTCTGAATAATATTTTCCTATTGTAGCCTCTCTTCAAGTTTCTAATTGCATAAAGTCGTGACGTCACGGGGGTTTCCCGCGCATTTCAACGGCAATACGATAAACTCACCATATCTAACGAAAACAAGTGATTTCATTCAGCCACACATCACCTATTGTGCCACTCTAAAATGCCCAGAAGAAAATACACACATGAACATTACCTTTAGTTTTAAACAATGTAGATTTCCTTTTGAAAGTGAGTGTACATCTGTACCCGAAATTACTTTTTTACGACCAGACAGTAGACAACGCCCACCCCAATTAGAGGGTTCTTGACACCTAGCGTGCCTGCGTAGACCTACCCCAAGGAGGCCAATGTAATACATTTAATTGGACCGTGCATAATACATCAGGGACGTTTTCAACATGTATATGTAAGCCCAGTTGAACCAACAAACAATACTATGATGATGATATTTAGGGTTTAACGTCTCATATTTTTACAACGATGCTAATCAAGACGTTGTGTGGGTGATTATGAAGATGAAAAACTCTTCAGGACATCCATGCCCAAGCCAGGATTCGAACGTGGACCGCGGTTTACTATACCAACGCCTAATCTGGCTATTTTAACACTAGGTGAGAATTACTACACATATATGTAAGAAAACGTATTACTTTATGCCCACACTTGTACTTAATAAGGTATCTATCTTAATTTTGATCTTTAGTACTGGTGATCGACTACACATCTGCATGTGAAAACTTTTACTTTATTTAGGGTAAGCAGATGGTTGTGGCTTGGCAATGGTATCTGTTGAGGTGAGGTTATGGACCGGTTACTGTATAGTAAATTGTTATATTTCAACAGTGTTTCAACAGTGTTGTCAGCAGTGGATTTTAAATGAAAATAAATAAATTTGTATGGCGGATTGTTCTGTTATTGAAATAGAGAAAGAAAATTTAAAAAATAAAAATAAAAAAATAAAAAATCCCTCCACGGTGACATTTTGATTTTTTTTCTCCGTCATTGTTCTCTATTAGATGTTACCAACTTTAACCGATCACACAATGCCAACTGCAACACACACATAACCTCCAAATAGTCTGCAGAAAGCTAACGTTGGGCCTAAACTGATGACAGCCATCACACTCACACATCCGTCTACAATGATGTACGTATTGTGTTCGACTTTTGAAATATGTCTGCTGATGACAAATCATCCCAAGTACCCATCTATACTTCAGACACTAAAAAGGTTTATTCGTTGCTCTTAATTACTCCAATTTAGGCAAACTTTCATATTGTCACTGAATAGTGAGCTCAAGTACCCCCACCCCCTCCCCCTTACAGTTGCTACAGGAGGTTATGGGTCAAATGCATAGTAGTTCCTCATGCACGTGCTCCTCAACTCAGCCTTTCCTCAGACTCGCCCAACCACCAATCACAGTGCAGTCCACATGGCAATGCTGCTCTGTGATTGGTGGTTGGGCGAGTCTGAGGAAAGGCTGAGTTGAGGAGCACGTGAGGAACGACTATGTATTTGAACCTAAAAGTATTTCACTCTGCTGAATTTTTGCAACACCGACGGATAAACTGAGGTGCGAACAGCACACAGTATCTTATTCTATTAGTAGGCCTACTAAGTAAGAAAATCAAGAACGGAATTAAAAGTAAACTGTTCTCGAATGCAAATCAAACGAACGGTTAATTTGTAGATCAGAGTTGATCCGAGTAAGTCCAACGAACAAGCCTCATAAGTAAAGCGACAATATTGAATTCGGTGCCGATTTTCAAAATGTCTTACCAATTTTAATTCTCTAGATCTACGTTGTCTTTCAAATTATCAAACGTCGATAACGGACGAGGTAACACGTGCGTATCGTTATCAAGAAGCGATCTGTTGAATTGTTGGTGGCATGCATGATATTTCTCCTACGAATGCCGATCATAGGTGGGATGATGTATGAGTGGACCAGATATTATATTGTTTCATTGAAATAGTGTTCGAACGAAGCAGTGATCGTCATATCGTTGTCGATCTTGTAATGAGTGTCACGATCCATTAGAGATTGTCTGCGAGTCAGAGATCAGAACATGACGTCAATTGCTTGCCTCGTATTGATTTGCATAAAGAGAGCCGGAAAGGAAATAAATCAGTTGGCGGCTGAGGCGGGAGGAATAATTATAAGCTAATTATCAATCGCTAGGCATCAAAACACATCTTTTAATGCCTTATTTGAATAATATATGTATTATAATGAAAAATCAACGCGGCCAAATAAGCAGTTACAAAAAATCTACATCAAGAATTCATTAATAGGTTGATATATATTATTTTAATTATCTTGTTTCGTGGATGCGATTGTGGGCCATTTGGTTTACGGGAGATTTTGGAGGTTGATCTTCTGTCCTGCAAGAGCTCGTTTTAAACTTGTTTATAATGTACTTCCAATTTTACTGTTGTTTATATGGTTTTGAAACGGAGAAGACAATAACACCTTCATCTTTCACCGATGAGATTCCTCCAACTTCTTATTTCCTGACAAATTCTTCACGATTTCAACACTCATACATTAATTTTGTTCACAGATGAGTTCGTATTTTTTTAGTGATTTCACATGTATTTATTCCAGAATCTTTCAAATGATCAGTGACCAATTTGTTCTTACACGGGTATATTATGATAACAATGTTTTCCTTTAACAAATCGGAATTTTTTTAAATTGTTGATATGTCGTATAGAGTGTCAGCCGAATTAAAAATGTATTATGTTTTAATGTTATGTGTATAACCCCGTTAATTTATCGGACGAGGGCGTTTCGTGCGAGTTACTCGCTGACCCGCCGGCAACTCTGTTAGTGATGCCACAAGAATATGTTAATTTACTTGAAATTATCTCTGGCAATTATATTTTATTTTTAAATGAACATTTAAAATGACAAATTATACACAACAATTATTTTTTGTTCTAAATACACATTTAAAAGTCAAATCATTTCTTGTTATAATAGTTCGTTGTACCACCCCCGAGCTTCATCAGGTAGAAGCAAACATAATTCATGTTAATAACATTGATGCCGAACGCAATATTTCTGACCACATATAGCGGGCGATTACACCCTCGGGCACTATTAATGAATGTGGGGTAATTTACCTGTATAATAAATCCATATTAGGAATCCGAAATTTGGATTTAATTAAAATATAATTGGTGAACATTCAAAACAGTGCATAAAATTATGTAAAGGTGTGTATCAAAGGAATTTAGCTCTGCTTACATAGGACCTATCACATCTTCATCCGACTTTCTGTCAATTACACAGGGAATGTCCGAATTGTTTAACAACCATTTCTGCCAGAAGGGCGGACATCGTTATTCCAAATAAATGGATTACGGAAGGGACATTTGAGTTCATGTTTGACTTTAATAAAAACACCTATCTCCTTACAAACTTCAAAATGTATGCTTCAAATGTCAAAACGTATTTTGAAATTAAAATCACTGCTAATTATTTTACAACGCTCATATTAGCTTGCTGTGTTCGTCTGTTTGTCTGTCTGTTTGTCTGGACGGAATCTGATAACCGATATTTCACCTACTTCTAAATGTCCAATCAAGCTGAAAGTTTTCACACGGATTCGTAATGATAATATATGAACAAATTGTTATATTTACTAAATAATCAATTAAACTAATCAAAGTTTTATATGGGAATCGATATTTCACCCACTTCCCAACGTCCGATCGAGCTGAAAATTTTCACACAGTCATATTTTCTAAATGACAATATATGAATCAATTATAAGATTCACTAATTAATCAATTAATCCATCATGATTAATTAATTAAACAATTAGCTTCATATGGGAAATTAGTCGCAGCTAGTTGCAGGCATCGGTGGTTGTTCGGGACACAAATATCCGTGACGAAAGCATCGGATATGTTTCTATGCAGCAAGAATGTCAACACGCTCCACTTGTAAGTATGGTACAACGTACAACCCCGTGCGGTGAGTCATTCACCATGTACGCATAGTTGCGATCCCTTCGCGTGGTTCGACCTCACAGTTGATCGGAAGGAGTTGGTGCTAGCGCAACTGCTGTTATCTATCACGGTAAGAATAATAAAAGTAATTTTCGTAGGAATACCCGTTGTAGGGTGCACACCAGCTTTACCCGGTGTGCCCCTCTTCAGGTGACTAACTAGGTTATTAGGGTGTTTGGATAGCTGGGAAGGAATCTCCGAGGACTGTTCCAATCCCAGCATTCCCCCTGCAGCAGGGATCTCTACAAAAACATTGCCAATGTTTTTATATATGTATATAATATACCTTGTTTGAACTCCTCTCTGTTTTTGGTTACATTTGATGTACTTTAGCTCGTAAACGTTTAATGTTATGAAGAGGTGATACCAAAACAAAACATTATGCGATTCCACACGACTTTAAACAATCTCTGGTTCAATCACTACTTTATAAGCTGTAAAGAGTAAGAAGTCAATTAAGAATACTTAAGGTTTACTTACACAATCACTTTGGGGATGTCGTATGACGGACCTTAAAACTATGTATGGGCGAAAAGAATGTATATATATGGCATTCAAGTGGGATATTGAACCTAATGCGTTATACAATAGGAAATAGAAAGCTGAAGCTTTGTCATCTTCACTTTTTCCAGATCTGGCTGTAAATCTTGTAGGTCCTGTAACATATGGATTGAGAAACAAGGGTATTAAATTACCCACTGACCTGGCTCTGCTCTTTAAATGATACGATTTAGCAAAGCAGAATCTATTTTCATTACTTTTAGCAATGCTTATGGAAATTGTATACATTTGTCGAACTAAAAATAAACTTTTACCTGTTGAATAAATGCAGCGAGTGTCGTGTCGGCTGTTACGCGCTACGAATCTCCATATTATGATAACTCATGAGAATGGGAGGGTGTTTATAAATTATGATCGTGTTAAGGTGCTCAATACTGAATGTGTTAACCTAGATACGTTTAAAGCACACAAGGCATTACAAATCAGAATAACATTAGAGACTAGGCCAATGATATCCACGCCATTCAAGTTTCAAGTCTAGTATTGGGAGTCATTTAGGTTTCCTGGCTTTAAAAAAAAGTAAAAACAAGGGACAAGTAATTGTTATAAAAGTACAGACAAGCTATGAGAGTTGTAAACGGTGATTTGGGGCCGAAATAACGTATGGTATTTGATCGCTTTGCACGCGCCACTTCTTGTTAGCCATTCGGTAGAAAATAAATACAGATTAAATTAAATTCTTACATATAAAATAAATAATTGCAGGTGTAGTCCTATTTAAAAAGTGACGAATTTCAATCTAGAAAATACATGTTTATTTATTGTCTAACATGTCTACGAGAACTGATACAAGTACACAATTGCATCTGATCAATGGTTTAACCATTGAGTGTAAACTCAATGGTGACTCAATGTGTGTGGAGGAAACTCAATGGTTTAACTAGCTTGCAGGATCAAAAGTAAAGTAAAACAAGAAATCGCATTTCTTATAAAAGGTACGATTTATGTAATAAATTCTTTATATACAACGTAACAATATAATAATTCATTTGCATTTATACACGTATACATAAGTACATATAACGAAATATGCAAGAACTATCACGATTCTTTCTAGACCAATTTTAAGAGTGGGGGGGGGGGGGGGGGCTCCAGTTATAAGCGTTGCTCTCTGAATCGCCCTCACATTTACCCGTACATCTGTACGCCCGGTGCGATAGCGCGTAGGCCTACAAGCGAGTGGGTTCGTCACATACGCGAACAATTGCCTGGTGCAGCCCCCCCCCGTCCCCCCACATACGCACTTCGGTTCTCACGGAACTGAGTAGCATCATGTGACGCAATCTTCGCTGAGGGTGACCTGTAGGGGGCCCCAATTGTTTACAATACCTGTTTAATGGAGGAGTAGTTCTAAAAATACCCACGTGTTTGAGTTTTGCAAATTGTTTTTAAATATTTACAGCTATAGCTTTTCAACATGGTATTTACTATTTAGGGTAACAATATTTTGATGGCGAAATGCATATTACATTGCGGAAGGTCCACATGTCTTCATGCTTAATCCACCCCTCACTTAGCAATATTTTCCCCGGTATTCTATATAAACTAACAAAACACTTTGCCAAAGATTGCCTAGGCATCTGTATTAATATTACTGAAAACATTGTCAAGTATTCTTCAAATCAATCTTCGTACTATTCGTCTTCCAAACTTGTATCATTCACCTGGCTAGCACGAAGCCCTAAAGCCAGTGACAAGGAAGACAAGAGGGTAGAGGGGAGGGGGGAGATTATACCCTGCGATTAGAGAGATTGCATGGTTCGGCCCCATACAAGAGCAAAGGCAAGTGACGCTATCTCCTTTCTACCTCCACCTGGCTTTACTTCCGAGTTCTAACTTCCGAGTTCCGCAATCTCATCTCGTCTCCGTCTTCACACACACACACGCGAAGGGGCGAAGGGGCGAAGGGGCGAACGTGGGAGAGCTGGGAGTATGTGTGAAGGAAGGCGGCACCCTGGATCACATTAGTATTACCTCCCCCCTCGCCCTGCAACAGCTAGCGTGGGACATTGCGTAACAGGCTTTACAAATACTCACTTCAATTATGCTAATGTATTCTTGTTTTACCACCCCTCAGCGTAGTTGCTCGTAAAAACTTCTTAGCCTTGCTGGAGGGTTATCAAAACGCTGGGGCCAGTTTGGATCCGCAGCTCATTTCTCTGTGGCCTGGGTGGATATAATAACTAAATGCGTCGTACATGTTGCGTAGTAAATATTCGTAATTGTTTTATTGGTCTTTGAGTAGTGTGTGTGTCATACTGTTGAATGCATTGCGGACAAAATATTATAATTAAAGATGAGCAAAGCACAAATCTAGCTAACTGTGCGACAAAATATTATGTGTCATAGTTTTATATTTATATATAAAATCAAAACAATTTTCCTCCTGGTTTCTTTGGTAATCTAGTAGAACTTAGTGAAGAAGGATGTTCATAAGCACCAGACAAGAAAGAATTAAGCTCTAAATTTTAGAAGAGTCAAGGAAAAGCAGCAAATGAATACCTTATTATGTGGAGGGCTGATATTTACTGCTGACAACAGAAAGTATTATGTGTTTTGTAAAATGTAACAGTGAAAGATAAAATACATGCATTATTAATTATTATATATTATATTTGCTAATTACTATTGTTATAATTTAAAACAATAGATGAGTATAGTTTTTGACAATGAAGATGTGTCGGGCGATAAACCGCTTTTCCAATAGCAGATTATGGGTTTAGTTGGCAGCCGTGGGACAATTGTTAGGATACTACTCATATATACACAACAATAAATGGTCTCTCTAAAAGAAAAATGATCTACAATATTGCAAATATATTTATATATAATATATGTGTGTGCATAGTTTTTGTAATACCATTTAAATCTTATATGTATTACTTTAAAACAATTAAATAAGTTTATTGATGAAAGCCAAAAAAAACCCACCACACTCTTCTCCGTCTTCAGATGACGTAAGACAAAATTAACTTTCAAATAATAATTAATAACAAACATTAGAGATCATTAATTAAACTTCTTGTATCGTCAAACGACCTAAAATGGAAACATCCAATTGTTAGAATAAACACATATAATTAATCAACTTTGAAGCTCGATGAGTAATCAATATAGGTTGGAAACTAAACTAAAATAAATTAATTAGTAACTATACAATTTTAGATTGTACACTTTCGATTGTTCGTTTTATTGTTCAAAACCAAAACACACTTTCAAACCCAGATTAAAACCTAAGCAAAACCAAATTCAAACAAAAGCTCAGTCACATTAGGTACATTCCCTATACTATTACAGCGTTCGACCCATGGAAATGAAAGTACACCCCTCATTACAACGTTTGTAGTTATGTAGACTGTGATGATGTCAAGTTAAAATGTGTGTACCGTAGTTGAAACGCGTGAGCAGGATCGTATGAACGCGTGCTCGCATGGCCGAGGCTGGGCAGGGCGGTGTCTACATTTCGAGCGATTTAAATAATCAGTAGATTAGTTCCGGTGGGAAAAATGCCACATTCCCTCATTCAAGGTAAGTAAACTATAGATATGCGTAATTCCATGTTGTATTTAATTTAGTTTCAAATTAATTTGTTGATTCAAAATAAATACAGCCAACATAAATTTTGTAGATACAAATGCAAAATGAGATATCTAATTAGTATTTTATATTATAAGTCGTTCACTAATACAATGCTATGAGTAAGCAAATTCTCAGTTTTCCCGCGCTAATCGTTTGGCTAACTTCCATAAGATAAAAATTGTCAAAACACAAAAACTAAATATATTTGAACTTAGAAATCGGACATAAAGAAGGTGGAATAAAAACAAAAAAATTCATGCATGTTCCATATTTAGCTACTAACAGGAAAATCTCGAAAAAATATTTAGTCAGGAAATTCCCGGTGATGGGAATCAACAGGTAACCTCCCACTTTTTTAAATCGCGTGCTTGTGTATAGCAACTTTATTGATTTAGTGAATTTTATTACACGTCCATATAGATTGCACTGAAGCTAAAAACTGTTAGTTAACCTCATACAATTATTTTATTGATAAATCATGTACACACATTCGAAAATATTACTTCTAAATGTCAAATTAACCCCTATAACTAGGCTAACCAGAAACCAAACCTAGGTAATCCTTTGTATACACATAAAAGTACCATTAAGGGCCCGGTGAGAAAGTATCAAAACCGGTTATTTATGGCATGTTTTACATTATAATCAAGTGGATAAAAATGACCCATAGGCCAACCTCAATTTACATGAAAATGCAACTCCTCCATCTTTCTGCGTGTCCTCCTATCATTGAGCCTATAGAACACCGGTGAATACGCGCAATAGTTCAGAATGATATGTTTAGTGTTAACGCTTTGAAGCAGATCCCATCTTGGGTAATAATCCATCCTTGCCTTCGTATTGACACGTGGATAATATGCGGGAGATCCCTGGGATGTGAACACATAGACCTGTGGGAGGATTATGGGGTAACGTTATGAAGACAGGAACTCCCCGGAGGAAAATTAAATAGATTACAAATTTTAAAATTAAAATTAGAATTGAGAAATAGAGATAACAGAGAGTAAAATAGAAAATCTTATAAAATACTTAATTGTAGATCAATATTCGACTTATTTATGTTTGTAACTGAAGCTACTTGGTTCACATTAAATAACGACATGTACCGTTGAACACAAACTATTAAAGCATTTTGCAGTCGACACCGATAAAATGGAAGCGACGTCGAAAATAACCTTACTCCTAGCTAACAAAGCCAAGAAACTCAAAGAGTCACAAAAAGGGCCGGTCCACTGCCCTAGGATAGGCCTATCTCTTTCTGTCCGGCTTCTAAGCCTACTCGTTTATCAACATTCATTTAATATTTCACGTTCTAGCAATTTCCCATTATTCATTATCCCTTTATGCTTTTTGTCTCCGCTCCCTTCTTCCTTCCTTAGTTCCGGTTTTGTGAACACACTCGTCAATCCACTCGGTTACGCCACATATTCCTTTCGTTATATCCTCTTTCGCCCTCATCCTCCTTCATCTTTTCTAGGGTGGATCATCAGCTGCCCCTCGTTCCCACAGTTGAACCTGCACCCCTATGCGTAGCGGTCTCTCCTCCTCCTCCCTCTCCTCCTTCTTCTTCGTCGGCGTCGTGGATCCACTCCCCTGTTCGTCCCCCGTTCGGTTCCCGCCACGGGCAGGTACGCCGGGCAGGTGGGACGCTACCTTGATTCCCACGAGCTCCCTCCCCTAGGAACAATACCTCATGACAATGCAAGTGGCGAGTGTGTTGTAATGCAAGATGGTGGTGGATGGATGAAAGGAAGCATTTTGCCTATTAATTCACAGCGTGGGATATAGCCTAGCTTAAGTTGTACTTCTGAACCTGCCAATTTTTCCCCCTACGACATTTCCTTTGTGCATCGCGACACACAACATAAATAAGCTCTCGACTTGGATTAGCTATGATCAAAGCAAACAATCATTCCTTGTTTAAATCTAGGAAGTTTTAAACCTCATTGTCGTCGAAGGAGCGTAAGCCACGATCTCATAGCAGGAGTTAGTACACAGATGTGCATGGTACCAATACACCAGAGTTAATATAACCTTTTACCTTAGGTTATTAGATGGGACAATTACATTTATTATGCGAAGTGTGTTTTCCCAATCAATATCTCAAATTCATTATATTGTACGGGTTTTGAATCCAATGGACAGTAATTCACATAATAATATGCCACACATGCAGCTATGTTTAAAAGATTGTCTTCAAATGATCTGAATTTTCATTCTGAATTCGTTTTCAATTAAGCACTGTTTTATAAATGAATAGTAAATTAATTAAACTAACTTCCAAGCAATAACGATATTAGATAGATTTGCTTTAAAAAATAAAAGTAGGACTATACATAAACCGTAGAATAAAACATAAGCACTCCAAAATGCACGATACAATAATAATAATGATTTGAATTTCATTCATTTACTTCTAATGACTAAACAGATCCCACAGATGATTTGATTTGATCTGCTATACAAATTCACGCAATCTTCACTAAACCCTTCAACAATTATGATGTGTCATTTGTTTTTCTATCTCCTAGTTTTATTATATTTATTTTGAAATTCATATTCTTAAAAATTAAAATCGTGAATTCATAAGGTTATAGTTAGCCTATTACAAATGTATCTAGAAATATGTATCTCGATTTACGTTTCATGGTGATTGACTGTATGATCATTCATAACCCAACAGTTCATGATATGAACAACATCGCAATCTGAGTTCGATCCGTTAGGTTGCATCAATGATCCGACATTGATCATCATTCTTACCTCTTCTCTTCCGTCTAGTCTTCTCCTCCTATTCTATGCGGTTCGTGCAGAAGCCGTTAATTTTTACTCCTCTTTGGCGGGTTGTATCATGAACATTAATAAGCATTTACAATAGCAATCGTCTTATTAGCAAAAAAAGTAAATTGGTTTCAAGTGATTTCCTGAGTAAAAAAACCTAATATCAGAGATCCATTTAATTGATTTATTCATTTCTCTACACAAAGTTTCAGCTTGTATTACGCCCATATTACCGTTCTCGAGTTTATAATTTCTTTTCCAAAGATTGCTTTTAGTGATAAAGCATTGGTGGTCTTCGAATAAGAATAAGATAAATTGATGTTGGAAAGATTAAAAAAACTAGCTCGCAGTGTGTTTTTCTTTCATTCGAGAAATGCCAAAACAAAAACGAGTTAATTCGTGTGTGTGTTGGACACAAGAAGTCTGGGTGGTGGGAGGGCTCCGACAAAACTCGATCTCGCGTAGAATCTCGGTGTTCGTTTATACAACTTTTATTATTTATTAATTATATTGATTGAATTTCAGTGATTAATTACAAAGGAGGACATTTTATAATTGAATTGGTGGATAAATGAAAGGTACTAATTAATATTCCGCGTGCATAGAAAATAATTTACAAATATTTAAATCTTATATGAGTCGGTAATATACATAAATTATGATCTGTGAAAAATATGATCTTTGACAAAATGTAAATGGAAGCTCAGTAAAGACCCGAAGTTTTTACATAACGTTATTATCAATAGTTGCCAGTAATGGTTCATTAAATGTTATTTTTGTCAGTCGTGCCCCAAATTAACCTTGTAAAATGACATGCGTAGCACACAGAAGCAGCAGCTTCTGGTTGGTGGTTGCCACAGAGAAACAAATTAGCGGCGGGCAAAATAGTTAGCGTTCAATCATTATAATACATTACCTTAGTTTCCGACCCAACAATAGAAGGTTCCGAGTCCGACAATGGTAATAGTTTGTGTGTAGTTTAAAGCTGTACTATTAATTATTTAAAGTTTTTTGTGAATATTAGTCTTTCAAAGCCGCTTACGGATTCTCCATCAGAATAACCTAGGAGGACAATAGAGTCACGTGCTTCTGCTATTAGTATTACTTATTATGATAAATACTAAATACTAAATAGTGATATATTACAACTTCAAAGTGCTTAAATAATTACCACTTGTATCAACTGCTTCCTACCCAAGTAATCTCTACGCATATTCCGCCAAAACGCTTCCTACTGAGGCCAACGTCCTACTCGTCATTCAGATCACTTTATAGATGATCGGATTACGTATACGGATTACTCTAAATCTCGTATCTACTGGTATCCGAACGCTGAGACTTATCGGATGCAGTATCCGTTAAGACCCTTATTTAATTTGCGATAGTAACATCCCAGTATGCACCATTTGACCACATGCAACATTCCAAAGTTAAAGATAAACATATATTATGTGTTCTTTTAATTTGTTCTGTTCAGATAGACAACAAATAATTAGTTATTGGTAACCTTTTGACGCTTTAAAGTAAACATATGTCGTTCTTCAGTAAATTATACTGCAAATGCGAATAATTGTAACAATATAAATAATCCATCCAATTATCAGGCTCTAAATGATATTCCGCAACCGTTGACTCCTCTAATATGTACCTGTCCGTTGTAACATTTGATACTATAAACCATCGCCCCAATCATCATTCTAAATGAGCCATTCGCTGCACGATTACTATTCAAGAGTTGATTTCTGCGCGTTTTCAATAAAATGCGAAGGCGTAATTTACAAGGCAAGTTAATTTATTTGTGGAATGTTATTGTCTAGTCTAATCGACGGCATGCGTCTTGGCACACATGACGTGTGGTATAGAGCCTACAGCAAGCACATTGGATCAAAAAATACCTCCATAAAATTATAATTATATTCTACCTAGATTATTCACAATGCCCCCAGTACCCCTTCAAATTACCGGACAATCTGTTTGTAACAATTGTTTCTTCTCTAAAACCGATTTAAACATGAGTTTATACCCGAAAGACATTCAAAAGGATGTTGATTAATATTGTAAACGTAATAACTCTGCGGCTTTGTTCTTAGTATGTAATTTCCTCCCGAAGTAGCCAATAGCTTCTCCGTCTTAACTATAGTCTTGAAGTAATAAAACTTGTCAGAAGAAGAGTGTTGGTTCGCGTGACTAGTCTCAACCACTTGGACGGCTCATGCAACATGAAATGCCCATCTGTTAAACCAGCCTTCGGTCCACCCACTAGCCGACTAAAGAGAACACACCAACACGGAAAGACCATAGGAGGAATAATACATATGGTAGAACGAGACAAAGACCAAACAAAAAACGTGAATATATTTGTGAGGAAAAAGGAATGCTACTCCCCCAAAGATATGCTACGTGATTGCAGATTTTAAAATAATTGGTACTTTGGGTAAGCTCGAACACCTGAACAGGTTTTATCCCTCAGGATAACCTATCTTTTATCTCAAGAACAGAGGGGAATGTGTGACGGTTTGAAACAACTACGGGAAAAGATTGGTAGTTATGTCACTCCTATTATAAGTTCTTTTTGTACAGATCCCTTATATTAACAAAAAATTTCAATACGACAAACTTTATGTATAATCGGTTTGTAATACAAACCCCTTTGATCTTCCAACATTAAAGAAGGAGTTGAAGCACAAGTTTTACAGTAGTTATTTGCATGTATTCGCTTGGTATTGTTACCGTTGCATCCACAATGGACGTTAAGTTATGGGTACGACAAAATCTTGGGACACCGCGGTGGTATAATATGTTTCATACCATCAAATCAGCGCGATTTCTAAGTTAACAAAATGTCAGGACACGTGGTACAATAAGTGTTGTTTTGAAAACTTTTGCATGGATCAATTAAGAGATAAGTGAGTTACATTTCCGTGATGAAATACGCGGTGACCAGAAACTTTCCACATGGAAAATCGAAATTAAGTATCCGAAAGCATAGCTGCTCTCGAAACTGTGTAAACAGACTTCGCGACAAAATTCGCGTGGCCCCGAAAGCTTTATGGTGTCGATATATCACAGGGCGTACACCAGACCTCCACATTACCCTCTATCATAATAATGACCCTATCCTCCAGCAAACTCCAACCAAGCCTGTGTCTCGCGCCAGCTACTTCACATCCTACAGCACCACTCTCACCACTCGCTCTCTCCATCCACTATAGCAACTGTCACATTTTCGCGCCTCGCATCCAGAAGCTCTCAATCCACATTTTTGCCCTCCTCCCGTAGGCTTCATCTTGCAGCATCATCAGGATTTTGCCAGCACCCACAAATCCCATTTTCTATCAGTCTCTACTAAGCTATGATCTTCGTGCTAGCCACATCACCTTCCATCCTCAGTATCCACAAAATCACAATTCCTCTTGCAACCACACTTCCCATGTTCTATATATATAGCAGCAAAGATTACTGAGTAATCTTTGATAGCAGCTATAAAAACCACGTATATTCTATTGCATCAGCTAGAAATCCAATCAGCCAGCAGCCTCTAATACCTCGTTTACACTACGGTTAACTACAGTTGTAATTGCAATGTGGACGAATCGCAGGTAGACGAGCTAACTAGGATACCAAACGACTTCAATATCATTGTTTACCTGATCAGCCATGACACCGCTACTATAACACTCACCACTAACCAGATATCATGACCAACCTGTTGTTTGTACGTTTTAAAATCGTTTTCCAGCCTCAGGTCTACATCTATCACACTGCCACTGCGCATATTACGCTTTGCCTCTGTATCCACCTCACTCTTTTTAAAATGACCAAGAACGGTGAGATAGCCCAAGCAAATACAAATTGGTATATTGCACTAATTCAAAGTTCAAAGTGCAATCAGCTATGACAGGGGGGTGGCCGCGGCTAAGGGCTTAGCCCTTAGTCTTGTTTTTCCAGGTGTTTCTTGGACGGAAACGACCTCTCCAAGCAAACTTGTTCGCGGGCCACAACTTCCCGTCCTCCCTTGGCCCTTTGAGTCTGGTTTTTCCAGGCGTTTCTTGGAGGAAACGACCTAACTAAGTCTCCAAGCAAACTTGTTCGCGGGCCACATTTTCTCGTCCTCCCTTGGCCCATTGAGTCTGGTTTTCCAGGCGTTTATTGGGCGGAAACAACCTACCTAAGTCTCCAAGCAAACTTGTTCGCGGGCCACAACTTCCCGTCCTCCCTTGGCCCATTGAGTCTGTTTTTCCAGGCGTTTCTTGGAGGAAACGACCTAACTATGCCTCCAAGCAAACTTGTTCGCGGGCCACAACTTCCCGTCCTCCCTTGGCCCATTGAGTCTGGTTTTCCACGCGTTTATTGGACGGAAACGACCTAACTAAGTCTCCAAGCAAACGTGTTCGCGGGCCGCAATTTCCCGTCCTCCCTTGGCCCATTGAGTCTCGTTTTTCCAGGCGTTTCCTGAAGGAAACGACCTAGTCTTCAAGCACTTGTTCGCGGGCCGCAACTTATTGGCCAACAGCGAGTGGTCCTCCCACATCTCCACACACTTGTTGCTTCGCCCGGTGGCCTTGCTCCTCATCGCGTCTTATCTACTCCATACCTACTCCACCTACTCCACCTGCCAATGGCGCCGATCAATCAAGGCATACGCAATTGATTTCTAGTCTCTATGCGCTCGACTATCAGTTTCACATCACCATTACCAAGGCCAGGAAACTGCCACTGTTTATCACTGTTAACATGGAAATCTTTTTAAGCGTATTACTGCTGATACTAATTGGACCGCGTAGGTAGGTATGCGAGTTTAAACCGTAAACGTATCTTTAAGGAGATTCTATCACCCAGATAGGATTTTCTTGCATACGCTCAAAAGTTGCTTATGCTGACTGGAATGAAATAAAAGCGTCGATACGTACCATTCGCGTATGGTGAATTAAATTGATGAATATTAATTTTGGTTTATGTAGAGTTATTATTTCTAGTAATGTCAACGACATTATCATAAAATATAAATTAATCTAGTTCATTTTCAAGACACGTTTGTCAAAAATATGGTTTCGTGTAATTCTACGCTAACTATATTGTCGTCAGGCTCAATTTTATACACTTGTTTTTAATAAGATTCTCTTCTTCTAAAAGTATTCAATAAGGCTGTATATACGTATCCCTCTTGTTCTTTTAAAATTAAAAGTCCTTCTTTTCTGAAACGCCTTCACAATTGCTGGAATAAGGTTACCTTCACTAGAAATTTAGAATAATACATTTTTTGCTTTACCAAACAAGCGGTCATTGAAAGAGGACGTTAATCTTCGCCAACAACATAACAAACAACATAGCGGTGAAGTCTTTCACCTCCCACTCAATCGCATATCAACAGACTGGTCAAGTTATCGCGTCTCCAATGCGATCCAAGTATGGTGTTATCCTAATTATTCAATGGGTCGACATTGTAGGCGACTTGTTCACAGTCATATGTACCCATAGGGAGTATTTCATGCACATCTATGCATTTTCTATCGAAGAAAATACCATTCAGAGTTTACCTTTGTATTAACATAGAACATTAGAAGATCTGGTAGACCAAGAGAAAAGTGGGATGACCAACTGAAAAATTATTTAGAAGAGAGAGGCGAACTGCGGGAAGACATAGAAGCACGAGTACTGTAGGAAGATGTAGGGAAATGGAACAAAATTGGTTGGAAAAAGTAGGAAAGAAGAAGAAATAAAGGAAGTGGAAGAAGAGACATGACAAGACAAGCCGATGTTAGCAATTTCTGTGGCCAAGAAATTAGTGGATAACCCCCCCCCCCTGACCCGATTTGTTTTAGAAACAGGTGTATGAGATTGTATACTAACATAGATGCGACGACAAAAAAGATTTTGTAACGGACACAAAGGGATACAAAACAATCATGATTAGATTCTTTGGAATGTTTGAGACCGGCATGTGGCTAGATCAAAACGTTAACAACAAACTATCAATCAATTTGACTAGAACAAGAGAGCGAGTTACATAATAATCAACAAGTGTCATCGATACTGATGTTTATAGCTGTCGATCCTATTTGCTGTAATATTGGTAATATTGGTAAGAGTATAAAATGTAAGTTCTTTAAATGTTTTGCGGGAGGTTATTTCTATGTAAAATTGTCGCTGAACAGTTGATTGATTATGTACGTGTGTCTTTTTTGTAGCGTTTTCAGTTTACCTATTTATCTACGATGGCAGTTGTCATTAATTTGTCATTACAACAATTTTTTGTATTTACAATATCAAAAATACAACATTATGAATACAGGTAACGGTGAGACCATGTTTTACAAGACAAATTAAATCAAAATGCAGTACGATTTATTCACTTGCTTATAAGAAAACTTGCGCACTACTAATATGCACACTTGCATACGTTTATCCATAAATTCGTGTTGTCTTACAGTTTATTAGATTTGTAAGCTAACCTATACGACTTGAATCCGACTAATATCAAGTTTCATTTCCATGAACACATGAGCAGGATGCTATATAAGTGTAACATGAGATTCGGAGAAAAATGTGAACACGATGGAAAACAATGTGACAGGGAAAGTGTGATATAACACACCTTGACATTCCTTCTGTAATCCTCCTACACATCCCAAGGCAAACGCGCACCAGCAAACATATGTCGTTCGGTTACTTTATAAGAGTCTGTCAGGTCTAGTTTATATTATATGAACGTAGTGGTTGTTACATCGAAGTGTCTTGTCTGTAACTTGTCGTTTGAAACTCAGTTTTATGCAATCATATAAATAATAAACCTTTGATTGTCTACCCACTCAAATACACTGAAATAGCTGTTATGTGGACACGACCAAGTAAACTAAAATCAAAATCTAGTAAATTACAAAATCTTCATTTTCTGAATTCATTTTATTTTAGCTTGTTGAATGAGACATATTTCTCACTCAACCATTATATTATGTTAATTTATAACAAATGTATACTTTCTTATTTGGAAACAAAATGTTTAACTTTCTGTGCATCCCTTACCAACAATGAATTTGATTCATACCTTCAATTTTTTAATTCGTGATATAATACGATGTGGTTAAGATCGGTTTACTCACTTTCCTAAGATTTAAGATTCCTAAGATTCCTAATATTTTGTTCCTAAACACCCATTTTCATTTACTGTTTTATATCGCTACTCTTTGCCGGATTTATAAAAGGCCCCCTCTCATTGGCTGTGCTAAGAACATTGTGGATAAGAACTAAACTAACAAGTTGCTATGGTTTCAACCTTTGTCTTAGCTCTTAAATCTTAGGAACCCATGATGCTACTCTATACTGGCCTGATTCAAATGTGTGTAAGTCAACCTTTATAACTCTGACAATCGTAGGGTGACGCAGAGTGGTGCTCGAAGTCTACGATAGGGGTCGTTAGTAAAATGTAAGTACAACGCAATCTCGTAGCTGTAAGTAGAACTTCGCCATGTCCACATGCCACCGGTTTCAAATCGTGATTCGTGAAGGAGTCGTCTGCGAATGAACACTTACAGCGCAGGGTTCATAAACTCTAAATGTCTCACAGATGGCGTTTATCTACTCAATAGCTATTATTTTCTATTATTTTTCGTTGTCTCCTTATAAACGTAGAATTATTTATTGTCTTACTAAATCTATAAATTATTCTTATTGTGAATAACTTGGATATATAATACATAAATAAATGGGAGACACGCCCGTTCATTATTTAGCTGTTTGATAATATGACGTCTTCCCGCAAACTCTTGCATAAATATAAGATAACCACCTGCTACTGATTTTATATATTACTTACAGTATATAGAAAAATCCGTGTTTCTACCATGAAAGCAATAATATCGGCCGTTACGTACCTAGACGAAGCTACTCAAATGAGATATTTTAATACCGCCTGTTATTACATTAGATGTACGTAGCCGTTGTAGTCAGTAATTGCCCTAGCGAACGTTAACGCACTTGTAATAGTCGCGGGCCTCGACTTCTTGGTGTAAACACTTGGTGAAACGCCATAAAACACATCCAGCATTGAATGGAATAGAACTGTTCATTCAAGACACCCAAGTTTTATAGCAGCTTCGTTCACGTGTTGCCACCGGGTTTTCTTTTTGGCATCTAATTATATTGAAACTTTTTTTTTATCATCAGTTCCACGGGTTAAAACTTGGAGCACGTCTGGTGAAAATGACTGGAACTGTAAATCATGTTCGAATGGACGGCCTAATATGTGAGGGGAGGGACTTCATATCGTCAATTAACACGGACATGCATCATCATTTGGAGAGAGAGGAGTTGCCATTCGACGGCTTCGGAATAAACAGAATCCTTTTATTGTACACTGAGATAGATTCTATAAAATATGTCTGGCGCCATTAATGACACCCACCGCAGTAACATTAGTTCTGAGACATTTTGACAGTGAACGTTAGAGTGAGACCATTATTACAGTCTAACGACAGCGACAACAACAGCGACAACGACAACGACAACGACAACGACAACGACGACAACGACAACGACAACGACAACGACAACGACAACGACAACGACAACGACAACGACAACGACAACGACAACGACAACGACAACGACAACGACAACGACAACGACAACGACAACGACAACGACAACGACAACGACAACGACAACGACAACGACAACGACAACGACAACGACAACGACAACGACAACGACAACGACAGCGACAACGACAGCGACAACAACGACAACGACAACGACAACGACAACGACGACGACGACACAAGAAGTGGGCACAACAAAATTGTTTTCTCCAGTCTCTCATCTCATATCTTGACGCACTCTCTCTCTCTCTCTATATATATATATATAAACGACAAGTAATTCACATCTAGTTTTAATATTTTATTCTTATTGGATATTCATAATGGATACTGATGCCTCTACTCATGGAGTTTTATGTGGTATTGCTAAACAATACTCATCTAGTCTTAAAATCGCGCATATTAATGCTCAATCGTTAGTTGATGCGGACCACTTCGCGGAATTTCATAGCATGTTTGGAGACTCAAAATTTGACATCATAGCAATAAGTGAAACTTTTCTAAAATCAACTATACCTGATTCATGTATTGAACTGCCCGGGTATTCTGTATACAGAAAAGATCGCAAAGTAAAACGTGGGGGTGGAGTAGCCGTGTATGTACGGGAAAGTTTTAAGACTAAAATATTACCTTGCGCTCCCAGGAAAGCAGATCTTATGTACGACTACACTCCCGAATATTTAATATTGGAAATCTCTTTCCTAAGTACTCAATTGCTCTTCTCATGTATATACAGAGCTCCAAAAATAGGTTTTATGGATCTATTCGTGAATGACATGTACAGTCACATATTTCATTATAAAAACTTAATAGTGGCTGGCGATATGAACGCACGCTTTGGTTCCAGTGCATTTGAAACTGAAAACATTATTGACGTTCTTAATATGTGCAATCTTACTCGCATACCATTCAGTAATACATTTCATACTTCCACAACAGATAGTAATCTCGACGTTATAGCCTCAAACTGCCCCAATCTAGTTCAAACGTTTGGCCAGTGCCCTGCTTCCGGATTTTCAAGCCACGACCTAATTTACGCTGTTTTTTCTCTGACTATACCCAAATACACACCTAAGCTAATAACATATAGAGATTTCTCCAAGTTTGTCTATGACGAATTTTCCGCTGATGCATTTAACATTGAGTGGCATGTTATCACTGAAACCAACGACATTGACGAAAAAGTTGACATTTTCTCTTCATTACTCACTGGACTGTATGACAAACACGCTCCACTCAAGACAGTACGGATCAAGCACCCGCCAGCCCCATGGATGACACTGGACATTAAACGACTGATAAAAGACCGCGACTCTGCTAGAAGACATCATATCAAAACTAAAAATAGCGACGACTATGAAACGTATCGAACACTTCGTAACAAAACAAAGCAAGCCATCCGAAACGCAAAAATTAAATTTACTCATAACCTATTCAATACATCAAAATCTCCCTCTACCCTATGGAGTACAATCAGATCACTAGGCATTGGTAAACAAAGTACATTGACTCCCGACGTGTCAATATCTGCTGAATCGCTAAACACCTACTTTACGTCCATTGCTAGAGTTACTGATCCAGCTAGACTTCGGAACGTAATTGATCGATACAAGGGAATTCCGCAACCTGACCGTGAAACCTTTCACTTTTCACACGTCTGCCCGAACGATGTCATTAAAGCTGCCCAAAGCATTAAATCTAAAGCAAAGGGACCAGATAATATTTCAATTACACTCATTCTAAAATGCATATCTATCATTTTACCGTCACTCATGCATATTTTCAATGTTTCACTTCAGACCGGTGTTTTTCCAAACAAGTGGAAGATGGCACATGTTAAACCTATTCCAAAAATATCAAAACCTGCCACTTGCAGTGACTTCAGACCCATTAGCCTCCTATGTGTACTAGGTAAAATTCTTGAAAAACTAGTACATGGCCAACTTCAAGCTTACCTATCTACACATAATGTTCACAGCCCTCTTCAATCTGGCTTCCGGAAGGGACATAACACAACTACAGCACTCATTAAAGTAACTGATGATATCCGCTTTGCAATGGATAGAAAAGAAGTGACACTGTTAACCTTGTTTGACTTTAGCAAAGCCTTTGATTGTGTGCAACACGAGTTGCTCCTTACTAAGCTCTCTAATATTGGTGTATCGGATTTGGCATTTCACTGGTTCTCTTCTTATTTGTCTAATCGCGGTCAACAAGTAGTCTATGATAACATTGCTTCTTCTTGGATCACAATATCTATCGGAGTTCCTCAAGGATCAGTTTTAGGTCCTTTGATGTTTTCAATATATATAAACGACATATCTGCCTGTTTCAAACATTCTGAGCACCATATGTATGCTGATGACCTACAAATGTACATTCATTTTCTGTCTAAGGATATAGTACACGCTATTAACTGCACGAACAGCGACATATGTAACTTGCTCACTTATGCAAATGACCACAACTTGACACTTAATGTAGCAAAAACTCAACTGGTATTAATTGGATATAAAAAATTGCTGAGTAACATATACAAGTCGCTTCTCCCACCAATCACAATAAACAACATTGCCATACCGTACCAGCAATCAGTGAACAACCTAGGCCTTTTAGTTGATGAAACACTCTCATGGACTCCACATATAAATAATCTAACAAAGAAAGTTATCTCAAGTATGCACCAACTCAAACGAAATTGCCCATTCCTTCCTCTCTCAGTTCGCAAAGTTGTAATTCAGGCTCTCATATTTCCCATCATTGACTACGCATCTGTAGTCTACAATGATTTGACAGAGACGCTCAACATTAAGCTGCAGAGAGTACAAAACGCATGCATTAGATTTATTTCCGACGTCAGACGTGACGAACATATTACGCCATATTATGTCAAGCTAAAATGGCTTAAACTCGTTGATAGGCGCACTCTGTCGATTGTAGTATTAGTATCCAAAATAATGAAGTCCCAATGCCCTCCGTACCTCTTTCAATCTTTTATTCGCATGGGAACTGTCCATAATCGCACTAATAGACACACATCAAATACAGTTCAAATACCAAAACACCGTACAGTAAAATGCAACAAATCATTCACAGTTACAGCTAGCCGCCTTTGGAACAGATATCTTCTGCAAACATATTCTAAAACGTCGCTCTCCACGCTCAGAAGTAGCATCCACAACCGTCTCCTTTCCACATATAATTAAAAATATGATCAGTTTCAAAAGATGATCTAAAACTGATTAGATTTGTATATTAATTTATTAAATATACCTGAATTCGCGCAAGTAGGTACTAAGCATTGACATATTACAATTTATAATTCCAGTCATAAATATTTGCATTATAACTACATAGTTTCATATACACCTGAGTAATGGCATAGTATACATTAGGTTACTAATTAGAGTTAGTATTACATTTAGACTAGAATAATACTATTATTAGAATTAATATTAGAATAAGCATAGTATTAAAAGTACAATTTGCAATAGAATTTTAGCTTGTGAACTCGTTTTTTTTCTCTTCTTCTTTCTTTTGTTCAATAGAATTAGTGATGCCTTCTGCATAACATCTGTAAGATAAAATATGTATACAAAGTGTATTTTATACAAGTTTATAATGGTATTATTGCCAATTCAATATGTATTATCTCACATTCATATATTTCATGTTCATATGTTTATAGTGTCTGTAAAATATCTGTAATGAAGAGGTTGGCTACACTCAAAGGGTCTTAATAGCCCTACGTAGCACGCCTTTAAGCCAATAAATATCAAATATCAAAATATCTATCCGTAAGCCAGAAATAATAAGTAATTATATGGAATGAAACGACATCGAGGCAGTCAAGTTAAACGTAAGTGTAAATGTCGTCAACAGTTACATTGCATTACGTTGAGACGATTACTCTGACGGAGAAATTACGCTGCACAATAACGTTGACAGCCTATAGAAAAAGTTGTAGTGTTGACGGATCCGCAACGTTGTAGCCACTACGAGAAACCAGCCAGATACAACGTTTATAGACAGAAGGTCAATAATTCTGTAACTATTTTGGGATGAGTAAACCTTTGTTAATAATTGTCGTTGTAATAAAGTTTCTGGTTCATGTTCAAGCTAAGAAAAAAATTATTCTATTATTGTATAAGTTTCGTATAGTTTAAATCTCTAATTATGCATATATACCAACCTACGCAGTGTCTGCTTGGTATACAGTAGTAGTGTCGGCACAGGAGAGCTAAATAATTCATTATTTCGAAGTTGGCTGCAGGCGTATGCAGTGTGAAATTAGGTACAGTAGTGACAAGCAATTCATCCCGACAGCTCCTTCGCACTACACTACAGAGAGTGCTATGTTGTTCTCCACCCATGCTAGAACCTCAATTAATTGGAGAACTTTCCGAAGAATAAAATAACAATTACTCATCCACACACTCTTAGCATCTTAATTAGAGTGCGGTGACCCGGCTTTACACCTGTAATGTGTAATTCATGCCTATAGGTTGAAGTTGAATTCCTTTATGCTAATAATTTGCAGGCATCCACGACATCGTTCATAATCTGCTACCTACTCTAACAAAATGTCTATTATTCTGGGTAAATATCCGTTACGTATAATACAATACATAAAACGTGATCGTACATAATATACCTTGTTTCCTGTGATAAAATATTGTTTTGTTTTTCATCTAATTATCGCTAGGCAACAGGTTCACGACGATAAATTAAACTAGTGACAATCATTGCAGTACCACAGCGGGGTCACGTCGTTTACTGAACGCACCTTGCCTATCATTAAGATAGGGATACAAATCAATTCGAGAGAACCAGCTGATTGCTGCCATTTTAATGTCCCTTCGACCATCGTCATAAACGTTATACCGTGTTCACGGTTGTGTATGAGGACCATAACAAACAAATGTATCTACGTAGAAAAAAGCAATCAACTTAAAAAAACTTATTTACAACGAAGTTTTAATGGTTTGTCTGGAACCTTAACAACAATTGATGATAAATGTAAGAATAACTTGCGTAGAATGCGTATCACTTTTTATCTAATTTGATTTACTAATAAAAACAAAATTAACTTCGTTTTATAAAATTATAATATAGTAAAACATGATTTGACCGTGCAGAGATTGTTTGAAACAATGAGAGAATACTGTTAAATACAGAAAAGGCAGGGGAGGTCCTGATTTTGTTGTTGAGCTAAAAAGTATGAATACACTAATATGTCACCCCACTTTTGAAACATACATGAGACACAACCAATATTAATTTAAGTTTCTGAATTGCACTCAAATGATATATGAAACATAGTAATTATTAAAGTACAACGGCACAGGTTACATACTGGTGTTTACATCTCTCAACATATCTACTCACAACTACAGACAATCTGTATGTGTAAAAAAGTCTGAGCTCCGAAGCCAAAAAACACTTTAAACATTGCAAGGTTGCCAAATTATATGATTTTATAGCTATCTCACTAATTGTGCTTCGTACTAATAAAATGAGAAGCTACTTCCTTTGTGTGCTAGAATTTTACGACATTAACATGTCATTTATAACTTTAATTCATTTTCACGATTAATTATTCTAGAAACGTTGATTGTCGAAGACCGGGCGGACTATGAGCTCCCACTCGTAACAGTCTCGGTTGATCACCCTGTGGCAAAACGGCATCTCGCTTCTCAAGTCTAGATAATAGCTACTGGGCGGCGTCTCTCCTCCCACTATACCAACCGGTCCACTAACATTATAGCAGAGGCACTGGACGCATAGCTGGGGGCTAACCTGGCTGTGTTCATGGTTACACGTGAAGACACTAGACTAACCTGCCTGTGTTCATGGTTACACGTGAAGACACTAGACTAACGTGGCTGTGTTCATGGTTACACGTGAAGACACTACTATAGACTAACCTGGCTGTGTTCATGGTTACACGTGAGTAGGTACACTAGACTAACCTGCTTGTGTTCATGGTTACACGTGAGTAGGTACACTAGACTAACCTGCCTGTGTTCATGGTTACACGTGAGTACAGACACTAGACTAACCTGGCTGTGTTCATGGTTACACGTGAGTAGGTACACTAGACTAACCTGCCTGTGTTCATGGTTACACGTGAGTAGATACACTAGACTAACCTGCCTGTGTTCATGGTAACACGTGAGTATATATCTCTAGCTCAACTTGTGTTGCCAAGGGAATAAATGTATCAAGTATCAATTCTCTACAATTCTCATTATTCTCCAATAATACAACGCAGGCATCAATAATTAATAGATACTTCTGATCCTGGCGTCGACGTCTGGATTATTGTAGATATAATATTGATTCCTCCTTAGCCAATACTATCACTGAACATTCCTCAGTTTTCTCCTATAGAGTTTCTCTCGTGAGTTAAGTGTTGTCCTGTTAAATTCCGTTCTTCTAATAACCCTTGGTCACTACTTTTTATAATAATAACGTAGTCCTATTAAAATCCCACCAAACATATCATTATCCGGATAGAGAAATAAGTACCGAGTGGAAAGCGATTACATCGATTACGAGAATTTGCATAGGTTTCCCTAGAAATGTATTCAAGAATAGCGATCTACATTATCTATACGTCACTTTTTGTTGGTTTCATGATACGCCTACTTATAATCGTAAGTATAGATAATTTATAAACAAATCAAAAAAAAATAATTTCACCTGATTAGTTATTTCCATGATCCAAACCCAGGTCACCACATTTTATATTGCTGCAATCAAAATTATTATGATAACCCCAGATTGTCCATAGTTATTTGGTGGCCCTAGTATTGGTGGGTCCAAAATACACCAACGGCGTACTGTAAAAAATGTATCAACTGAAAGAATTAACCTGCTCTTTACTGACAGAAGATCAATGTATCACTGTAAATTTATTGGCATATTTCTATTTTTACTTTTGTTTTGTGCTTTCTTTAATGCTTTTATTGTTTGGTACAATACATGTACAGACAACTTAAAGGTAAAGAACGTAATGTAACTTCTGTCCATTGTCCAATTTAATCACAATTCGTACGCATACAAACAAACGTGTATTTCAAATGGCAACAATCTTGTTCTAGAAAGTTTTCTCGAGTCATTCATCGTGTATACCCTACTTAATTGCATAATAATTCCCTTGCGAAACCCCAAATCTCCTCACCGGCTCCTGAAGCAGCTGCGTTCACTTGTAGCGAAACAAGGGAGTCTCCCGCGATCTAGGCCGGGAGCAGCACGAGCGCTCAATCGCTCACGACTGTGGCGCTATCGGGCGGTGCCTTCAGTAACCTTGGCCATGCGCACAATCTGTTATTAGAGCAATGTCTGATAAATGATCGAGCACGATTCATGCAGACGTATGAAATGCAACGTGCTCACGCCAACATTGAGTGAATATTGTTATTATTATCATCATGTCAGCAGAGAAACTCCAATATTCACTTCTAGAGAATGTGCCGAGTACTTTACTCCAGTACTCGGTAGCTCAATCAGTAGCGGACAAGTAACATTACACAGCTCATTCTATTTTCAGCAAGAATAATTTGATGTTAGAAAAGTGGTATAGTAATAAACATTCATTAGCAATGAATAGTATAATATGCATTATCATTACCGACAGGAGAGGACGAAATAATAAGAATCCTTGCTTGATTAGGTTGGAATCTGAAACATCTATTCAGTTTTCCTATTACCGTTAGAGACCCGTAGAAAAGACTGGTTCACATATAGTTCAGTGCAGTAAAACTATAATGCACTATCTGACACAAATGTTTTGGACGTTTTGCACATTTTGTGGAAGTCATGTTCTGTGTTTCTAAAATGAAGACTGTCAAGTCAAATATTTTACTACGGTAGTGTAAAGAAATCCTCATCCTATACATGTTCAATGTCAACGGATAGTGAAGCCTGCCATGCATCAAAGCTAGTCAGTCAGAATTGCCAAAAGCTGGTATCGAACCGCCGACCTCCCGAATTAAAGTATCTTGTCTTACAGCTGAGCTACCTCTATCGGTCAAAATCAGATTAGAGAACAAATTGCAATAAAAGAATAAATGCACTCTATCACATTACCTAGGTTGCCTCCCAGTTCCGCAATTAAAACTCGTACAATGAACACACTGGGCTAATAATTAAATTTCACTCTGATATGCGGATCAAATGGCAACAAATCGCATTTATAGGCGGCAGTTTCTATATTGCATATAATTAAGCCTTCCTTCACTTTTTGTCTCAACTTTTTACTGTTAAATTTCCTTTTAGCATAGAGCTAAAAGCTTCATCAGAAAGAAATCATTGCTTGTCTTGTTCTAATTAATGGACGGCTACCAGTTGGGATGATGGGCTGCCCACTCTCATAGGACGCCTTAGAATGGTTTCAGGAAGCAAAGTTCATCAGTGTAAAAGGAAATAAATATAGGAAATCGGATGTTTTGTTGTAAATGCTTTAAAAACTAATCTAATTAAACGTACACATATGTTTTTCGAAAACATATCATCAAAAGCTAAAATTTGATTTATTTATATACAAATTACATTACAATTCATTGAAAACGGGACCCACTCCACTATCGATATCCCAAACGCATGTTAAATCTCAATCCTGAAGTCAAGGTGGGCTTACCTACTATCTTATCACATGTTTCGTGAATTTATTAAAATCATTAAAATAATGACAGCTGGTGGCGAAATATCTTTGTGTGAAATGACACAATGAATATTGTGTTATCAACGTTTCGTGTGTGATACTAAATAATCCTGCGTGTTGTAACACATTTCTACTATTACAATTATTTTTCTTGATTTATCTATTTAAAAATCAAAAAAATTATAAATATAAACGTAGTTTCCCAGACTTCAATGGCTAAATCGAGACTGTGTTTACGAGATAAATTCATTCATCAATCCTCAGCGCTCTTACGGCGAGCGCAAGCCACTCACGTTGTTATGTGAACGGAGCTTTAGAACACCTGCCGACCTACGATTCCTTCGCAAATACATTTTTACGAGTAGTTACCGCGAAATGAACATTCAGATATACTGCATACTCGCATGGACGTTTTACTATTGCAAACTATTTGGCGTGTACTTCGTTTTCAAATTGCCAACATGTTATTCAGTATAATTACACCCAACTATCCAGTTGCAGCATTGCATGTGGTGTGCTGGAGAGTATTGTAAGGTAATGATCACTCATACTCGCTAATGAACTACGTCCGTTGCTGCCCTGTCGTGTACCCAACGATACTTCCCTTCGTTTGCTAGAGTTTTTAAATAGATTTTTTTTAGATTTGTATCTGCTGCATAACTTGTCATTAGAGGAGACACTTATTACGAACGATTTCTTTTAAGTAGAGTTTTTTTTTGTAATTCCTACAAAACCAATTAAAAGTAAGGCCAAAAAGTCACTAGAAGATTATGGAACATTGAGGAAAGGTACGAGGTGGAGTGGCGGGTGGCGGGGGGGGGGGGGGGGGGAGTTATAGTACGTACAGTGTTGAAGATGCAAAGTGAGCGAATCTCCGGCACGATTCACAACACTTAAAGCTATAGTATTAGCATCGTTCACAAGTATGAGACATACAGCTAAGGCTGCAGATCTAAAATAGGAATTAATTTAATATAACAATTTACTTTTAAGCTTGGTTCCATCGTAATAGTGATGATAATTACTCCAATGTATCGTCACACTCATAATCAATGACTAGTAATGAGAGAAAGTTAAGAAAACGTGACTGTGTCAATCTTTTAATAATGTTTGTTAGTTGAATAATGTTGATATAGCTATTGTAATATACAATCTTTAGCCGATTGAAGGTTATTCCTGAGAATGTCCTCAGACATAAGGGAATTAATGGATCAATCTCACAAACAACTGTCCTTAATTTTTTTCAAACGATCCCCATAGCCTACGTACTACTATACCTATAATATTGTGTCGTACACCTTAAGTGTCTTTTATTAAAAAAATAAAAAAAAATAAAATATCAAAATTTACCGATTCATATTTTACCGAAAGTTGGGGGGAAAATTTCAGCTAACGCCATGTGTTGTAATTCAAATTGAATAACATTGTTAATGAATACACCAAGTGACGCGTATAAATGTAAATACGATTTTTCTTAGGAATTATGCTTAGTTAGCCTGGTCCTGCTACTTTGGCCCATGCCTGGAATTAAAATACAGATTATATCTCCAACTGTTCTCCGGACCCATTTCTAAACGTGGTACACGAACCCACACCCTTCCAATCAGAGTTCCATGCGCTCTCTGTCGGTTGAACAGAACGTTCACGAAACCCGTCTGCAACAACCAAACCAGCCTGCGACCTTTGTTTCCTAGAAATGTGTAGTATCGCTCTTTACGGCACCGACTTGTCAATCAACCGACGACCACAAGTCGAGAGACGTCGAGTACAAACGTCACAGGATCGGTTCAAGGTGTCGCTAAATCAATGTCACGTCAAACAATCTTGATTACGTGGGGGATTCGTTTAATGATCGGATTGATCACAGAGAAGCAAACAAGTAGCAAAAAAATTGAAATTATAATTGCGTGGGAAATATTTTTAAAGAGTTGTTGTAGAGAGTGAGCGACAGTTGTATAACACGGAGTGGCAGACGGTAGCAGCACTGGTAGCGGCAGCAACTCACATTAAGACTGTAGATTTAAAAGGATAACAACAACTCGCGAGAAACGAAACTTTTTGTCAGGTTGCTTCGCATAGTTTCGAAGTAGTTTCGAGGTCGTTGATTGCTGTCAACACTGACACATTTCCGTAACAGAAAACAATTTGTGTAAACAAGTAGTGATTTTCAAAAAGAAGATAAATGTAATAAGACTCGCATTAAATGATATACCCGACTGGTGGGTACTTAAAAGCCAGAACCTCTAGCCCTGGTACTCTTATCAAACTAAGCTACCAGGGTGTAATAACTGTTACGTCCATGTCTTCGGTAGCAAGAAAGTCGTTTCTACGTTCGAGTGCCAAGTGTAAATATATGTTCTTCTTACATTGTTGTCGCATTGCTTTACTAGGCGCTATACATTACATTGCTATGGCATCACACTTTCCAACTAAGATTGCTTCAGCCTTCAAACCCGAGTCCCTCAGTTTACAGTCTGAATTGTATAATATCAGTATCTATTTAACCTTGCAAGGTTGACGATCCGGTGAAGTAGCTGATACTTACATGGTTGCTATTAAAATAATAATAACATATTCAAGAAGGTAGATCCAAAACTGTAGTGAATGCTTCTAAACGGCTCTAATGCAATTTTTCATAGAAGTAGTTGCTGTTTTCGGAGGTACTCGATAGCTAAGTCAAATTACCAGATCAATGGTGCACATCACGGAGGTCGTCATAATACAAAACAATATAGGGTGGGGGTTAGTGGGCGTTTGGATCGCAAAGAGGGCAAGCAAGTATGAAGAAGAAGAATGTGAAAGCTGGAACAAGAAAGATTATGAAGGATATATGAGAAAACAAAAATGAGAAAGGATATGCATGAGATCCCTGTTTGCGGGCACGGGTTACCTTGTGGGGGACCCACCTCGATCGGTTCATATTTAATAAGTTGATGTTTTGTGTCAAATGGTTCATTATCCTTTTCGGCCCTCTTTTTGACCTGAAAAGCCCTCGAATTTAATAAACGCAATCCCTACTGGGAATTTAACCCAGCACTCCCGCTTACTCGAAAGTTTTCACGTATTCACTCCATATCCAAATTAAGTTTTAGTTGCTGTGAACTATTTTAATGTCCTCTCAAAGAAATATAACCGGCATCCTAGTCGCGAAGATGTGCCAAAAACATTTTGACACATTGTTGATAGTAGGGGGATGGTGCTTGGCCGCCAAAATGATCATTTTAGTGTATCGACCAGCAGCTCTAACTCTCCCAAGTAGTGGTCACCACATACCAAGACGTGCACTCATAACATTACATTACGACCTGGTTGATACCATGTCTGCATAATTGATAAAAAGTAAAAACTAGCATAACAACCGCAGAAGAATTATTCAAACTGTCTACAAGTTCATTAAGCAGTTAGATCAATAGATTAGAGAACGTAGTAAGGTAATTATCAGTTAAATGCACACATTAATAGACGGTAACAATATCGTGGTTTATATTCTTATTGCACTCGGTACAACCGCAACGATTTAGCTCACCAATAACCGAGTTGGTCGATGACTTGAGTTGTATCTATCTACTACGACTACGTATATAGCCTACACTACACCACCAGCCGCACCTTGGCCGTTCTGCTTAGCAATTTAACACAGCCTCAAGCGCTGGCCATCATTATACACTGTGTGAAGATGGTTTATATTTGTCTGTGAAGACCATAACGGTAACATCAAAGTTAGATGATTCTAAATGAAATTTCCTAACGTTACTATAATGTCATATTAAGGACGGGTTGTTATAAAACTTTAGGCTAACAATAAGTGTTAATACAATTTTTGAATTGCATTGACGTTAATCAATTGTAATTTATGAAGTGTTAAATATGACTTGAGTCTAAGAAACTATAATTAATTTGTGAGTGTATTGACGAGTCTGGTAAGACCTATGCAAGTTTTAATCAAGCTCTAGAATAAAGTTCTATATGGGTTGAATTGAAAATAGGTTTATAGACTTATTAGGATGAAAGGCTGAATCTGATTGGCACGTGAGCGGTACTTAAAACTTGATGACTGCTATAATTTTGGCAAAGGTGTGTCAGGAAGAACCGTGACATAACCCCAAGGGGTAATTGGAACTAAAAACGACGTAAGGCAATTTAAATTCATTATAAAATTATTAAAGTGTTTTCATGACGTCATTTTTGGCGATATCGACAGTTAACGAATTGTTCAGTCGATCCTCATAAACTGGTGTCCATAAAATACACGGGACTCGATCATTAGTCTAATACGAGTGTGGTAGAGAGAGAGGTTTGTTTACTGCTATCGCCATTTAATTGGTAGAACCAAAACAAAAGCTATTATATTATATTTGATTGTGGCCGTTTTGAAAAAAGACGCTTCCAAAGATGGAAATGAGGCAAATTATCGTGAATCATTATTTTATAACGAGATAGATCTGGATCTTTAAATTTGATCAGGGTCAACGTTCAGAACTATACTAGAAGATTAATCAAAACTATTAGTGAATAAAGTACCATAGAGATGTGCGAATGAGATCCATGCTGTCACCAGAATCCAACTAAAGGGCGTTAGTATCTCACATTGAGCTAAATCCACCGCCAACAACTTTACTCGCGAAACTAATTAAGATAATGGTCTCAAACATGCGGACATTTTTACGTGCAATCAAATTTGTCTCCTTTCAGCGTTTGTTTCCTCATTACTATGATTAAATATGTTCTTCTTTAACAATATTTATGTGCCACACTTGACCCGCGTTAAATGATGGCAGGGCTTGGTTTGCCGATGAGTTCTAAGAGTCGCAAACGAGTTTTCGGAGCTCTCTTTAATCCTCGAGTAATTGAAATTTGTAAAAGACGACGAAGAAAAAGGGTCAATCTCATTTTTCTTTTATATTCAAAACCAGCATCGTATGAATAAAAGTGAACTTGTTAATTTAGAAGGGGGACGGTGCCTTTTTCATGTAGATTTACTCGACGGCCAAGTCACCGTGCGTGGTGTAATTGATCCAAATTATTTCTTGCCCCGTGGCTGTATTGCCAATCTATAATTATTTATGGATTTATATTATAAAGTTTTCGTAAAGTAATTTTTAATCCGAATAATTATTCATTACAAAGAAGATGGGTAAGGTTTCAGTTTTAGTCGATGAGGTGGGTTTCTCCTTGTGGTGACCGATGCCCGCAAAGAGGGCTTGCTTCATTATGATCTTGCTCACTTTTCCCTTTTGTGTCTGTCTCCTCATTCTCATTCGTTCATTCATTCATTCCGACTCTCATTGCGACCTGAACACCCACAACTGCCCCCCCCCCCCCCCCCCCCCAATTCTCAAATCCATTGATAAATAATGTAAGTGAAAATAAATACTTGAACGTGCATGATTATACACTTATCGTTTTATCGCTCATTTAAAAAAACATGCCTCTCTACTACACAGAACAGGTGTTACTTTCTTTATAGTTAAACGAAATAAATGAATAGAAGTGTAAACGTAGAGAAACGCGAAATGTACACAAATGTAAAATAATTTACATCACTTTTGTCAGTGTTTATTACATTCTTCAAGCATAGTTTTTCTGGATGCTTCCCGAGGTTTTATTAGCCAAGAACACTGCTACAACATAAATTCTACTAGTTCAACAATTCTACATATTTTAACGTTTCATTTGTGTTGTTAAATAAATAAAATAACATAATACCGATTACTTCCCATAAAATACAAATTTATTGTGCGAAATAATTGCTTATATGTCTTTTAGCTGATAAGTTGTTACACTTATCGTTATGATATCATGAAGTGAATACTGCGTGTTTCAATAACATTTTATTTTAGACTAACGATATAACTATTCTAATTATTTTATACCCCGTTAAGCTGTCCGAAATCAGATTATGTCTAATATCTATGGTGAAATCACAAAATATATAATGTAGACCTAGTATAATATGTGCATCAATCACAGTACATAAACATTGCTCTTGTGTATATTTATCACTCCTCTTAATCTGTAAATTATTTAATGGAACCTCCAAAACACAGTAGTAACTCAGAGTGACATCTTTAAATGAATCCAGTATAATAAGGTGTATTAATCCTTCTCATTCTTTACTGTCTTATTTAACTGTTTAATATCTCCTGGACGCACAGTTGAATGTCTAGTTACTTCTTAATAGAGTATAATATCTGTATCAATCATACAAATAGGCTGATCTTATTTGAACAGAACCGACTTATAGAACTCCGTTTTATTAATGTACAAAATAATGTGTATCCATTAGTTACTTAGTTTTCTTGTTAATCTCTTTAAGCGGTGAAATATCTTCTGAAACCTCAGATGAACAGTAATCACTTCTAATTAGATCATTAAATCTATACTATAATATGTCAACGCAATCATTAACTCGCAAAAAAGAGCTTCTTAATGGGGAGGATATAAATTTATTATGTAATTACTCGCTATGTCCTGGCAAGAGCAACTGGGATAGCTATATAATGGCACTGGCGATGTGTAAATATGGCCATGTCACTGCGCGGATCATCACTTCTCACAGAGCCAATAAAGGTTTAGTTCTTGTTTCATAGACAGCCAACCTGAGGTGTTCATTCAAAACACATCCATGCTCAGAATCCCCACTGCGAAGACTACGGTAGTCGCGAGATTGACTACAGTAGTCGCGATAACTATAACCTCGTTGCTCGAACCAGTGTTGCCCAATCAATATCGGATACCGCGTTAAATAAACGAGGTTTAAGCGTCTCGTGAGAAGAAATAATCAATCTAAAATACGTTCACAAAAACAATGGAATCATGGTAATAAATCAACCGAAAAATATAGCTATAAAGTTATGTTGATTAAAATATTAAATAAGTTATAATGAAGATGAGTTTCTTTATTCAATCAAAACATTAGGGCATGTCTATTACTTTGAAAAAAAAATTAATTGAGTAGATGATCAACAAAAAATTAAGAGCAGTTCCGTAAAATAGTTTCTAACCATTATAAATATGTTAAACGAGATGCTGGGAAGAAGTTATGTATTTTCTCCTATAGCTTAGTATGGCATTTAAGGATAAACTATCAAACATACTAAATATACTAATAGTTATGTGAGCAATATAATACATTTGCAGTAATATGCTGTGTATAACAGAATATATCGCACTAAGCGTTCCCACCTTACATTTGTTTTTAATTGAAACTAAATGGCATGACTCTAGTTTTGTCTCATTATGACACATGCATTTTATGTTTTTCTTTTGAAACATCAGTTACAATTGTTGCATGCATTCTCCTCACACCTCAGCCTTCAAATGTATATCAGCTTATGTTATTTGTATCACTGATAATATATCTCGTTTATGCTCTGAACAAATCGAGTAGGATGAGAAGGATTCTCATCGCAGTCATAGAACAAAGAAAACATTAATAAAACACAATTTTATATTGTTTGATTTTCTTATGTACATTTTCCAGTTTTTACTATAAAGTCGTCAAACAATTTTGCCTCTGGCGGTTACTTATGGGCTAGTTCCCTCTAGACCCTTGCGTTGAACTTACTGGCACCCGTGATCTATAAGCCAGGGCCAGCCCCCTCCCCCCGGGTTCCCTGATAAACTGACAGTTCACCCCATGATATATTGACCAAAATGTTTACGGACATAATATGAATTTCCTGACTTTTGAAATCGAGTTCGTGTTTCCGGCTGAACAACATTCATTTTCCAGGTTATAACATATTTGTATTTCAGGAAAATCATCCTCATTTTCACTGCACAGGAGACCGGTCGAAACAAAATATCACACAACCAAAGAAAATATATATATTACATAGGCATGG
Organism: Isoperla grammatica; assembly: GCA_945910005.1. Lineage (NCBI taxonomy): Eukaryota > Metazoa > Arthropoda > Insecta > Plecoptera > Perlodidae > Isoperla > Isoperla grammatica. Next base: position 12,887,477 of record OX246739.1, on the reverse strand, counting down.
TGACTCATAGTGGGAGTCCTGGGTTCGATTCGGCTAGGATTGAATGAAATTTTACATTGTGTCTTATGAACGATGATATATCAATTATCAATATATATTAATTCATTTTGTCAGTAAATATATTTAAGTTTATAATTTATTTATATGAAGATAGAATAAGTTAGAAGAGGATGGACTCATGAGAAAAGTATCATTGCAACAGATCGTGCATGACGAGTGTTAGGGTGAAATATATGATTGAGACGAGTGTGAAATGTGAATGGTGATAATGGTAATTGGATGTAAAAGATAAGGTGTGACGTTTTTACCGTGACTGCACGTTCAACTAAATTATTGTTATAGGTTTGTGGCAAAGGTTGTAGGACCAAGAACGTGCAAGATTAGAGCAAAAAGTCATCAAAATTTCCTAACCGGTAGTTTTTGGACATGAACATTATTTAGTCAAAAGAAAACTGTATCCTGACACAAGAGTCATTGTGAATTTTGCAAAAAGGTAAATAAAACCAAAAATAAATTAATAAATATAAACGGTAAAACAAACAACATTATTAACATAAAGTAAACAACATGAAAAAATACGTTGCTCAATAATATTGCTGGTATATTCAATAATGACGGCGTCCAAGACAAAAAATTTCATCCACCACTACCAGTTATGGAGGTGTAACATTAGGAAGGTGGGTTATTGAACACTATCAAGAAACTTGAACACAAAAACATAAGATTGTTGTAAAATATCATAAAATTACAACTAAGTAGTCCAACAAACAATAACTGAAAACTTGTTCACCTTGAGAAGTACTCAGGTTCGTTGAGTGCGACGCTTGCCGCATGTTTGTGTTTATTGTAACAGTTGGTGTCCATCAAAAGAAAGTTGTGAAGAAACTTACACTGCAAGTGGTTTATGCAAGAAAGTTAGTTCTTATTTTCGTCGTTTGAATTCAATTTTTTTTCAGTATACGAATCTGTATAACCCACGATTGAATCGATAAATTTATTGCAAATAGAATTTGAGACTCTATTTAAAAACTGATGTAATTAGACTGCCCAGATTGCCGGTGTTATTAAAAGCTATAGATGAAATTGACGTCGCACACTTTGAGGTGGTACGAATAGTTGATCGTACCACGAGCGGATCTCCACGGCAAACCCGTTATGAATGTAATTTGCACCCACCTTAAAAGGGATAATTAAGTTACTTAGACAGCAGACAAATCGGCAGAGCAGGACTTTAATATAAGTTATGATATAACAAGCGACTGAACTAGAAATTCGTATGCAATCCAAGTTTCATTCTGATTAAGAGCCGCCTCTTTTTTATTCGTCCCTCTTCAACACATGAATAATTAGCCAATAAAAAATAAGGAAGTGAAAAGGAATGCGTTGTTGTAGGCCCTAATCATAATGAGTTCAACTTTTAGAGTTATGATGCTCAGGGCTTGAATGTTATAAGAAGTAAGAGTGGGGTTAAGGTGTATGAAACATTAATTACATTAATCGTACGGCGACGTGGCACGTGCAGATAGAACTCTTAACTTGACTTGAGCTGTTTCAAAACGACGCAGCTCCGACTCAGTTTATGGGGAACAGATAGTATCAAACATTTGCTACACTCTCCATAAAACAAACTGAATTCAGTTGTAAAACTGATTTACGAAAGAGAACAATCATAAAAGGCTAGTTTTTCAATTAGTTATCAATTACATTTTGATATTAGTTCATGTAAGATTTTCTTTCCTTTTAAATACATTTGCATGATTATTGTTTGTTGGATTTATGTTATTTAAGTTGAATAATGTCCGTGCATGTTTATTTTTCTCAATTTTGTATCAGTTTTATATGAAGGGTATTTTATTTTTATTAATATTTTAGGTACACACATTTACACATGTATATCTATATACCCGTTTTTTACCCAAGTTAACTTGTTTGGTTTGTCCTGGCTCTTTTTTATGTCTCGCTTAATAGTAATTGGTTTGGATTGACGCCCTGTATGTACTGTTATACTATTAGTTAAGATAAATAGTAATTGATCATTGTATTCTGTTACTTTCTCTAGAACTCTCATTTCTGCGCAGATAAACACTGTACAAAGGTTTAGTTAGAGAGATTATTCTTTCAGTTGAGCGAGCAAAACAATAAATACCCAAGCAGTTTATTAAAATAAAAATGAATACAATTTACACATTAAATTAATAAATAAACTAAATAATTACCTTTTGCTCCAAGACAATAACAAATGTATAGATAAATTCTGCTACAGTTCCCAAAACCTTGCCGCAAAGTAATCCAGCCCATCGGCCAAAACGCTGTCTCATAAGGTCTTGACTCTTAAATAACAATTCGCATTCACGTCGTAACCTGAGCGATTGAACCACAAACCACAGAATTAAACTATGCGGTTCACATTTCTACGGAACTCAGATCAATCGAAAACAATATCGTGCAGACACTAACGACAAACTTGTCTATTCTTGGTAATAAATGATTATTCTTATTTGTTTTTAATCATTTGTTCATATCAATGTAAATAATAATACGCAATTTATTTATATTACAAATCTTGACTCGATTACCTAAACTAGGTTATCGCCAAAGCCAACAAGTATTGATTTCTAATTCACACCTTTATTTTAAAATATCGTTTAGACTTAAAGCTTTATTATCAAAAAATTTAATGAAATACGAAATGAAAATACACAAACATGATACATTTTCATGTATACATACGTAAATAATTTCACATAATTTTGCCTCGCAATGAACAAATTATACCATGATGATTCCGCTGTCAAAAAGACCAACATAATTCACAAGACTTTTATGAACAAAGAAGATACCGATAAATAGAAAAATCGGTATATTTATACTGAATGTAACAATAAAAACGAGAGTATAATTCTGGACGCATTGAGTATCACGTTTTTTATTTCAATTAAGCACCAATGTCGTGAGATTTCTACTAGGTAAACCGAAACACTTATGTTTGTGCTTGTTACAAGAAAAAACTAAGAATTCCAACATAACGTAAGACTCTGATAATAGCAAAACACGTAGACACTGGAATTTAAATAGGTGCAAAAATAACATCACCTTTAATGCGAATATGTTAAGAAATAAATAAACGTATAATGTTGTTACAAAACCAGTCTACTTTAGAAATTCGTTTGTCATCTACCGAATTAAAACTAGGAAACCACATAGCTCGCAAGACGGGACCATAAAACGTGCAAAGTGGAGGACGGACGATGGAAGATGGCAACAGTATATCATGGGCATGGACATAGCGACTTAGTGTGGGTTGATGCTCCGATGCAGAAAAGAAACCTGACGGTAAAAGTAGCCGCCTGTATGCTCGACGGAAGCTCGTTTCACAACGTCTACAAAATCGGATTTGTGATATTATATACCTACATTTATTGGATAAAACATTCAATTTTCTTTATAAAAGTCGTGTTTGAACAGGGTGCTTTATATTCACAACGGTACTAATATATCACATGTTACGAAACAAAACGAAATCATCATGTAATCTCCAACAATTTCCAATGTCTACAGTGTATTTAAACTTTAAGTCAATCAACAATCGCAACATTGTTATCAGTGTTGTATATAGATCATTGTTCTGGGTACTTGCCCGGGGCAAAGCCCTACTAGACACGGTACCGCTATGACCGAGTTGGTACGCTATGCCTGAAGAACATCCTAAATGTCCTACCCCCGACCGTATGTACAGACTGTTCTGTGTCTGTTCAGCTTCACCTGTGTCTGGACAGTTCATACAGCCTACCCTCAAGTGTATTTGCAAATTACTCCGTGTCTGTAAAGGCTACCCCGTGTCTGCCCGGCTGCCGGAGGCCACTGCCCTTAGTTCCCACGGTACTGCCATAGCCTGCGGCGGTGCGGGAGGACCGCAAGACGAGTTCTAACTCTAAGTAACCTGTTCTCTTCACGGGTTTGGTAACTCACACAAATCAAAGAGATAGCCGGACATTCTCAACATGGTTGCATATGTTGGACTGGAAGCCAATGACATGTTCAAATCCTCTCGGTCCGCCATTGCCCGGGGCCGTATCACATCTCCGCAGGAGTTGTGGGAAGAAGGGCCATTACTTTTGACTTCTGCAATTTATTCGAGGAACAAGGAATTGAATGTAACGTAACTTGATGCTCGAAGAATACAATATACTATACCGAAGAGATTGGTGGTTTGCTCCCATTAGTGAAGCAGCATCCCACCTCGGCACTGCGCATAATGTATGTTAATTTATTGAGACGTTCGTTTAACGCCGCTTCGAAGACGGCGTTTATACGAGTTGGTTTATTGCTTTCTGTCTCAAGAGGCAACGAAATATTTTCTTTTATTGATATTGAAAAGTGTAATTAATTTGATATGTCAATTTAACATGATTATAACGGATATGCCGAATGAGTAGGAGCTCGAAAGTGAACTGTGTGCTTGTGTTATGAGGGTTTTAGAGCTATGAACTCGGTTTAGTATCCCGGTAAATGTAGCGTTGTGGGGTAAGTTATCCAAATAGCTTTGAAAAGTTTCACTATATGTTAATAATGAGGAACTAGTTCAAGTCACATGTTCCTAAATTCAGACATATAGGAACTAGTTTATTTACGTTCCGTCAAACATTACCGAGCTGAAATATTTTACTGCGCATCTTTGTATGATTAACATCTTTGATAATAAAATTGTAAATGATTTACAAAGTGAAGAATGTGCCCTACTCTAAAGATACGTTATTTTATGTGAATTATCCGAATAAGGAACTATGGAAATACTTAAAAACTGGATAATGTCAATTTTATATTTGATACTATGTTTACTCCTGCATTTAACGGGATTACTTTTAAAGAAACGTTACAATCGTAACCAGTTCCCGAAACAAGTATCTTTAGATAAGGTCCTGGAAACATTTTCCTTGACTCTTGAGTATCGTTTAAAAAGGCTGTCTTAACAATTTGGCAAATTCACTGACTTGCAACATTTTCTACGCATGAAGACATCAACCAACAATTTGAAATGATCTTTTACCTCAATCAACGGTATCACTACTTTCACACGTTATACCACTAGTTTTATCTTCAAATCAACCGCAGCTCTCTGGATTAAGATATTATTATCCTTCATCAAGATCTTCTCAAGTAAGTACATCTGCATCACGAGTATAACTCGTTAGCCCATCATACGTGATGCATCCATTATCCCATAACATCTTTGTGCCAAGCTTTGAGACGATACCGGTACAGTTTTGCGTATAAACGAGGTGAAAATGGCTTCCGATGGTTTTCCTACCTGCAGCGTTTCAGGAGCCACCTGTTGGCTGTGTCGCTCGTGACGCTTCCATTATCGCCTTCAATCGTGACCGGCAGTTCACGCCCCCTCGTGTACTCTACCGATCATTCATAACACACCTGGGTGTCCTTATACAACTAGTATATGATAGCAGCGATACAGGTGGCTCAGCTGTAAGACTGCTGGTTCGATACCGGACACCCGTAATACTGATCATAACACACCTGGGTGTCCTCATAGCATCTATAAGATAGCAGCGATAGAGGTGGCTCAGCTGTAAGACGCGAGACTCACTGGTTCGATACCGGACACGGGTAATACTGATCACAACACACCTGGGTGTCCTCATACAGCATCTATAAGATAGCAGCGATAGAGGTGGCTCAGCTGTAAGACTGCCGGTTCGATACCGGTCACCAGCAATCCCCGAATTGCCAGGACGTTTAAGAATACGAGTCGCAAGATGCGATAGACATATTATCGCTGTCTATAACTCTGGCTCTGGTAGATCTACAATATAAGATCATTATCAACGCATCAAATCAACAAACTAAAACCACAAATGACATCGTAGAAAAATTTCATCATTATCTCGATCTTTCCGCCTCTTCTCTGTGAATGTCTGTAAGTCGGCCGAACCAAAGAACAACTTATATAAGATATCATCGAACAGAATTTACAGATATTTTTTCGCAGCTAATTGTAGTAGCAAATCAAGTATACAACACTTACAGCACCGGGAGTAGCCAATAGCCATACATACAAGCTATAACACTGGCAATACCTTGATCAGTTGCGTTGATTGTCACAGATTCGATCTCATGGAATGTGCGTGAACACTAGTGTTGTCCCTCGATGTAAACAAAACTGTAATGATTTCTTCACCGTTACAATGTATAGATTTTGTTATTCAACAGATTATTTCTTGTCTACCTTTCTGGTTCTTTATTATTGCCGGCTATAGCTTCACGTGAGAATAAAATAGTAACGTTACAACTCAAGTTGATTGACAAGGTATAGCTACAGTAAAGACACCTCGTTATGGTTAATGGGAATGTGGAAGGAGGTTTATAAAACGAATGTATGTCGGAAAGGTTATTGAAGGAAGCCAATATAGGTAGACTGAATAGAGATTGGTAAGATGTCGTTTGCATGAGGAGAGCAACTAAAAAAATAGTGGCGTTTATATAACTGCCCCCCACCCCCCTCCCTCCCGAAAACCCAGCTGTAATGATTGTCTACAATGTATGGGCGCTCAGTAAATATTTAATGCATTATAAAAGTTGGCGCTTGCTTATGGTGCAATAAAACCTAATACAAACTAAATAACAATAGTATAACTATAAGAATCTGGGAAAATTGACTCATTCAGGCTTAAAAACACACTGACAAAATATGTAAACACATTTCCCGATTCTATCGAACGTGGAGCAATAATTGATTATTCCTGACTATATGTGATATTGATGTGATATACATGAAATGTGAACAATGTGTTTCTGAATATGCCTACGAATATTAGACGCAAAGTTTCACAGTAAAAATTTTGCTACTGTTTGGTTATCGAAACAAGATTGTCACACATTTGAATCTAATATTTATGTAAGAATACAATAAATTAATGAGCATACACAATAATTTATACTTGTCTAATGAGTGTAGCAACTAGAAAATATAACCTAAAACACGACATACGACGAAAATAATTAACTTTTCTATTTTGCGTTTGATACCAAGACCGTGAATTTCATCCAACAGTTATTCTGAGCTGTAATATGCAATGTCTGGTTATCGTTAAATAACTATGAGTTGAGAGCTAACCCTGCACTTGTCGTAATAGTTGTAACTGATGTGCTCAGTCGAGATGACCGATGTTATTTTTGTTCCCCACCAACACGTAACGATAATTTTCTCCGAACAATAATTCAAAACACTACTTAGCTTCAGTATAATTCGGAAGTTTATAGCGGGAGTTGGGTGTATATTATATTATACATACAAGAAGAAGCACGGTCCTCATTATTTCTATCGCATACGAAATCGCCGGAAACGCCGTCAGCAGCTCCTACGATTTGACAATTACGAAACACTTATATGAATAGCTAGCCAAGCAGCTAACACGCCATCTAGAAGGAATCTTTTCTTTCTAATGTAATCATAACAAAGTGATCCGTGGAGTAGATAGCCTGAGGGGTATCACGCACTTTCCACACCGAGACGAGACGGACTACGGAGCTCACGAAGCGGTTTATGAATGAATACGTGCAGTTTCTAGCTGAATGAATGAGAATGTGTAGCTGTGTCTTCGTGTTTGTGGCTAGGCTCAAATCGTGGGCCTATTCCACCTTTAGAGGACGTTTATTTTGTGAAGTTCAGGTATTAGCAGGAACTGAATTTGGTTTCCTTAGGGCCGGTTTCCCTAACTTTTAATCTGGCGATTTGCCGCATTTTCTAAGAACAAACATACTGACTGGTAGAAATCACCATTCGTTGTGTGTTATGTTTGTTGGCACCATGGTTATCAATCCGAGGTTATGGGAGATTGAGGGAATATTTCTCAAAAACAGGAAAAGTATTTTTTGCAAATTGTTGCTTAATTAAATTAATTAATTGAAGATGTACTTTATTCAGTTGCAAAGCTGATTTGCAAAGGACGATAAATGCAACCATACAATACACAATGGACCCAATGACATAAAATAGAAACTGAGCACAACAAAACAGTAACGAGTAACACTCTTGTAGAGAAAGAGAACAATGAACAATATAAATTAGAAAGATCTGTATGACATTATTAATGTATATGGAATAATGTAAATAATATATTGACATCACAGAAATGGATTCAAGTATGAAAAGAATAAAAAATATTATAATCAGTCAAAAAAGAGCAGCAAGTAGAGAGAAGTAGAAATAAAACATGTAAAGAAAATAAGATTTATGAAAATACACTAGTAAGAGTGATTACAAAAAAAAACAATTTTGGGGATACGTAGATAGACTTTTGATTTAAGTCCAGTATAATTGACAAGACACGTCTTCGCTCCGCTACAAACACTCGCAAGCGTTGGAATCTGATGTTCTGCGGACACTTCTCGAGCAACATATTTTACCTCCATCCTTTATTCAAACACCTTTTCTATGTTCTTCTATTCTTCCTTTAGAAAGAACCGTTATTTTCTTATTCATCTTCATCTGTTCAATCAATTTACATAATGGATCCAAATCAAACATCGTCTGACGACATCCCAAGCAACAACTAAGGGATTATAATTATTGGGCTTAGAGTGAATATGTAAAAACAGCTGACACAATAAAGAATCCGTATGGTTGTAATTAGCGTTTATGCCGCTTTGAGTAACGACTTGTCTATTTAATTGTGCGCACCGCCTCTTTGGCTCAGTCGGACAAAGCGGCGGCCGAAACAAGTGCTATTCCATTGATGGGGTTTGTGATGTGTGCACAGCAGGTATGATCTGTGAGCAGCACCATGCCGTGACCAGTATAGACAACCAGCTCGTACAGATATTCATTATAAATAGATCCCAATAAAACAATCAATCGACCCTGGTACCCCCCCCCCACGACCCTTGTGTGTGTGTGTGTGTGTGTTTGTCGTGTAATAGGCACTGTTAACTCTGGGCCCGGATACACAAGAGGTCCTAAGTCCTTTTCTGGTCTTGAGCGGCCACTCAGGTCACATAAAGACATTACTAATTCCAGGTGGGAACAAGGACACAATGACCATTCCAATAACATGTTTTAAAATCTGATCTAAGATATTTTCCTGGATTTATAAGAGATTCAAAGTTTGGTCGGTTTTTGAGATAAGACCAAAAAAAGACTTAGGACCTCTTGTGAATCAACAACAACAACAACAACATCAACGACTGTTGTCGGATACCATCCGTTATTATCTATTTATTTATTTAAACTAGCAACAGAAACTGGTGTTGTGCAGTTGGTGTTATGATTTCTTGAATAAACAAACACAAAGAAAGCTTACAAATTTAATTACTGTTGTGTAAGATTTAGCCCTGGCGTAGTGGTCGTGGTCTATTACCTGTTGGTCTGGACCGTCTGGTAAATACTGGTTCCAGGCATTTACATTGATACAGTTTGTATTGTAACGATTTTTTTTTTATTATTTTTGAGTCATACTCATATACTTGTCCCGAAGCAACCTCATCGATGCCTTCGTCATATTATAATGAGTAATGTAGTTATGAGTAATGAGTAATGAGTAATGAGTAATATTACAAACTAGTTTGTATTCTTTGGTAATAGTAATAATAATTAGTAATGAGGTTTTGATGCACAGGCCAAGAAGGTATTTTAAAATATTTTCATATTTACCTCTTCATTACTAGTGAATGATAAATGCAAGCAAAATACCAGATAGTTTCCGCAAGTGGGAAAATCACATACATTATACGGAATTCTACGTTAAAAATGAGAGATTGTAAAGAGATGTTCGTGCACGGTGCACGCATGCAGGATGTGCACTCACAGCCAGGGCCATATTACCCAATAGGCGAACTAGGCACTTGCCTAGGGCGCCGCGAGACAGGGGGCGCCTGGCGCCCCCTGTCTCGCGGCATATGATATGCATGAATTTCAAAAATATACATGGAATTAATGACTTGCAGATGACAAGATTGATTAATTTAAAAAATATCATAAAACTGACACTGCACTCATTTATTGTTAGTGTCTTTACCCAACGACAGCAAAACATATTTGAAGTTGCTTTGACAGCATTGATTAGGGCGTACAAGGCATGTCAGTGTCAAAGGTTTTCTAATCCCTTTTGTACACCATGAGGTTGTTAGCTGCTGACTGCTGATGTGGGTAGTTGATTTCTTGGGAATATGTACAATACAGAGAAAGGATCGAACCTCGTCGATGGGGCGGGGGACGTGCTGTCGGATTATCTAGGCGTAAGTCCGAGACATTTTAAAAATATTTGTCGTCTTGGTCATTTCAGTTGCTTAGGTAGCTCAGTCACTTTCCGAGTGTGAAACGTGCAGGAACAATCTACGAAATCTCGTGTTGTAGCCTAACTTGTGTGTGTGGTGTATGTATAATGTAAGTGTGGTATGCAGCGCAGGTCTACTCAGTTTTGTGAATAATTTATTTGGACCAGATTTTGCATTGTACTCGTTCATTCATAATTTTAAAACATGTCTAGTGTAAAAAAAAAACTTAGTGGGGCACAGGGACGTAAACGTGCTCTTGAAAAACACGAGGCAAATGAGGCGTCTGTTCGCACGACTCCAAAAATAAGTTCTTTTTTTAAATCTAATGTTTATGAACAAACGCTAACAACGGCCGCTATGACTATAGACGTGTCCGAAAAGCCAGAAATGCGAAGTGAATGTGACTCTAAAGATATTGTCGATTTCAATGTGAATACAAGTAAGAACGTTGATGAACCAGGAAGTTGCGACGGTGGGACGACGTCATCGATAAGTGAGGCTGTGGCGATCGCCGTACAAGATTTGGACACAACTGATAACTGAAACAAACTTAAACTTTCAGAACGTCGTGGAGAAATCTATAAGTGAACGACATTGCACTTTTGTTTTCAATAAAGACCCAGGGACGTGGATTGTCAGTGATTCGCTTATTGATTACATTGCTAAAAACGGTGTTGTTCAAAACATTGACGGTGATTTAACTGGTTCACTTCGTCTTTACTCGGACGGAAATAGATATTTTAGGACAAGCTTTTTAAAGCGGGAGAATGTCACACGGGAATAATGATTGGAAAAATGCTGGCACTAGATTTCGAGAACATGAAACTTCCAAAGAACATAGAACAAATGTCCTATCATTTATAGCCAGAACCAAAACAATGCAAAGAATTAAAACTAAATTAGTTGAGCAGATGTCAAGTGAAATAAAATATTGGCGAGACATATTGAATCGCATTGTTGCCGTAGTTAAGTTAGATCAAGATACCATAAAAAAAATGCAAGTAATTTAGTGAAAACATACTCAACAGATCTGGATAATTTTTTTGTGGACGAATGCCTTCACTTAAAATGTTACATGTCATCTGCTCTAAAAAATGAAACTGACAGTTTGAACGCTATACAATTGTTACAGAGGTTACGTGAGGATGATTTAACTACAGTGTATCCAAATGTTGACATTGCTCTGCGGATGTTTGTGTGCACAGCAACATCAAACTGTACGGGCGAACGATACACAATAATCATGACGATATTTTTTATTTAAGTGGGGGGGGGGGGGGGGGGGGCGCCCAAAGAAGCTGTGCCTATGTTGTCGTCGATGGTTAAAACGGCCCTGCTCACAGCTCCTGTTCGCTCCTGTCTATTCACACGAAGGTAGAAAATATATGGCGTCGATATTACCATGATTGCACCGCATTTAACTTCTGACCGAGCATAAGTGATCTTTGTTTTGGGTAACTCAAAATAGAGGGAGTGATGAAACATATTTTGAATTCGTTATTTAATCCCCATTTCTGCTCCCTCTGTATACATCTTCAATCCTCTTATTATGTTAGTTTATGCTTATATAAATTTTACTTGTATTCTTGACTCTTATGACAATATATAACTCTCTGTTCATAATAATGACAAAATACATTTTACTTTGAATTAATAAAATGCATATTTTCATACGTTGACGATTAATGCGTACTAATGTTACTAAAACATACTTGGTTCGTATTTGAACTTTCATGAGAGTTACTTTTTGAGTTTGAGTCGTCATCGCATTTCTTGATCAAGCACCTCAATCATGGGTCAATTGCACATTTTATTGTTTACTCTACTAATATAAATAAAGTAAATTAAGAATCAGCTGCACTGCCTTGATTTTCAGTTTATAGCAACAGGATGGCGGTCATTCACATTTGAACGCGAGTGTACATCATGTTAAATAAAAGCAAATCTTGATAATGAGGTAACCAGTAAACATTCAGCTGATGAGATCATGAATTATCTTAAAGCAACATTGATTGAATCATCAACATAAAGTTAGAATGGCCACTCGCTTAATCTCGCCTTTATCACATCTTGTTTTTGACTTGTATAGAGATGTTACATTCCTACTATTATACCCGGGCTAAGGCAGCACTGCGAACACTTAAATTAATTGCTACACTACATATAAATTGAATATTTCTGTTCTAGCCCTACGGTTTTTGGGATCACATGGGTCAACCTCTATGGGGAGTGCTATATAACTGTAATTTGCCAGCTGAAGAATCATCGCTTTTTTACTCATCGCTAAAGCGAATAGATAAACCTGTGTAAAACGTCTGTCTTTACAGCATTGCACAGATTACTACTTAGTAAGCGCACCTTAATTGAATTCCGCGGTCAACGATTTAAATCGAGAGTTGAATCTTTTAAACCTCTCCAAGTAAATATATATTATTTTTGGATTTGTAGTGGAATAATGGTTGGTTGTTACAATATTGATCGAATTGTTTGTCTTTGCACTTTATATTTAATTTTTTTTCAATATAAAATAAAACTGTTGAATTATATTAACATATTAAATTGGGTTCGATTCATATCAGAGCCTCATTTAAATGATATATATAACTTCAAACACGGCAAGAAGTTCTGTTATGAACAAAATCAGTGAACGAATACAGATTGCTTGTCAATATTATTCTCAATCATACAGGAACATCGCTACAATAGTTAAAAAAAAACATTTGGTTTTTCAAATATCATACCACATGTCTAATCCGAAAATAATACCACACAGTAGTAGGTGTATCTTCCTGCTTTACAAACAAAAGTGCACTTTGGTTAATAAATATACGGTACACCACCAAACTGACAAATCAATAATTGTCTGTGATTCATGAAGGTGTAGACCCGTGTTTTACATGAAACACATGTCTTGCTATACTGTTCCACAACGCACCCCACATATTCAATCCTTGCTACGCCCATGCATCCAGTGACACAGAATGGTAGGACATCAACGTTCTTTACCATTACATTTATTTTACATTTCCCTTATTATTTCATATGTTCTCAATCCAATCATGAATCATAAAGTCACATTCGACAACATTCAACAATCATATTGGAAAAGATACATGCAGAAAAGTAAGAGTAAAGGAACGTATCCGTTTTGTTGCTTGGTGTTTATACTATATAATACTTCTCCTGCCAGTTTCTGATGCAACCAATCAGCTGCTAAGGAGCTGCTCTATACTGAAATTGGAACACATGTCTTCAGAAGTAAGAGAATACATATCTTGAAGGCAGGATATAAGAACGCAGATCATTCCAAGCTCCTTCCTTACGTATGCGTACGTTGGCGCTAGAGGAACAGTAGTTGGTATTTCACAAGGTTGTGAAGGTATCTCACACAAATAACCCTCGGGGTTAAGTATGCAAAAAGTTTTATCTCAGATATTGTGGGACACATTCTCATGGAAAGTAGCTGTTTTGACGTTTCGTATTTTGTTCGTACTAAAATTTGTTTTAAAAGTACGTTTAAGGTATTGCTTCAATTCAAGGCACTTTAAATTAATAATGGCTTACATGCTGATTTCACTGTTAAACAACAAGATTATTTATGTATTTTAAGTTTTAACACATGATACAGCCAAAGGTACATCACAACCATCTTCGATCCAAGATAAGCCTAAACCAGTCTGGTCATAACTACATTTGGTATTAGAAGTTTGTTATTTTCTTGAAAATTATATACTGTTGCTTAGTATCTTCATCCGTAGGGCATAAGTTCTTCAATAACAGCCAATGGCGGGCCAGAATCTGGCGCATGAAGTTAAAACAGTTTGTGTTCGCATAACATAACATAACATAACATAACATAACATCAAACCGTCGTTATTGTAGCTTATTTAACTCACAATCCACGGTTATACATTGTAACGTCGGTAGCATCTCTCTATATATACTTATTTCACCAAAGTATAGACGAGCAAGTAGTTTACCAAGACAAATAAGGATTCCGTACATAGTACTTAGCTTATCATCTTCAGATCAGAGAAGCTGTGATTTGGTAATCGGCACGAAATGCGTTTGGTCGGCAGGTCAAGTATTGGCCGGACGTGCAAAGAAGCAAAGAACCTGGCCCGCCGACAGTAATGTGTATACGTGCCCATATAACCTGGCCTTTGACCCACTTAATGGATCGAGATTTCGGCCTCAATCATTGAAGTTAATCGATACTAAACGCAGCTGGAAGGGAGCTGACTTAGAAACTAGACCTGCTGGGCCCACTTCTAACATCTCTGTTCCAGCAATCGGAAATATTTTATAACATAATTTCTACTTTGATTAGGTAATTAAGCCAATCAAAATCTACTCAGGTTTTAACATGTTCTCGTTCATTTCAAACTAGTATAATATCCCATGGTTATTTGATTTTTATCAGAATTGCTATCAAAAGAAGGAGATTGAAGTTTTATTTCTCTATTATATTTTCAGTAAATACAGTGAAACAAAACTTGGTGAATGACTTCCGAAACAAGAGTAAACCTGAAACGAGTTCTCAGCTCTCAACAGCGGAAAGAAATAACCTGGAATATACAGCTTATCAAGTTAACATACAGTTCATTTAATTTTACCCCTTTATCGACGCCCAACGACTATAATTATTAGAGTAACTTGGGAAAGGGAAGTGCAAGTCCGCGCAAAATTAACCTTACATCGAATATTTTTTAAATAAGCTTGATGGTGTTTGGTTAAAACTTAAAAATGTAGGAAGAGTTGAAAGTACTGTCATCAGCATGGATGATATATAATAGACCCAAAACATCTGTAAACCAATTGTCATTTCTTCCCAAACCACATCTAGCTTATACGTTTTGTATGCAGTATATTATTTTAATTTCCTGCGTCTTAATATTGCGATAACCCCTTCCTAGGAACCCCCTTTTATAAATAAAACAGGCATGTAATAATGTTTATGAAATGCATTACATAGAAACCGAATACAGTATCCGCGAAATATTTTCAAGATACACCAATATTGATGTGCAAACTGTGAAAGAGCTACAGAAACGCAGTCTGGCACGGTTCGGGCAGTAATCTTGGTGTACAGTGGCTCCACCTATGGCATGACATAGACAACTAAATACATTGACCAGATTCCCAACCATTGTACCCCCCGAACCGCAAGTAACACACTACCTTGTAAAGTCATTACATGGAAGAATGCCATCAAGTAAGCCGCGCCAGTTACGGCTAACATCACTGCCATAACTACTCGGCTTCGCTTCTTATAAGAAATGTTTTGTTTTTAAAATCGTGTTGATGGATGAAGCGTATATAGCGAGCCAGCGAATATGTCGCTGTTGCCATTATACACTGTTGAGAGTAAGGTTGTTGTAATTTCACATATCCATATTTCATCAAAACTACAACCATGGACCTTCGCAAAGCAAATGTGCTGGTATGATCTAGCGGACACGATAGGAACCACAGATTCGTGGACGTTTGATTGACATGTATAGCAACATACACGTTTGTTGCGAATTTTTTGTTTTGCAGTGTGTTGATTGTGCCATGTGTACGATGTTTCGGTCATAATGGCATATCATATCCTATCACTAACACATTTTCAGATTCGTCCAGTATTAATCGTGAAAAAAAGACATAAAAAAGTGCAATTATTACGCCAAAAGTAAATTGAATTATAACTCAGCTCTGCCCCCCCCCCTCACCATCTCTGACCATTGAACGTAAACTTGAGTAGGACATTGCCCCGTGCCCCCTTCCTACTGCCTACGCCACTGGCTCCCAATCTGTGTTGGCATTCAACAAGAATAAGACATGAGAACTTATACAATACACATAACGATAAGGTGGCACCTGAACAATCGTGACCAGTGCAGCTATGGGCATGCGCGTATAATTGATCACTACATCATAATTCATTATCTCGATGGAATGGCAGAAGCGCTCATTTTAATGATAATTATGTACAGCATTATTAATTGTGTGGTACTGTAGCAGGCGCGCACAAGTCAAGCTTCCTAAAGCCACCGGTAGCATCGCCAGCTGCGTTGTTGAGGTTGAAGACAGCCAACAAAGGGAGGGAAAAACTTCTCTATTTCTTGTATCGACAATTCCGT
The DNA here is from genome assembly GCA_945910005.1 of Isoperla grammatica. NCBI lineage: Eukaryota > Metazoa > Arthropoda > Insecta > Plecoptera > Perlodidae > Isoperla > Isoperla grammatica. Next base: position 12,871,065 of record OX246739.1, on the reverse strand, counting down.
CAAGACAACTACGAGATTCATTAAGAAATCTGATCGTTCATGTCAATAAAATAATTGTATTGACGTTAATATACCTACATTGAAAAAAGATATCACTAAAAATTCTCTAACTCGACGCTGTTGAATTGTTAATAAGTACGCCTGCTGTATGACATAAACGTGAAGGACCAAACATGGGGTGATTGAGTTCTTTGGTTCGATACCTTCTATGTGTGGCTGCAGGCCTAACTTCTCTGACATCTGTTGCACATTTCTAACCTCGATGTGGAGTGTAGAGTGGGGTCAACACAAGAATAGTGTAAGGCGCGTGCGCGAACAGTCTTACACATGAACATAACATGCATTCATAGAATAGTTCTATTCCAAGTGGACAAATACCTAGAGCTTGGTAAACTAATAGCACCTTATGTGCATACAATGTTCGTTCATACTTGATACTTGGGTATTGCAGTTGGGTCAAAGCAGTCAAAGATCAGCTGTATTAACATGGTAGACGTATTACTTCGCTTGGGCATCTTCATTTTGCATAAGTCCTGGCTGCGAATGCCTAAATTGACAAATTAATTAACTATTTGGCACAGTATAATATCAGTTATGATAACAATATCTGATAATTCATGGATGAGCTGTAATAGCAACGGTTCAAGCCAATTTAATATCAAATGTATCTTGTGTAAATGCAAACTTATGATCGAAAAATATGCATTGTTGTGTAGGTGGGTTCCCCTAAGTGAAGGTTTTACCAGAGGTTTTCCTCGGTCGTAAGACGAATGCTGGAATAGAGGCATACTAACAGCTCTCGGACATTCCTTCACAACTGTCCAAACATACCTAGTAAGTCACCTGGGAATGGATTCACAAGAGGTCCTGAGTCTTATTTTGGTCTTAAGACCAACCTTACTTTAAACATCTTGTAAAACCAGACCCAGGTCACATGAAAAGTTCCTTATTTCTGGAGAAAACAAGGACATAATGAACATCCCAATAATATGTTTTAAAATCGGTTCTAAGATATTTTCCTGGTTTTATAAGAGGTTCAAAGTTAGGCCGGTCTTAGAGAAAAGACCAAAAAAAGACTTGGGACCTCTTGTGAATCCGAACCCTGGGCCCTCGTTCCAGAACAGTTTGGCGGTTGTAGACGGTTGTAGACGGTAGTCAAGTTGCACCCCCTATTCTGTAATCCCTGTGCAAGTTGCAAGTTGCGACTTTCGTACTGGAATGAGGGCCCTGAAGAGGGGCACATCAGGTAAAGCTGGTATGCACCCAATATAACAGGTGTTCCTACGAAAAGTTATTAATTATTTACGCCTCACGTGTCACTGTGCCCCCATATGCGGCGTGAAAGATTGTCATAAGGGCGAAGTAGTGAGAAACTCAGAAAAGCATCTTAGTTTACTCCTGTCAAAAAGCTTAATTGCCCGATATGATGAATATAAGGCGTGCCTCGTGTTTTCGCATCGAGGTTAATTGTGATGACCTCCACAAAGTAAAAATTAAGCCTGGAACGCAGCCATAGTAAAGTGTTGCTCAAGCCATATCTTCATATCGTATTATAGTTACAGTTAAACTGATTAATCAATCTAGCTCAAATTACATTGCAGTCGGTTTATGAGAGAACTCAATTTATTAGTTTTTTATTTCCGAAGAAATTCGCGACTTTCTCGGGTATTTCCATAAATAAAATTAATTTTAAAATGGGTTTTGTGTCGTATCTTGTTTATTCCCATGCATAAGAAATTCAATCTTTTAATAAAAAAAATATTATCTATAATCTAAAAGAAAGAAAAAACTACGATACCATTGTAGCTCAGATAACGATAGTTACGGAAGCATTACACATTAATTAAAAACGTAAAATTAAAGGTAATATCAAATACCTTAATGGTAATATTTAAATCAACAACAATCAAGGATGGTAAATAATGACCTTGAATGTACTCATAAAACTTGATTTCACATTTTAAATTAATTTTGATTGTGTTACAATGTGGAAGATTTAAGTAGATATAAGGGACTACGTGCGAAATAAGAATAGATGGAATAATTTAAATAGTTGTATGCTACCGTCCGCTGAAATCGGTGTCTGTGCAACAAAGTAGTAATTTTATGGTGAGAGCTCAAGAAGCGTCTGCTTCAAAGAACGATGCTTCGTGTGTCATGGGATCATCGTAGGTTGCCATAAAAAGCAATAAATACAACTTGGCTTCGTTCAAGAATTTAGCAACGAAACGTCAGATGGCTACACGGGTTGTACAAATACGCTTAACAGGTTTTAATTGCAAATTTAAAATTGGATTTTCATACGCTACCTTCGTCTTAATGGTCAACCTGGTGGCTTTCCCTGTCATTTATTACCTTGTCTTGAAAGTTTACCTAAAACAATTTAAAAATAATAACACACCTACTGCTTTAAAGTATCTATTGCTTAAGATGTGACTACGGCATTACGTTTTAAGAACATATGTTTCAAACATATTTATTTGGACAACACGATAAATATTGTCAACATTTTTAACAAATTTACTAAGTTGGCATTAAGTTAAACATTTGAAATAAATCAATTTTGAAGTACTGTCTTCCCACATACACAGGTATTTGAAGATTATTATTGTTAGCAGCAGTAGCTTGATATGTCTCCCTCGCTCAATGTGTTCTCCTGGATACGGTGTTCAGTGTGTTGTCGAACAACAACACGCATCTTGAATACGATTGTGTTTCTAATCTCTTTGGTAAGAATTCAGTCGGCTCCTATATAGGGGCGCCCATTGTTGATATGGATTTGTTTTCTATATGCACGAATTTTACCTTGGTAACAACGGGCGCCTCTAGGTGTAGGGGACGACTATGTGTTCCAGCCTAAGAGGGTTTTCAAGCCCTACATTGGCCATACTTCTCTCAGGCAGGTTCATTGCAATAAGAATAAATATAAACATCAGTAAATTTATCTGTGGCGCCACAGTTAACGTTTATTTTTTGAAGGAAAGATTGACGCTTCAGATTTATTGTAAAAATTAATCAATGAGTATGAATCCGTCTTTTCTATTTGTAACTCTGTCATTCTGAGCCGCCACTGCTGTGCACAATGTAATCCTTGTAGTGAATGCACTGTATAGTCGGATAGTTGCCGCCTCCACAGTCAACAGTCCATCCGGTGAAACTGCAATCCCCGCACGTAGCACGTACACTCGGGCAAGAACACAACAACAGGCGTAAATTAACCCTAATAGGACTGAGCGGTAGCTTGATCTTGAAGAGTGCCCTAAACACTATGATAAACCTCTCGGTGAATGATTGGAATTGTAGCTTTACTTCGGTTCCGCGCACTGTTTTTAGCTTCTGCACTTCACTCAATAATGTAATTAATGGCTAGCGTAGACCATCTGTCCACTGTGCATCTGGATCTGCAGTCTCGCCATTTCATTGTGACTTACAGACAATGCGAGGAACGAGGATCGTTGATTGAGGCTTCAAATAAATTTGCATTAACTTTTCAAGCATTATTAATGAATACTTCAATCTATTTTTAAATGCATCACGGATACATACAATACAAAAATCTACATTCATTTAACAACTTACAAACTTCAGTCTGTTTATGCCGGTTTCTTCCAAAAATGACGATGAAATTTAAATTCATGGTCGAATAAATACAAAAACAAATGCTGAACGTTGATTTTTACATCTCATATTTTGTTTATTTTCTTGTGATTTTGTATTTTGTAGGGATTCAAGCTGGCTAGTTTGAATTTATATTGTTTAGAATTACTTGGAGGGTTGAGGGTTCTCCTCCCGGTTTTTAAATGGATTTCATGTGGCTTTCTTCATCTTTATATAATCACCCACTGATCGTCTCGATTAACTTCGTTCCCAAAATAAATATCATCATGAATATACAATTTCCTTACGGTCAACTTTACGAAAGCTACACCGGGAAAGTAACCGTGTAGTAAACTATAGTACCAAACTAACATAATGACAGGGATTAGCGATAAATTCGAAGCAGCCGTTTCAATGGTGAAAGATCACGTCTTCGGTTTTGCCACGGTAGCGGTAGAAAAAGAGATTTCAGTCGCGAAATGTTCTTCATGAATCTTATCTTCTTGTGTGGCAACGGTGTGGTATTACTATTACTATTCATTTTAGTTCCTGTTTCAATTTATAACGTGTTGTTCAAATTATTAGCCTTTCAGCGTGGTTAAGTGATAGTCATAGCTTTAGCAAGATGAGGCCATCAACAAGTCGACTATCCCTAAACGTGAAACGCATTATGCAGGATGATCTACAGCCAGGATGCGGACACTGGGGAAACGAACTGCACTGAGTACTCTTTACCAGTACAAACAAACATTACTAAATCAGCTGTTCTTACCCAAGTTATAAACTATTTACAAATTTAACCTAGATACAGATTTGTAACGAAATGTGTTACTGTATACCAATAAAGGTAACACGTAATTCGCTATAAATTTGTCCCCTACTGAAAATCAGTTATGTGACTGAGTGGGTAGACACAAAATACGGATATATATATATCTTTAATTTATTATAATAAATATTATATTATTCACGATTAATTGTTCTAGCCGTAAATAGCATTGATCACGTTTGAATGTTATTGATTCTATTTTGATTTTTGGACCGCCTATGCATTCTCTCAAAACGTACATGATTTATTTATCGGTAATAATGTCTGCACGTTTAACGATAACATAGTGAGTCGAAAATGTTTGTCACCGAAACGTGTAACTGTCGAAACACACTTATGTGTATATAATGTAATCGAAATCAGTGATTCGAGAATCGTTCGCGAAAAGTGCGCTCGGCCAAACTCTGATGTGTGCACGGAATTGAAATCCACCTCCAATGACCTTGAGCGTATGGACGTTGACCTTGTCAGTCAAATGAGCAACATTATTCCTGGCTCAATGTCCTGGCATCGCTAAAGGGATCATGGTATTTGTCAAACACTTATACTATTTGCATATCTTGTGATTGAAATTTGAATTGAATTTTAAGTAGTGCGTGTAATTATACAAGCAACATTTAAACGATTAGTAAAAACTCCTGTATTAATTTGTTTTCCATGAATTCGTTAACAATATTTTAATAACATAATGAGATGAAGTTCAGTATTATTATGTAACACGGTGTTCCTCAATAGGTAACTCAATTTTGAAATGGCAACATATGTTGTTATTCCCGAGTATATTTGGTTGTTGACACATAACGCTATAGTGTGACGCGTCACGCGTTGATAGGCGAGCAGGTGATAGGAACGCTTACAGCGCTTTACAAACTGTGAAATCCCATATTGTTTAATTGTAACATAAGTAGCGTATTTTCAAAAACATATTATTGTTTAATTAAACGTTTCATACAGTCCGAAATTTACAAAGTTGTCATAACATACTCAAATTTCATGTTTTTGACTGTAGTAAAAATATGATATTGCTAGACTCAAAATTCTCTGATACACAATACAACGTGAATAATGTCTCCTCTTAAAAAGAGAACATATAGGAGCTACAGAGAGTAGGTATAAGTCTACATTGCATAAATTGTAGGCGTCTAAATTGTTTTGATTCAAATTGAAACGCAAAGCAAAGGTAGATGGTAAAGAGAAATGAAGAACATTAGTAGTTGGTCAAACAGACAGGTCAAGCAGTGGACAAGAGTTGTTTAACATAGGAACGCCACGCCTGTTGTTTTCCAAGTAAGACGGAAGATGGATCGATAAAAAAGTGAATCCTCAAGAGGTCAACCCTGGACACAGTTTAGCGGTTCTTTTTTGTTTTGACGGGGTCATTTATTAACTCTTTGTTGGTAGTCACATTTGTGAGCCGATGTAAAACACTGCATGACAAATGTTATAATCCTGTAGCGAGCCAGTCGGGAGGGCATCTATTTCAATGACCCCTCCATTATGATTATCAACATTTTGGTCAGCTTCACGTGCTACTTTACTGTTTTTCTTGGAATAACATATTTTTGTTCATTCTTTAGCCTCTACTTTACAATGACTTGTGTACACATTTTCGAAACAAACACTTCTGTTTACTCGTGGAAAAAAACCCAAACAAATAACATATATCCGCGAGAATATGAGAACTAACATTTTTTAAACATTATCTATAAATACTTTTTTTATACAGATACAGTTTCACTTTGAAGACAACACTATTCGTACACCTACAAATTTAATAACAGAAATAACTATAGTTTAAAAGTTTTATTATTTTCTACAGTACTTGACAACCTATACATGTTTGTAAAATGTCACGTGTTGTAGTTAATTGTATTTGTTCTTTGCTTCTGTTGGTTCACCACAACCACAGTCATGAATGAGTTACACATGTCTGTAGGCTGATATGCGTCTCCAATCATTACGTGCTTTTTATTGCAGTTTTTACAATTAATGTTATATACTATCATACCAGCAGTAATTACCAGAAACAATTAAATAACCACAAACAGTATGAATAACTAAACTAGTAAAGTAAGTTTGTGTTGTTGTGGTGGTGAACAGTAACCACACACACGTGATAACTCACAAAGACAACATGTAAAACATTTTGTGGTCGATGAAATTGTGAATTCATAATGTTATAGGAGTAAGAGTAATGTAACGTTAGAAAGTTTATGATTTCTTTTGTAGTAAACATATTTTTTCTTCATCGTTATAATTAAGACATTTGAGCAACAGGCGACAATAAAAATGGTGTCATTTCATGTCTGCATATTTGAGTTCTAAAATTGGTTTCCAGTGTGTTGGAAAATATGACCATGCACGTCACTAAAATAGCAATAATTATGACAATAAAAATAGTCAAAAAAAGTATTTTAAAAGTTTGTTTGAAAAATAAGTAGACGTACACGAAAATTAAAATGTAAAATTGTACAATAGTAAGCAATGAATAGTTAAATACATTTAACAATAGGAGTAAAACCGCCATGAATGCGGGGAAACGATTAATACACAAAAAAGGAAAGCATGTTTCTGAAAAACTTGTGCAAAACGAAAGTCTTATGTTATTTCCCCGTAGACTTGAACATGATATAACAAACATGCATTAACTGTATATTTTTATCCCTGTATAGTAAATATGATTGGCTTCTACCACACCTGCTCATCCTTCAACGCGGTACCCCCCCCTCAATCGCTTCTCTAATCGAGATGCAATTATAATCTTCCTCTTAACATGAACGCATTTGATCCTATAAATATACGACCATAAAAATTTCCGATTACTCAAATGACAAGAACAAATACATGTATGCCCGAAGCCATCTCAAAAATACCACAGTGACAAGAAAACATCAATGTACCAACAATGCAGCAGTCCACACCTACAAAAGACGGGACCGCTAATTAGTGACGTCACTACTCGTTTGCATCCAATTGAAATTAAACGTAAACGAGCAGGGATAATTACATTCAAACCAAAACACAATCACATCACCAAATTTGTAAATCTTACGTTTCCTTTCCGGGTTCAATAAATACTTTATCAAATACGTCTGACTATTTAAGCTGAACGCCAACTCATCCTTTACTACATCCATTATCGATATTATTATAATTGTGCAACTTGTAAACGTTGTTTTCATCATTACGTCAAACAAGATGATGTATATTGCATGAATGTGTACACATAATGTTCTCAAACACTGTGTTGTAATTTTTATTTCATGATGTTTTTCTTTTTTGTGAATTTTAATTATTTATTGAGGATTTTTTTTCATTTAGTGTGTACATACTTCATTGTGAGATAGAATGTGTGCTTAGCATTGCACATCGGTTTATCTGATGTTCCTCATTTCGGATGTTTGCCTGTTACAATATTTTGATAAATGGGATGGAGGGTTCATAGTTATTTTCTTCATGACGTCAGGATTGCTAATAATGGGCATCAAACCCATGACTTTCCGATAATTAGAGTATTGTCTGTTAGCATTGAACCTCTGTCAGTCTGACTCGGTATCATTAGCAGTAAATACGTACTTTCTTGTGACTCCTGTATGACAGCCCGTCAAACTTCCGTAATTATCTCAAACTCTGTGGTATGTCACGCAGGTTAGTTTATATAAACTTAAAACAAATGTAATTGAAATTAATTGGAAAGAATAAAATTGAGTGAATATACTCAGGTTCTCTTAAATATCCATACTTTGTTTGAAATTACGTAAATTTCCGATTGACAGTCACTGAAACTTACGTAATTATCTCAAAATCTGTGGTATGCCACGCAGGTATGTTCATATACGCTCAAAGAAAGTGTATTTGAGATTAATTATAAGGAATCAAATTTAATTAATATACTCAGGTTCTGTTACAAATCGCTACTATGTGTGACCAATTGTAATCTTTGGTGTGACATTACGTAGTTTTCGAATGACAGCCCGCCAAACCCGTAATTATCTCAAAATGTGTGGTATGTCACGCAGGTTTCTTTTAGATGCTGAAGACAGATGTAATTGAGATTAGTTAGAAGGAATGAAATTAAATGAATATACTCAGGTTCTCTTACAAATCGCTACTATGTGTGACATTACGTAATTTATAATGACAGCCCGTCAAACTTCCGTAACTGTCTCAAAATCTGTGGTATGTCACGCAGGCCTGTTTATATATACTTAAAACAGAAAACGTTTGTTAAGGCGCTCACTGACTACATCGGGCCTTATAGTGGAGTGTTTTTGAAACAATACAAACCTGTGCAATAACGATAAGAAACCCTTGTATACCGAAAACCGTATCATTAAACGTATTTTTATTAATGTCCTAAGACCAGATTTTAGTATGATTAAATGTTGTCATTTTTATGCAAATTACAATAAAGCTTAATAATGTAATAAACACACTTACCTAACTTTAAATGTTGATTAATAACAGTTGATATGTTAATTTATATCACTGGTTTACATTATTCATTACAACACACGTTGAATATCAGTCAAAAGCTCGGGTATAATCTAGCTGTGCATGGTAGATCGTGGTGGAGTTGCTGTTCCACAAGCGAAACAGTTTTACCCACTTCACGCATGCAAATTTTAATATTGTACTAAAGTCAATTGAATGACCACTGTGTAAATATATATTTACTTTTAAAAACATTAACTGGTTGTTAATTTTATATAAACACGTTACTTAATCATGCTAGATCATTATCAGAACATTTGAATATCACAATGTACGAACTGTATAGTTTTTTTTGAGAATCTTTTAAAGTATACATGGCCTTATTATTATATCTATAATAATAATATAACATACTTTTAAAATAATGAATTTTCGACAAGATTTCGAACAAGTTAAACATTCAAAGAACATTACAGTACTAAATTGATTTTGAGTAGTTTGAGTAATATTGCTTGTCAATTTTCAGAATTCCTCGTTACATGTGTATATCTTTTTCTCACACGTCTGCTGCAAACATTCATGCACATCGTACCCACCAACAAGAACATCTAACTATCAAATTCAAAACTAGCATCCCGATGTCTCCAAAGACTATTTTAACACTTGTTGATTGTGTTATGGAACCTGGAGTCATTTCTCAAGTAGGCGGAGTTGAAAGGTTAACGGACACGTTGATCGGTAACTGATAAAGGAAGACAAATGCCATAATTTGTAGCGCCAAATAAAAACCCTGCCCACGACAGTGTATTTGGACATTACTAATTCGCATGCCTTCAAGATAAGCGACGAGGGAACCGCCTTTCTTTCATCGCGCGGCACGTGCCATACCACGTGCCATACCACGTGTGTTTACCAACCACGTCAAACACTTGCACGTACAGTAATATGCTTTATAATAATTAACTTATTGTGTAACACAATACACTGCGAAAGTGCGATACATTGTTTAATTAACCAGCTGTCAACGGATATTTAACAAAGTGTGACCAATGAGTTTAAAAACTGTCAAATATTGCAATCGTTACGTTTGTCAGTTCAATAATTAATTAATTAAAAATTACTGGGTTAGTTATAGAAATAAAATCGTAACACACAATATTTGAAAGTTTTTAAATATCTTATTGATCTGATTCCGCGTATGAATCACCTTTTCAATATTTTGGAGCGTTCTCAAGTTAATTTTGCGTTGTTTAATGTTGTGGGCCACATATAATTTGCATTCTACCTCAATTTCTATTCAAAATACTAAATCCTTGTTGTCATCGAATAACATAATGTTGGACAACAATAGAATACATCATTTTTCTCTTTATTTGTGCCTACTGGGACTCTAGCACAACTCTCCTCATCCACATAACAATTCTCGATCTAATTAAGTTACAAACAGTACAAACTGCAACTATTACAATCGCAATTGGTGTTTACGATTACATAGAGCACTTTGACTCGAACAATACTCCCTGGCAGTAACTTGACACGACAACTTGTTGGAGTCTATCTTATAATATATTCATATACACACACGCAATAGTAAATACAAGAAAAGCATGTCATTAATACTACTAAGCACAGCACTTTGTTACCCTGGAGTGGAGTGTTCTGTCTTTGTTGCCTAACACCGACAGCATGCGCTCGGTAGCCAACTTGAATGTCAGTCAGACATGGGGCTCTGTTTGAAATATGTCATGGATATTGCAGCACAGAATACAAATAAATAAATAAATAATTAAATAAATTCACATTTAGAGTCTACCCACTCAGTAATATTATATTTCAAATACGAAACATATGAATCAGTGATTGGACAGTGCGAACACCTGCGGCCAAATGTCAGAATCAACAAGGCCGATTCAGAACAACTTTGAATGCTTCGTTGCTAGGACGGCTCCAAAGTCAAGTTGTGATAAATTCTAAATACGGGGACCTAAAGAGTATTTTGATGTTATAATATAAATATATTTTGTTTTTATTGCATAACAAAAAGACTAACGTTTGTTCAATCGTGAGCGAATTGTGGAAAATGTGCGCCTGAAAAAAGAAACTTTTTCTGGCAACAAACACACATTTACGCGCCAAACTGGGAGGTTTATGTCTTTCAGGGATCGCGGGTGAACGATGGGCGTGTTTTGTATCCCTGCGTCTATAGTTTCTCCTTCAGTTCATTCGGAGCAGATCGGAGCAGATCGGAGCAGATAACATCTTTCGATGTGGATCCATCTACTTTCAAAATAAGGGGCTCGCGACGAAACAAGTCAGGTGTTGGCGCAATAGCCGGGAGCGTTGTGTGACAACCTGACACTGCTAGTGGCAACTCGTGGATAGGCATACTTTGAACCAAACGTCTGGCCATCTAGAATACTCAAATTTTGCAATTCATGTATCTACATTTTGTTATTTTTTGTGCTCTTGTAATATTTTGAATTACTGACCTATCCTCTTACCTGATACAGTTCTATATTTTTAGTTCCCAATTAACATAACTTTAACAGACCCTGTTTGTCTACGTTGGGCGTCGGTCAACATATACTAAAGATAAAATCATTTCATGGCACTGTTGGTCCCATAGTTTGGTAACAACTTGCTCGTAGAATGAGAAACCCATCCAATGATTGTTAACAAGTGTCTTAATGATAAAAACATTTCGTAAAGGAAATACTATCATCACTTGAAAACACACACGATTTTTTTCGCGCACGCACTTTAAAAACTGTGTGGTTTTTCGTACATCAATTTCAGCACTGATACGAAATCTGTTTGCAACAATTTACCAGGATTATACATCTGTGTAACCGATGGGGGTGTGTGTGTAACCGATTCTTATACTTGCCCTTCAAGAGCTGTAGAGACAATTAAGTAATATACAGCTAGGAAAGTATGACTCATAGCAATAATTGCACCTTCTGAAAAAATATGAGTACTTCTGATTTAAAATATCAAAATTTAAAGCAAATCTCCAACATGTCTGTTATTTGCTTGTTTTGTAAACGGTAGTACACTCATATATTTCTTCATGTCTAAACTTGATGTCTTACACTGACCCAGTGCAAGTGTAGTGTGAGACAGACGAACGATACTATGGTGCACTAATTCATTACTTTTTGTCTAAAACTGCATATCCTGATTACACTTGATAAGTCTTACACTGACCCAGTGCAAGTGTAGTGTGAGACAAACGAACGATACTATGGTGCACTAATACATTACTTTTTGTCTAAAGCTGCATATCCTGATTACACTTGATAAGTCTTGCACTGACCCAGTGCAAGTGTAGTGTAAGACAAACGAACGATACTATGGTGCACTAATACATTACTTTTTGTCTAAAGCTGCATATCCTGATTACACTTGATAAGTCTTGCACTGACCCAGTGCAAGTGGAGTGTAAGACAAACGAACGATACTATGGTGCACTAATACATTACTTTTTGTCTAAAGCTGCATATCCTGATTACACTTAATAAGTCTTGCACTGACCCAGTTCAAGTGTAGTGTAAAACAGATGAACGATACTGTGGTACATCAGACTAGTTTTAGCGGCCGCCTCGTCAACCAACTATGCTAATTCAATATTAACCCTGTTCCTTTCTGGCGTGACGGTCGCAATCAATGCCATCATAAAACATTCTACGCTGTCAGGGTGTAACAAGTAGAATAGTTTTGAGCACCTGTATATCAAACGAAGGCAATACTTCCAATCGGGTGATCAATGTTGTCACAGGAGAAAAGCAGTTCGGCCTGATCGTTTCTTGTGTTGTTGGAATTAATATTCAATGATGCCATCTCTTGACACAAATCATGTTGATACGATGGGCATGATACGTGGCATGAACAATAGAAGGATCGCTACCGTTCCTTTGGTCTATTATGTAACTGTCAAGTGGCATGACTCTTGACTCATGACCAGTAGCACTGCTGGCGGGAGGCAGGATGGAGAAACTACTTAATTAATTATAGGGGTTTAGTTAAGAGATATTTGTGATTGACGCGGAGGTTAGCTAGGAACGTTGGTTTCTAGAACTGTATGAGTTGGTATCCCGTGTGTTCAATTCAAATAAGGCATATTGTAATTCGAAGCTTTTTAACAACTTTATGCATTACAACTACAATCTACATATATCCAGCTTTAGATTACTGTACGCAACTATGTACATTGTTGTATATGTAAACGATGTAAATGTTAGAATAAAATTGAATTTTACATTGTTTAATGGCAGATTTAAATAAATATTAACCAAAATTAATGGTACCTGTTCCCCCCTCATTTTATAAATAATAATCATTTCACGTATTAATCTCTACTTTATAGGGTGGGTCTCTCCTCGATTTCAAAAAATTCAAATTCAAAATTCATGGTTACCAAAATTTGGGGAACCCAGCCATTGTGACACGAAACTTCGTGATCTCAGTCACATTGAAATGTCTGACATAGCCAAAACGTCGGTGGACACATTGTTATAGTCTTTTTCATCGTCTAGATGCGGTGTATACATATAAAAGTACTTCATATATGGTTATATCTTGTCACTTGTCGTCCTAATCCTGTCTAAATAATAACTTATCTTACACGCTACAATGTGTTAAAAATAGCTGCTAGATTATCATTTGCATTGCCTAATTTTAACACTCAAGTCAGGTGTTTCGAATAAGTTTCATAATTATAACCTGTACTAATTCCCATTTGCCAATACGAGTTTTGAAAATACTCATATCTGTGATCTAGCTATGTATGCTGGGGCAGTGTTTAATTTGATTAATGACACGTTACGTTTTATCGGCTGAGCATACATATAGGATTTATGTCATGTACCTGCATAGCTGATTATAAACTGATATTTCAATACATTAATGACTTTGAATAATGAACCGTGCTTACTGTTTTACGATTAAAAACTGGCAACGCAGTAAACAAGCCCAGCAATGTTAGTGTTCCGTTCTAAGGTAGCGATTGAAAATGTTAAGTTGTAAATCTGTCGAGTTAAGTCTAAGAATAGATTAAGCTGAATGCAGTTAATGTGGTTCATTATGCACTGTTGTGTCCTCAGCCTACACATCAGCAATTAACAGCCGTAACTAACGTTGGATTAGTGGACAGTGCCAAATTGCATTCTTTGTGTTTCGTAGGTCTTTGTTAATTCACGATAGATATGTTTGTGTGCAGCACACTTCTGGTAAATACTAACTGTTGACTCAGTACATATTACACCAGCAAAAAATATCAGCCTCGATTGCAATTAGTATTTTTGGCGAGAATTCTCATACGCGGCTGCCAATTATGAATTGTCAACTGAATACTAAATAATATCACCTCACGTAGATTGAATATTTGATTTTCTAATATTATTAGTTTGTTAGAGTCTAGGTAAATGCGTAGTAGTTTCTGACGAAAACTTATTACAATAATATGAAACATTGCGTTTAGACCATTTTCATGGGTTCTGTATTAAAGTATTTCATAGGGGAATAAAATGTATTATTTTGATGTGCTATCGTACAATCGGACCCCCTGCACTGAGTTTTTAACCATGTATATAGCTTCACGTAGAAATCTTATATAAAGACAATACTTAAATGACCTGCTTTATTGAACACATAATGTGTTATAATGAAAATATACAATTACAAAACTACAAGACTTTCAATCTTGTTTAAACTGGACTTAATTTTCAACTGCATGTCTCCTCAATTTGGAATTTTCTCTGACTTATACAGAGACTTACTAATGACGCGAGAATTATTTCGTCTCATTCGTGCTCGAATCGCAATGAGAACCCCCCCCCCCTCTCTCTCACTCTCAAGATGTCTTCTGCCAGCGCGACGAGTACCGACCCTGCAACCCTAAAAGCCCCCAAAAACGTGAAGGAGTTGTCTGCGTACTGCATTTCATTGGACGGAGCCATAACGAAGCGCCTAGACGAACTGCAAGCCTCAACCACTGCACAACTGGCGCAAATGCATGAGACGTTCAAGAAGTCAATGAAAGAAGGTGCCGGCCTTTCTCACGTTACCGATACCCACGTCTCCGCCGCTATCCGCGAACTTCAGACCAAGTTGGAGACCCAGATCGCCGCTGTGAAGGAAGGGGTCGCCAAAGATCTGGACGCCTTGCGCATGGACATCGAGGACATAAGGGACGTGACAGTGGAACACAAGGACATGATCGACGCCGCCGAGCAGTATAGTCGGCGAAACTGTATCTTACTTCACGGCGTGCCGGAGGCCCCTGGCGAGGACATTGTAGACACGGTCCTACGGTTTGCGCACAGCAAACTGAACGTCCAGCTACGTGTGGAGGACCTCGACCGATGTCATCGCCTCGGGCCTGCCAGACACAACACGGCGCAGGTGGTTGCGGCGGGCCGCCCGAGGCCAATCATTGTCAAATTGGTCCGATATTACGTCAGGGCTGAAATGTGGGGGCGGAAACGGCACCTCGCGAAGACCGGCTTCTTGCTGACGGAGTCGCTCACGCGAGTTCGAGCAAAACTGCTGAGCGAAGTGAAGGGCATCGTCGGAATTCGCAATGTATGGACCCAGGATGGTCAAATTATTGTTCTGGGCCCAAACAATCGCCGAGCCTACATCAGCTGTGAACGCGATATGGCACAACTTAAAAACTATCTGCCCCCTGCCTAAACATCCGCATGTTGGCAATGTTTTCAAAAGATCCCCATTTGGATACACGAAAGTTTCCACGTCATGAACGAAAGAGTTCATGTGTTGTCATTAATTTGTATTTTAGTGTTAGTGTTAGTTTTTGTGTTTATTTATATTTTAACAGTGTTACTCTTAATCGTGTGGCTTATGCGTGGTTGTGTGTATGTGAGTGTAAACAAGAAAGAATACGACAGTTCATATGGTGAGTTTGAAAACTTTCATTACCTTGTAAATGATATCGTTATTGTTTTTGTGCATCCCCTAAAATTATGTCTAGTGTTATTCTGCATAAATGGCTCAAAAAGCTAAATTGGCAAACATGGGCATTCCAAGTGGACCCCCCACCACACCCACCCTGACCGACTTTACGACAGCCCTCTCAGCACTCCCAGATGTTTTCAATGACTCCTGTCTCTCACCCCCCCTCTCTCCGACGAACCATCCCTCAACTGCAAATATTCTAAAGAACGATCTCATCGGACATCCTCGCGCGCTACAGGTCGTTCACCTAAATGCCTCATCTGTCATGTCTCATTGCCTTGAACTTCAAACCATTTTTGACGAAAATAAAGTACACGTCATTCTCATCAGTGAGTCGTGGTTGAAACCATCATTAAACTCGAGTTTAGTAGAAATAGACGGATACCGTCTTGTTAGAAATGATCGGACTAAACGCCGAGGGGGTGGCGTGTGCGCGTATATTCGCAAGGACCTAAAAAGTAAAGTTTTATGTAAATCTCCAAGTCCGTATTCCTCTAGGCCAGAGTACATTTTATTCGAAATTAAAATCTCTAATCAGTCAGTTCTCCTAGCGGTCGTCTACCGACCCCCAAAAATTGGCTTTCTAACTGAATTCGAGACCTCTCTTTTAACCTACATTCCACACTATGAACATGTTATAGTCATGGGCGATTTTAACACTAATTTATTATCAACTAATCACACGGACACAAAGCAACTTAATACTATTTTTGAATCCTGCAACTTAGCAGTACTTCCATTACAGCCCACCCATCACACTAGTTCATCGCACACCTGGATTGACTTGATGATGACATCAAATGTTGCTAGAGTCCTTAATCACGGTCAGCTGTCTGTACCAGGAATCTCTGCGCACGACCTAGTTTACCTCCAATACTCGATCCGCGTACCGAAGCAAAAACAAAAATTAATAACTAGACGCAACATTAAATTAATTGATCCTGCACAATTTAAGATAGATTCTATTTCGCTACCCTGGTCCAACCTCGAAAATCTCCCGACACTTGATGACAAACTATCCGAATTTAACCGTCTAGTGTTAGACCTATACGACAAACATGCACCCTTGAGAACGGTGAGAGTGACTAAACCGCCCTCCCCGTGGATGACAGTTCAAATAAAAGATCTCATGGCCAGGAGAGATGGGGCGTTCAATCAATATAAAACAAACCCTACTAATGAAAATAAAGAAAAATACAGAGGACTTCGAAACAAAACAAACCAAATTATACGGACAGAAAAAAGACGACATACTTATAATTTACTAGACCCAAAAATACCGGCACGAAAAATGTGGCAACACCTCACGCAAATGGGTATAGGAAAACAAAAAACAGATGACACGCCAATAGAAATACCTCTTGACACCCTAAACACTCACTTTACAACGCTTTCTCAAAATGCAAACCCCACACACAAAAACACAAATTTGGAACATCTAAAAGCTAACTATATCCAACCTACTCACGGCAAATTTTATTTTTCTCATGTAACACCAAAGTTCACCCTTCACGCGATCAGACGAATAAAAACGAGTGCTCAAGGAGTTGACCTTATCTCGATAAAGCTCATTCAACACATGATACAACTTTCGCCTATTCTAATCGAGCCAATAACTTACCTCTTCAACTTCTCTTTGACAACTCAACAATATCCAACCACGTGGAAGCATTCACTTGTTCGCCCTCTACCAAAAAATACTAAGCCAGACTCAGCCAGCGATTATCGACCCATAAGCATTCTTCCCGCTCTTTCAAAAGCTCTAGAATTCATCGTTCATAAACAAATGTCTCAATATCTGAAAGATAATGACTTATTAGATAAGCATCAATCCGGTTTCAGAACTAATCATAGCACATGCACAGCATTAATTAAAGTTACAGATGACATTAGGACAAACATGGACAACCGACAACTCACACTTTTGACACTACTCGATTTTAGCAAAGCATTTGACAACGTTGACTTTGACATATTACTCAGTAAACTTAAATCTATGCATTTTTCTGACTCAACACTTGAGTGGATGAATTCTTATCTCCGTGGTAGACAGCAATGCACAATATCAGGTGACAACCAATCATCGTGGCTGGCGGTAAATGCTGGGGTACCGCAAGGCAGTGTACTTGGGCCCTTATTATTTTCTATTTATATAAATGACATTTCATCTTCTCTTACCCATTGCAGTTATCACTTATACGCCGACGACCTACAAATCTATCTACGCGCCTCGCCTTCATCAATTAACCATGCAATATTCTTGATGAACGAGGACTTAAAAGGTCTTTCAAACTGGGCTGCTGAGAATTTTTTGAGTATAAATCCAAATAAATCACAAACAATTATCTTCGGCTATCACAAATTACTTAAAAAACTAGATTATACAGCACTGCAACGCGTCACTTTAAATGGCGTCGTCATACCCTTACAAAAAACTGTTAAAAACTTGGGACTCTACATGACGGACAACCTCTCTTGGTCAGACCACATTCAACACGTGTGCCAAAAGACTTACGCAGCATTACACTCACTCAACAGACTTAAAAACTTTTTACCTACCAAACTGAAGACAATGCTTGTCCAATGCCTCATACTCCCACATTTTGACTACTGTGACGTTGTTTATAATGACTTGACCGAAGACTTGGCAATCCGCTTACAGAGGGCTCAAAATTCATGTATACGTTTTATTTTAGGAATCAAGAAATCCGATCATATCACCCCTGGTTTCAAACATCTTTCATGGCTCCGTCTGAACGAAAGACGTAACCTTCACTTAGTCTGTATGGTTCACCGAATACTATCCACTTCTTTACCCGCATACCTTACTGACAATTTTCAATACCTCCACTCAAACCATCTCTTTAACACAAGGTCGAGATCAGGCACACAACTTACTTTTCCATTACACAGGACAACTTTACTTGACAACTCATTTACAATCAACGCCATTAGAACTTGGAATGCCCTTCCTTCAGAGATCAGGGATGTGCACATCAATAATTTTTACATTTTCAAGAGTAAAACTCACAATCTATATTTCGAGCAATGTCATCACAAGGCCGAAATATAGCTATAATAACGTAAAAACCAAATCCACCAAATAGCTATCTATATATTATTGTCTAAAATTTCGTAAAACTTTCTTGTTGCCGTATGAATGGGGTGTGCATGAATGATAAGCCTGTTTCCTGTTTTCCTGTTTTTTTGTTTTGTTTGTTTCTTTTGTTAAATTGCTATGTATGAATGATCGTAGACACTGATTAAATAATTACTGCGTTATTATTATATTTTAATATGTTAACGCTAACTTCAAATTAAACTCTAATGTAGTTTTCGAATGAATGGTTAACCTTATTTGCAATTAATTTTTTGTTTTTCATTATGAGTTTGTATTTTAGTATATATATTGAATAGTTAATTATTATTGTACTACTGTCTTTTGTTTATTGTCTGTATCAAAATGTATTATTTGTTAAAAGGTTGGATGGAAGATAAGGCCTAGCTGGCCTTAATCCCGCCTTCAATAAAGACCATTATCTATCTATCTATCTATCTATCTCTCGGCGGCATCTCCCCCTCTCATCCCACATAATGCGAACGTTGCAAAGAAAAATGCCAATCTTTCACGATGTTAACGATACAAGAGGACATATTCATTTGGCGCCATTTCAACCCACAAGCAGCGGCTAGGATGTATTCTATGGGGGAGTGTGTAAGGTCTTGCATACCTAGTAATTATTCACTGCGATGCAACATAGACTAAGCTCGGAAAGTGACAGCCTTGGACGGTAATTAGAGTTGTTATTGAGGGACAAAGAGCGGCCGGTGCCGACAATCTCCGCTCCTGAGGGCCGGTTCGCCATTTGGAAATTGGTAAGATTTATGGATTTGACAGACAGGTAAATATCCGACTTCGAGAAACCGTTTGCGGGATATCTGTCTTGGAGGAGCCATTGATTTTAGCCCACAAATGTTTAGGTAAGGTTTTGCTCGTGAAATTTACGGACACCTTCACAATATGCGCTCCATTGTCCTGGCTGGCTTGGTTTCTTTTACTTACCAAAGCAATGTGGACAAAATCATTGTGTTGTTTCAATGACTTCACATCTGTATTTAATAAACGTTTTTAGACACATTCTTGGTAAAACAAGGTCTGAAAAGTATTACTTTTTTAATGTGTGTTAGTTTTCATTTTGAACTCTCAGCAGAAGATTGGCCCGGATCTATATTCAAAAGAAGTACACGGTTGTCTTTCTGCATTAATTATTTCAATTTTCTAGTATGGCACTACTGAAAATATACATTTTTATGTATTTCATTGGCATTGATTGTAATAATATTATGTTGAGTTAAAACGTGTATTTCACTTTCCATATCTGTCTTCCATAAATCTATCGTTTGTGTTGGTAAGCAAGCAAGGTGACTTTGTTTTCATTTGTGATTCCAATTTTTAAATATGTGTTGTATTGTTTAAGTTGGTCATCTTCCTGATTACATATAGTAACACTTCTAAGTTTTATTTTGATCACTTTTGTGGGTGTTATTTTCACTAAAGCAAATCGTCCCTCACCTTTTTTGGTTCGAAGCACCACACAGTTTTTATGAACATTGCTATTTATAAAACTATGTTTATTGGTCACTGCTCTCTTATAATGGCATAGCCGTGTCGTGTTGTGTCTTGCCTCAAGTTCTTTATATGTTGACAAGGACTTCATTTCCAATTACAGAGATTCGCCTCATTCGCGCTCTGGAGGTCAATGACCTCCAACCCTCGTACCGAGGACATGGACAATATTATTATTTGCGGATTGTTATACTGGTGGGATACCTAAGAAAATATTATTTATTATCCAAACCGACGACAATCTTCAACCGACCTGACTACAAAAAAAAACTAGTCAAATTTGTATGAACGAAATTCAGACTATCACAAATCTGTCAAGCAAGTTTCTTGAGTGGGTGTTTTAGTCATTATGACAAGTGTCAGTGGGGGGCGACAGAATCCTGCCAGTGGGATAGATAATTTATATAATAGCAGCAGAGATGTCGGGGCGAACGAGGGACGCGGAGAAAGTCCAATGGGCGGATTGCGAGATATGAGTGGGGAGACACTAGACAGACGATGGCGAGAAAGTCACTGACAAATAGCGGGGTAATTATACTAGACCAGGGGGGTCTGGGGGAGGGGATAGAGTGTGGAGAAAGTATGGCGTGATGTATACACGTCGATCAGAGGGGGGGGGGGGGGGGAGGGATTTGGATCATGGACACTATGAACTGAATATTGATTACGATATATCCGTACATAGGTTTACCTTCAATGTATGTTTATGAATGTGGGCGTAAATACATGCATGCGCCAATGTTTTTTGTATGTGCGATATTGCCTTGAATTACACTATGACATATAAAGCAAGTCAATCATAAAATATGTTTTATTGTACTAGAAAACCAGGAATGTTTTAGTCAACATGGCCAGGAACAGTATTTCCAAAAGTCTACTTTTTTAGACATTCTTTATACTCTGTGTAAAGATGTTCAAATACTAACTGTACGTCTCGAAACATGGAAGTTTTTGTGAATTTTAAAATACAAAAATACATCTCAATGCTCTTGTTATTTAAGGAGAATTATTGTTGTTGTTTTAAGACGAGTTCATCAACTATCAAGTGTATGCAGGGAAAATATACTCTCAGACCTACGGTTGTTGGTGGATCTATTTGTATTCCTGAACCCATATATCATAAAATTATTATGAATAAAGAACAATGTCTAGTTGCGCAGCCCATATAATATACATGATGTACAATATCTCAATTTATTTAAACTATTTGTATTTGTCCGTATTATGATTTAGTGGTATGTAATATTTTAACATGTATTTGTTTGGATGAAGAAAACATGAAACGAAGAAATTAGTATTTCCAGCGGTAGAGCTGCGCTTGGCCGGAGTTGATCCCAAGTTGGCCGTACTTACAGGAACACAGTATGGCTAGACTGGTCACTGATAAGGGATGAACTGGTTCAAGGTCTAGTTCCTACAATGGAAGTCAGTCAATCCACGCAACCACTGCATTCTGTAAACTAGGGACGGCCAAACTAACGTCGATCTTTGTAATTAGTAACTAAATGTATTGATTCGGAAAACCATACCAAGAAGTTTGATTGCCATCAAGGCAACTAATACAACCTTTTTTTCACACACAATTTTTGAACGGTATCAAGGTCACTTACTTAAAAAAATCGGTGAATTTTCGTGGAGTTTGGTTTCTACTCCTTCCTCAGACCGTGGACAACTGCCAAGTTGTGACTGCGGTCTGAGAAAGGAGTAGGAACCATACTCCAAAAATTCACCGGTTTTTTAAAGTAAGTAACCTTGGTACTGTTTGAAAATTTGTGCTTATTATTAACATTTATTCCGGGTCAGTAAGTTTATGCGTGTGACAAACCAAACATATGTACTATGCCATACATGATAAAATATGTCATCTTGCTTGATACCATACCAGAGTAAATATGAAAACACAAGTGTGATGTGATCAGAATGCGTTGAAACGTCTTCAGTTTTCTGTATTTAAGTCACTCCGTGAACATTGATATCTTGTGTTAATGATATTATATATTAGCAATTCAATCATTGATGGTACTGAATTGTATCTATTAATATGATACTGATTACTTTTGAGCCATAGTAACGAGACACATAATACATGGTACATAATGTGACCAACTGAAAATAACTGAACTAGTCTGAATTGAACGTAACCAAATACGTATTTCTTACATTATTTCTTGAGGGTATTGTCTCTATGTGAATTCATCTTATTAAAAAATCTACATTCATAACTAAGATGTCATAAAATGGAATACTTCTCCAATTACACTTTGTCTTGGTAAAGTATTTCTAAGTCTGCTTCTCATTTGGTCATCCCTACTTAATTCAACAACTGTCGAGTTACGAATTCTAATCACAAGTCTTGTTTTCTGTCGGCCTGTTGACTGAATGACAAGTTGGTAGTTGGTCGGTAGTTAGACAGGTTGAAAGAAATTCTTCGAATCACCCACGCTCTCTAATCGAGTTTGTACAATGCCAGAGGTTATGACCAAATTAGTGGAAGAGCTACACCTGCCATATTGATCAAATTGAACCAGTGCGATTTGTCCTGACAGGTGTACATCTATTATCTGAGGAGATAATGTTTTGAAAATTTTAAAGTTTGTTATTGATCTCGATGATTTATTTCTGCTAACATGTACACGATATTGAGATAGATTAATGTGGATCAATCAGGGGACCTTTATTTCATCAGAATTTCTGGAATAATTCACACTGAATAAATTAGTTTATGTTGCATTTTAAAAATCCCCCATTTAAACTCTCATTATGGTATGTTGCAACACTCGTTCCCGTTTTATCGTATTCTAGAAAAAATGAAATCTGAAGTTCGGTGATAAGCAGTATACAATTATCATTTAGTTATAATCTCGTTTTTGTGTTTAACGTTCTAAGCGAATACGATTGTCTTTGTTGCTACAATAATTCAGCAATTGGTTCCTTGTATAGTGTGTACCTATAGTTATGTTCCTTCAGAAATCATGTTTATAGCTAAAGAATATAAGCATGGGATAACTGCAGAATGAGTTATATATGATAGTATACATGTAGGCGTGTGATGATAAGGGATGTATGCAAACGATGACACAGGATAGGGATTCTTAATGTAGAAGTATAAAGACTTACATAAAAGAGCTCAGAATAACGGATAGCTGTTTCAAATCCACCTACGGTCTGGGATTAACAGTATAAAATAATTATTGGAACACTTGATTTTATATTAAACACCCCACTGGCCAAATGAAAAACTTTGAACTTAAAATATCGACGTACAATCACTCAACTCAACCAGTCGATTTAACTACTTACACAATAAGCATTAAGCAATGTTACTTATTACTAGTTCTATCCCGTAATGAAATTAAATATACAAATTCATTGCACTTTACTGTCAATTTCTTTCTAAACTCCATCAAGAAATACATTTGTATGTAAATATATGTGTGAGAATATCCAATCAAGACATATAAAATATTCAAATCGTTAAGTCGACATTAATGGGTGCGAAAGTCGATCTTGGTTTTAACGACTCGATAATCGTCTTAACTTTTATTCAACGTTCGGTGTCCTACGCGTAGGCAGACGTACAATTAGAAGGTACTTACTACTTAGTTTACCGTTCAGTTATATTCGCTCATGA
Organism: Isoperla grammatica; assembly: GCA_945910005.1. Taxonomy (NCBI): domain Eukaryota; kingdom Metazoa; phylum Arthropoda; class Insecta; order Plecoptera; family Perlodidae; genus Isoperla; species Isoperla grammatica. The sequence continues at coordinate 12,846,972 of OX246739.1, read as the reverse complement.
TAATATGAACCATATTACATGATTGTGGCGAGTACGTGCTTTCTATAGTATAACTTGGCAGGGCAATCGTGTGGTTCTTTCTAGCTAGAATACTGTAAAAAGCCTGATCGTAAAATGTCGACTAAAGAGTTGAGACGTGGGTAGATCTGGTTATATACTCGAGATTCAACGATTTTATTAACATAGGATTGATATTGTATGTGAAATGATCATGTCATGTAACCTAAATCAAAAGTGGTATTTGTTTACAATAGCAAGTGGGCGTGGTATGTGATAAAGCAGAACCCGTTGGCATTTTGCTTATTAAAAATCATAATCGCAATGAATAGAGTTATGAAGTTTTGTAGAAGACTGGCTATATATATACGCAACAAATATAACAATAGTAAAGGTGTCAAAAGTGTGGGTATTCTATGCTCATATTATCATGTTGATGACGAACTCAGCATCAAGGTCACATTACGTCGTCGGCTCGTACGACTGGCAGACCTACCAGTGACATATTCTATTCCAGCCCAGGCTCAGGCGGGGATGTGTGAGTATGAGAAGAGTTTAAATGAAAAAACAAGATAGAGTCAACTTCAAATGAAAAATAAAAACAATAAATTGATAATTTATTTATTGTATCCTGACCATTCTTATCATTATCAATCTTTCTCTCTCTCTCTCTCTCTCTCTCTCTCTCTCTCTCTCTCTCTCTCTCTCTCTCTCTCTCTCCTCTCTCTCTCTCTCTCTCTCTCTCTCTCTCTAGCCTTAATCCCGCCTTTTAATAAAAGACCTTAATCAATCAATCAATCAATCTCTCTCTCTCTCTCTTTTACCTTTCTTTGTTTTTCTTTATATTTTCACAATTTACGGTAAATCAAAAGTACGAACATAAATTTGATTTTCAATCCACATTGATTTTTAAGGTTTATATTCCCCGGATGAATCTAAACGGATGTTTTCCGAAGAAACAAAACTCCTAAAAATAAATGTGCACTTACAGAAAGTTCGATTAAGTAACATTAATAAGTTTTTATGATTAGTTTGGGAAGTCCCTGATTTAAGAATACTTCTAATAAGATAATTGCATTCTGCGAAAAAAATTAATACAAAATCATTCTTTGAATGTAAGGTGTCTTCGTGGACCCCTGGGTGCCTTGGGATGTGCGGGTGTTCTCTTACAGACCACTGACCATCTCCTGGACCACGGTTGTACATTAACTAGTCTAGGGATGAACGCCAACGGCTCAACCGCTCATCCGGCGCCACCAAAACGCACTATTTTCAGACAACCGTCGTCCAAATCAACCACTTTCCCCCCTGTTGGTGATTTACGCATCGTCCGTCTGGCGCTGCTAGTCCGCCCACACTCGGGGCTATCCTCCACTTCGGCAAGGATCGGTCTAGTCCGCCTACACTCGGGGCTATCCTCCACATCGGACGCCGCCACTTCGGCAAAGCTCGGCGGTTCCGAGAAAGTAGCCGAACGAAAGACTCGTTTATGATTATTTGACAATTAAAATTGAAGGCTCGGCTCGGAGCGACGTGAAAGCATCCAGATCCATAGATCTAGATTCTTAGAAGCAAATTAGAGTAAAAATGTTGGAATAATTTAGCTCGAGTTGAATTGCAAGTGAAAAAAGTAGAAATAATTGAAAGACAGCGGCGGCGAGTTGAAATAAGTCGATGCAAGTGAGCTATGTTTGAAGTACGCCAATTTATTCATTTAATCGATATTCCTTCTCAATTAAAAAAAAATAATTCCTATGATTACTACCGGTGGCGGTCGGTGGCTCAGTTCTATTGCGCATGAGACGAATTATGGAGACAGTGGGCTTTATTCACGCCCATATAAAAACAACAGGACTATGTTAGGACGCCTCGTTTTTCTCTTAAAGCAATGAAAATAATCTTACAATTAAAAATGCATGTTGAGTATAGTTGTTATCTAGGCTTGTATATAATGATGTAAGGAAAGCCGGAAAAGCGATTATTTACACTTATTTACAGAACACAGAACTTATTTACAGATTTGCAATTATTTACATAATATATCCTAACGATGAAAATAGGATGAAATGATATATACCGTTCAGTGGTCCGTACAGGTTGTCGGTTTTACCTGCGATACGTGACGTTGTTGCTACTTCCCTATAGAATCTCAATTCTCAATTATAATGAAATTTCCCACTGATAAATAAATCCTCGTCTGCCTGTTCAGTGTTCATTTCATCCTGTTCTCAAGTGTTTGCGTCCGACTGTACACGTGAAACTCCACCCATGTGGTAGAAAACGTTTCAACCGCGCTCCAAATCACATCTTATTAAGGCAAATATTATTATAATCCACATACCAGCTATAGGCTACTTAAACATTGAATCGCGCAGAAATCACGACTGTCTGCGGTCAAATCATGGAACGAATTATTCTATAATGTAACCAATTCTATTTCATGTCTAACCAAAACCAATGAGTGTGAGGTTGAGGTTGCATATGCAGATGGATGCAAACTGATGGCAATAACAACATCCCGTATGGTGGATTCAAGGAAGTTATTTATTTCTATCACAGGTAAAAGTTTAGGTCAACGGGATTTTCATCAAGAATTAAAAATGTGTTGCACAGCGACATCAACCCAGTTGTTCTAGAGCATACTAATCATAGTATATTCACTATTAAATTCTATGAAAGAATTGCAATATATAAAAAATAAATAAACCACAAACAGATTGTAAATAAAATTTATGAAAACGCTTATCACGATATAATTATACTGAAAATAATGAAATAATTGATTAATAGGTACATACCCAAACTGGGCTAATTCTTGTCAAGAGGGCATTTATTCTTATACCACCGTGTACATAAAATTAGAGTTTTTCTTTCTCTTCTGTTGGTACAACTCCCATAGTATCTAAGCTGCCAAACCCTACCGCTGCGTCTCGCCCACCAAACCTAGTTCCAGATCATCTAACAACGAGATATAAATATGGTATAATGTTCCCCAATGAAAATCAGTTCTTGTAAATTCGTGGGCAGAGAATAAAATAAACATTAATTGTATTTATTATTTATTTAATAACTAAGAATATACCACTAAGGCGTGGGGCGCCAGCACTCGATCGGATCGGATTCAGCCCTCGGACATTTCTTCCCAACTATTCCAAAACCGCAATGCCTAGTTAGTAAGTCACCTAAAGAGGGGTATGAACTGTCCCAGGTTTCCTACGAAAAACTCTCATGATTTGAAACCGTTTGCGAAGCACTCATAAGATACCTGGATTGGGTGTTGTATATAGATTATTCTGACGGGAATTAGGACGCTAGAAGGAAGTTGTGGCTGTAAGAGGAAGTTTCGTACGTTGCAAACTATAAACAGGAGAGAGATTAATTATCAGTCACTAATTGCGTGATATGCGTATTAATTAGCCAACTACGAGTTCTAGCGCATTGTGGGTATGATTTGAGAGGCCTGTTTATTCACTACGACTCTCTTTTTGTCCCAAGTCGCGAATCAACAGAATGAATGCGTTTCTTTATTAATTATCACAAACGATGCTATCACTGATAGTTGATGATTGATTGTGAAGTGTGGACGGTTGATGTTTCTATACTGATGATGCCGCACTTCATCATGAGTCATACAAGTCATATTTAATAATTATTTAAAGCAGTACCGGGTAACAATATTCTGGAAATTCTATTACGTGTGATTTATGGTTTTTGAAATGGAGTTTCAATCATAAATTATGTTTTTTCAAGGAAGTGAATGCTAAAATAGTGACATTAAATATCAGGCTAAGAAGAGAAACATGTCCTGAACCATCAAGGTATGAGAAACAGAAGCCTTTTCAAAAAGTTTGTTTTAGAATTTAGAGGGTAAAGATTGAAATAAATATTTCCCACAGTAAATTATCGGAATAATTATATTTATGTAGTTTCAAGAGTCAAACATACCTACAACACCAACCAAACTTGTGATTTAAATATCATTTCAAAATTAAACAAATTCCCATAGTTCGCGTGTTCCACGTTCGAATCCTGTCTTAACTTGTGAGTTATTATCTTCATTCTCATACATCACGCACTCATCATACCGATTATCATCTTTGCCAAAACACGAGGCGTGAAGTACATCAACACACCAGCTCGTAGTTCGCTAATTCGCTACCAGATGGCCGTGGCGGCGCTAGTCACGCTCAGGTCAAGGGTTACGCGTTGTAAACTTGTGTAAAGAGATTATCTAACATTGACTCGACGTCAGTTTCTGAGACCAGAATCATTATTATGACGATGCCGATATTAGTGCCAAGCGTCGGTTGGAATATATTACTCTTTGTTTCTCTATTCATAGCTGCAGAATAAAATAAGTACTTTACTTGAGGTTAGGAGAGGGAAAAATGATCGTTTTACGTTTGTTTACCATATGCGTTGTACAGTGTAATGTTAAACAACTGTTATTACTTTATAGCTGCGTGGGTACTTTGTAGTTAATGCATAATTTATTTAATGCTATTGGAAAGGTGAAGATCTTCATCTTTATCTTTACTTGCTTTTTATCACATAAACCTACGTCGAACAATGTAATACTGGAAAACAGTTTTAGGTCAAAGACGATTTGTAGTATTATTTAAAACAAGAAATACACTTATATGCCTAGTTGAAACAAATTGAGCGCCATTAGTAAATCTGATTAATGGGTTTACTTTAACTTTGTTGGTGGCGGAATATTGTGTCTGACTTTAAAATGTGTTATCAGTAAAACAATAAATCTCTCTCCCGTTCTCTTTGAAGCTTGATCAAAAATTTGTTTTCGTTCAGGTTTACAAGTAAATGATGACTTCCAAACACTTGTTTATTGATACACGGTTGCTACTGCCGGCGACAATAATTTGTACATTCTATTTCCTATTTTCTACAACTAGTGAGTAAAATCAATTGTAAACTAATGGCAAATAACATTGGAAGGTGGACACAACGTACATGATAAGTTTATTTTTGTTAACGCTACTCAAACTAAATTCTGCTAAAACCATTATGCTCCATGGGTGAGGGATCAGCTTCACAAGAAGATAACAAGATACAAATAGATAATATATAAGAAGATATAATTCAATTGCACACAACGAAGCAAAACAGAACCAATGTTTTCATCTATTTTTAACAAATTGTGCAATTCCTTTAATAAGGTATCAATCGTGAAGTTAAATACTTTGTGGGTGGACTAACAGAATAACAATTTCACATAATAAAATTTAAAAAATCATGAGTGTGGGACGGGAGTGAAAGTAGCCGGCAACCCGTCTATAAAAGTTATTATTTTCATGTATTAATTCACCAATATTAGTATCTTAGTGAGCACATGTTTGAAACGTCACCAACAACTCCGCACGAAAGTGATCACAACGCTGAACCCATAAAATGCGCTATCTTGATCACCTAACCCATGAATACACAACTCAGTAAACTGGTAGTTAAAAACACCGACCATGACACTGGAATAACAAAAAGCTAAATCTGTGTATTTATGTTTTCCAACGCGTATATACATTGACATGTCTACAAACGTTGTTCTCCTCGCCTACTTACTTTTGTTGAACAAATCTGTCACAACCCATGGCACACGAGTCTAAACCCGTCATATGTATATGAGAATGGAGCCACCCTAGAAACGATTGAGTATCCCTCTTGTAGTCGTGACTTTTGCCACGGCATGTTTGAACAACGTTTTGCCGATAAAAACAGAGTCGTAATTTGTAACTCTGTTTTTATAGTCAACCTGTTGCAATAGCGTAGTCAACCGTATGGCTGACCTAACAGCCAGAGGTCACCTAATAGACAAGAGAAAGACATAATTCACAACAGGCAGCTTGTGTAGTAGAACCTTACCAAAATGAGGTGTCTTCATTTACAAATACATAAATCAAATACGTTTGTCCAATAAACTTATCGGGAGGAAAGAAGTGATGCTTGTCAATGTTAATGATCCACTCCGAACATACAAGGATATTCTAGTTACAACAAATTAATGCTTGTGTTAGGGACTTAGGTTGGAATTCATAGTCGGCCCCTACACCTAGGGGCGCCCATTGTTAGTAAGGTAACAGTTGTTTCCATGTTATTTCCCATAAACAAAACAAATCCATAGCAACAATGGGTGCCCCTAGGTGTAGAGGCCGACTATGAATTCCAACCTTACTCTTTTGTTGTAATTTGAGTTTGATAGTTACGTTTGAAATTAAAGTTGATAAAATTTATTCAGTAAAAGCATAATAAAAATAAAATTATAATATCTACAAGAAGTAACTAGACATAAATAATAAAATATACAAAACAATTACAAGAATAAAATTAAGACAATGTATGAATTAATTAAACGATGGTAACAAAATATACACAAAAATTAAAATTTTTGTTTGGAAAAGAATATCGTATGTAGCTTTAAATGAGGAGTTTTTCTGATGCCCTGGTAGGTCAATTGGCAATACCGATAAAGGTACCTTCATCGGTAAAACTGGTGACTTCAAGTCGGGAGGTGGCCGGTTCCATACCGGTCACCCCTCAGATTGACTGATAAAGGTTCACATTTTCGCTCTCAAACACAGACTGCAAAGTAGCACAGCAAATGTTTCCTTCTAAACTTAATCCCGGGAAGGGAAGATAACTATGTTGACCGGAAACCTTATAGCAGGTTAGTTTCTCCCTGAGGGTATAACCTGATGCATTCTGGGTCAATCTGCGCATATCGTTCTTCGAAATAAGGATCTTCGGCTATCGTGGGTGGAGAGATATTTGGCAGATACCTCACACACAAAAACATAAGTGCACATTAGTCAGAATCATTGGAAACGATTTGAAAGATAGTTCAACTGAAAGAATACAATTAAAATTTAATGTAATAACAGATAAAAAAGAATTGTTTTCCGGGCTTGAAAGATATTTCAACTGAAAGAATACAATTAAATTTAACAACACATAAAAAAGAATTATTTTCCGGGTCAGAATCTGTTGTCTGATACAAAATGCATTCTTTCGTGGGTATTTTGTCTAGTTTACATTATAATGTTAAATAAATAAAAGTAATACAATGTTTTTCAGTGTTTGAACAAATGTTACATAAATGTGGGAGGCACGAAGTAATTACAATTCAGGCGACAATTGATTTTAGTTTTTTATTCTTTAATTTTGTTTCATCTCAGAGAGCTTACTTGTAGCTAACAATGTTTAGCCTGCGTATTACATTCCATATAACGCACTATCTACAATTAAATACAACACACACTTGTCATTAGTGGAGTTTTAATTACAATCATGTTATTCGCGTGTTGCAATGTTCTTGTTGGATGTAGAAACATTAGTAAGATTATAGAAGTGAGGCTTGGGTACAGAAGTTTGAGAAACATTTCCTCAAGAAAACATGTAGGAGTATTGTGTGATGCAATTGGCTGTTTCTCCGGGAAGCGTGGGTCCAGGCGTAGCGGAAACCAACGAAGCCACGATCTCCGCCGGCCACCGCAAAAAATATGTCTGTTCGGGGGAAATAATCGCCCGTTATCGCGCATAACACTTGCGGTGAGAGAAATTAAAAATATCTCACGAGTGAACCGCAAAGATTATAACTATTTGCTCTAGGCTGAAGAAAAACAACTCATATGATCATAAATAACATGTTATTTTACAATTTGGTTATATTTTCTTCTGCTTCATACGAATAATTGGCCTGATTGTAGTAATAACGAATGTGTGTACGAAAGAAACTTTTTTCAAGGCGATGAAGATACAGTGGTAATATCACAATCATGGAGACATAAAACAAAATTTGTCCTGTGTTATGTGCTTAATCTTTTCAAGATTCAAAAAAATGTGTAGATAGTGATCGAGAAAAAATATTCGCAATTAGAAAATGATGTGCCATTTTGGGAATTTTGGTTTGTGTTGTGGGAATTTAAATGTCACTTTCAGATATACATGCCCCCCAACAAACTCACAGATCAACAAACTCACGTCATGGACGAGTTGTTCGTAGCCAATCAGCGATCGGAGCTTGAGAAGGGGCGTCGCCAATTGGCCACTATAATCATTAATCATGCACTATCTATAACGAAAGTATATCTTTAAGATTGTTTTTCGACAAGTATACATGGATTAATTTTACCCAGAATACCAGCGAGGGATATTTGACATGTAAGCAATATTGCCGTTATTAAAAAGAAAAGAAAACGGAGGCCACTAAAGCATAAAAAAGTGATGATCTGGAATGTCTGAGGAACTAAGGAAGTATACAATGGGATGGTAGGGTGGGTTATCAAACGGAGATTTCTGTGAAATATCCCGGCATCCGGGTTTTGTTTGTCTCGATCTAATATTGTTGCTTAGTAACACCCCTGAAACCTTGAGACGAGTGTCCTACACAATCCAGCCTAGCCTAGCCCGGGCAATATGAAACTCAGTGGTTACGTCTCCCCCCTCCCTACCCACCAACCTTATCACCGAGCAATCCTTCTATCGTAAACAATTTGAACTGATTTATACGTTTTTACCAGTATAAACATAATATACCCCGTCTGGACCCGGGGAAAATTTGGTCCAGGGCCCAACGGTCCATTGTAAAAAAAAGTTTAATTGTGGGTAGAATTACATTAAACAAATAGTTGACAATGAATTCCAATACAATGATAAACATCTTTTAACATTTTTTGACTAATAACATAATCATAAAACATACAAAACGTTATTTTTCCCTTTGATATACCGTAATTTATATCGTATGTTTTGGACAATTCAGCAATGTCGATTTAGGTATTTCACTGACGAAGGTGAAACATATTTAATGCTTTTCAGTATTGTACGATGCGATGGCAATTCAAATCCCCCCCCCCCCCCCCCCCAATTTTCCAAAATCGAGTCCCATTGGTCGTTAGGTCGAATCAGAGGTTTCGGGTTCGATCCCCAGTCTTGACACAATAATTATAATCAGATAATATCTATCTGCTCACATATTTATTCTTTGACTTCTTAGCTGTTTTCAAATTGCATTGAATACTATTTTAATGATCTAGGATTATCTATATTGTAATATTTTTTGTTTGTTATTTTATGATTTGCACCTCAATTAGTTGTATTTACCGTCCTCTTTGTAAATCGGTTGTAAGAATACACATTAAGATATTCATTCATGAATAAATAAATGCAATTGCTATAACTATAATTATTCACTATTTATGTTTGATAGAACAGTGTGGCGTTATTTTAGATTTGTTTAATATGTTTTATAATACTGCACGCTCATTAATAACATCTTCTTCCGTTAAGAATAGTTGCTCTTTAAACAGCTGACCACGAATAGGCCTACAAGCAAACACCTGCAAGATGCGACCGATTTCACCGTAATTGTAGGTTAATTAAAGTCGCCGGTCGCTTTGTACGTCTTGACCTGGCCACGTGACACGTGACCCCGCGTGTGAACGTGAGCACGTGACAGAATGGTGAAGGTACGGAGCTTTATTGCCCTGGAATGGGAGTAACAGGAAAGCTTAGTCGACCTCTTCTTTATTGACATTATGAACTACTACATTTGTTGAAACACAAGAGCTCAATCTGCAACAAACTAACATGATTTATAATTATTTCTATTTGTAAAATATCTCACAGATACAAATTGTTGCATCCTGGTACAATAACAATGTGGAGTTATAAGCCAAGGCATAAAAAATGCGTATCATGCAATAATTATTATAAATATACACACATAAATGATTATGATAAAACGTTACACAATAAAATTAAATATAAAAGCAATATTGTATACCTTTTTATAAGGTAAGTTAGGTTTTTCACTATTGTTGCACTGTAACATTATTTTTTATAATACAATAGTCAAAACTGATCTAAATTGTGTCTTAACTCAGGGTAAATGAAGTATATTTGTTCATATTATTTAGCTTTCAGAATAAGTAGGCCTACTTATAACAACATCTAAATTCAAAAACAAAAATTTTAAATAGTATGAAAATGTTATACTGTTTTATTTGCAATACGAACTGGCGAACGATTTTAGTTAGTTTGGAAATGTCTTTTATACCAAGCAACATACGGACGCAATAAGATTTTCTTGCATACTATAACTGTTCCAAAGAATAAACAGAATAGATAGACAATGCATATTTGCGTACCAAGCTGCTGCTATTCGTATTCACATACGTGAGACAGTCAAGGATTCCGCTCAGGTAATATAATTTAGCTATGCACATTTTCAATTACATTTCTCTCACAATTCACCGTATGAGCGTATGAAAGTCAGTAGCACATCCCCGGTCGGCGAGCCTATGCATAAACGATGCCATTTATTTATGTACTGTTTTACAGTCATTGCGGTTCGGTGCCATTAATCAGATACTAGCGCTTTTAAATCACGCGTGGCGGGGAGAAGAGTTACTCGCTGGTGCAAGTCCGGGATTTGTTTGGAATTTAAACTCATAGCGGATGTGTGATCATCATTGAATAATTACTGGCGTTCAGGTAATAACTGGGACAGGAAACACAATAGAAAGGTAATGAGATTTTATTTGAAAATTATTTTTCACAGGGAAGAAAATAACTGTGTTCGTACTTCAACCGCTTTTCTCCTCATTCAACCCGAACTGCAAACTGATTTTCGGTAGTATGAAACTTCAATTTATGAACACTTCATGTATAAGTGACAAAGTGATGAGATAGCGTATGGTTCTAATATTGAGTTCCTTCTCACAATGTGAGACGAACTATAATTAATAATTATTAACACAACATGCTCCAAACCTGTTTTCAAAAAAATATTTAGCTACCCATTTTTAATTATCATTATCTAAACTGATTTGTATTAATAATTATTGGCTAATTATTTAGCAAGTAAGACGTCAGTAGCAATTTAAGTTCAATAATAAGATGTATCGATTACGGCGAACTTGATTTTATTTATTTTTTGTATTCGAACAAATTAGAATTAATGTTTAATCATCCATCGATAAGAATCTGGACAAACTTGAGAATAAGACTCGACTGTCAGTTATTGCAGTACAAGTAAAAACACATTTCTTTGTAAAGTTGGAGAACAAATACTTATAAAATAAAGTTTAAGTTTATCTATTTGAAATCTTCAACATATTTTGCCGCGAAATATTATTGAACTCTGCATATATTATAGAACGGCGATTCTTCAACACCTTTTGGTGCATTTCTTGGTGCATAACACTTTGCTAGTTGCACTGGCGCTGCCGTTGGGACTTCTAACAGTACTATGGACATTAATACTTAATAATTTCAAGATCAAATTATGTCATTCGTAATTGAATGGAGTAAAAAAGTCTTCTTTACCAAAAACTAACGACTTGGCGGAATTCGATTTGCAACAACTTCTACTGGGTGAACCTAACGACATGGTACCGACTTATGCCCAAATTCACCAACTTCATAAGCTCCGATTTGGTAAGCTTGGTTTGGAAACCATGTTTTCATTACATGTTGATGTTGTCTCTGATTGACAGCTGGTCTGTCGGGTTGGATCGCTGTGACTGTGAGACAAAAGCCGAAGATACACCTGTGCTCATTGCAGTGTGTGTGTTCCTATACGTGTCACTGTAATCAGCATGGATTTGTACGCATGTTAAGTGATAACGATCAGACAAACCCTTCTAAGCGAAACATATCCTACTTATTGTCATCCTCATTATCATTCGAACCGGTATTCAATAATAATACAGATCTGATTCTAATCCCGAACACGAATTTATCTTTTCATAAAAATAATTGTCACGCAAATGTCAGGTTATACTAAGATTTATTTGAAGAAGTTCTGTATAATCTATTGATTTTGAAGGTTTTTGCCTATTCAAAAGTCGATATTGGATTGTATCTCATTGCTAACAAGTATTTATTTATCATCCCATACGGATGTTAAGATCTAACAGCTGATAAAAAGGATGCATGCTCACAAATACTCTGCTTCGGTGCGTATATACAATAATCTTATTCAGTGCTGTCTCTATACTTTATTGATATTAGTATCAATCAATGAAATATAACGCATGTTAAGTCAAAGTCGTTGTATCTATCATTAAGTTAAGTGAATCATTCTCAGGATCCTAAAAAGTATTGATTTATAAGTTAACGAGCTACAACATTTTAATGTTAATATTCCTACCTTATGATTCGCCGTTGAATGCATTCCCTTACTTTCAGTATGTACACGCAGACTTAATGGAATACACCAGCCGGTTTCGGACATAGAAACAGATTCTCACAAACTAATCACGCTGCTAAAAACTCAATTCAGAATTTAAAATTACATTGGGTAAATTGAACACACATATATTTTATTTTCAACTCAAATCATTCAAATACATTGTGAAACATTTCATAAAATTCTGTATTTGAAAAGCAATGCACCTACCATCGCGAGTGGCATAAATTGCGAATTATTATGATTGAAGAAGAAGAAGAATTTTAAATTAGCAGTCAGTTTAAATACGAGGTTTACCTTAAGAGATGGCAAACACATTAATTAGCTTGACTCAATTGCCTGATCAGATTATGACGGGGGGCGGAGGGTGGTGGCGGGGCGAGGCATGAAAGTAAGAAACTAAATAATGAACAAAAATGAATGTAAAGTGTACTTGTAGAGACTAATTTTGTATGTTCTCGGTATTATTTCGGTGACTTGAGCAAAGAGCTAATCGATTTATTTTTGTTTGTTCGCATACAAACTTGACAACGTTTTAAGCCACAATGTTCATAAAATGTGATTTATTATTTTACTCCTTAGATGGTTGTGGTAGAAATAATAAAAACAAAACAACTAACCGAACAGCCTCTCATATCCACTTCAGTTTCTTTAATTTTGTTTAACATCATATACATCTGATTTCTTGACGAATGCGTAAACATTACTAACAAGTTATAGTAAAGTTTTAAACTTATGTATTTCACACACTCACTAATGTACATAACATACATTACATAACACATTTCTTTTATATTTCGTTTATATATATATACTTAGTTTATATCGGCATAATATTTTTTATTTTCAATTCATTTGAATAGACAACGCACAACAGTTAGCAACGAGTAAGATCATTCCGTAACCCAACCATGTCTGATGTACCGTTTTCAGTGGCAGCGATCACCTCACAACCCAACGCACACACACTCTCTTCCAAGGACATATCTGTCGTATCTCCCACATAACTGATATACGTATAATTTAGACATCTCAGTTCGCCCACGATTCCACGATACAAAGGTGTTAACTATTTTTATTACACTTTTATATTCAAACGGGAACGTTTCGAGATTCTGAATGCGATCCCGTCGTTAAATGCCAATGAGTTGTGTGTTTGCCTTACGATACGATCCTACATTATTTAGGTCCGTTATGAGTGACCAAATGTGCACATATTTAAGCGGAATCAGGGCATGCCCTAAAATGTTCGTCATCCATTGTTCCGTCATCTATCTATTAGTTATTAATATCGTTACATTGCTATCAATTTTGTTTGTACAATATTAAATAATATTTGTAATTAATGGTAATACCACAATCACTTACATTAATAATTAATGTGAGCTCAACCTTAAATTGTATTTGAATAAAGTAGTATTTGAAGATAAGTGGTATATTGTTTTTCTTGCTTGTTATTAAGATCTTAGTTTTTTTTATTTGTTGTTATATTAATTATAATTTGCACTCTATGTCGCCACTTAATTCTTTTGAGAATAAATTATTATTTCCATAATGCGGTGTGGTTATTGAGTACAAAAATTCCTATACTATGTAAATCTCATGTGTAACATAAGGGCATAGTGTGGGTATAATATGCGCTACATCTACGGGTATAAAATGGGCATAATAGGGGTTCAATGAGGGTAGAGTGACGGCGTTGCTGATGAGGTGTGGGTGGAATGATTAAACCATCGTAAGGACGAACTGTGGGCAAATGTAGGCAGAATGCAGGAGATTCAGAACAGTTGTGTACGGGTACCCGTGCAAGCTCATATTATGCTGTCTGGGATGTTCGACATAAACATATATTTCAGGGCACCATCAGGGCTGCCCGGCGGGCGACATGATGATAAAAGACAGGCGGTGTATTACTATTTTCTGGAAAATTACTATAGCTACCTATACATGAAAAATCAGATTTCTGATCGCAAAACATATTCGTCCGTTGATGATAGACGGTACACTCCCAAGCAAAATTTAAAGACAGTTCCAAAATATGCAACCGTTGCCATTTCTTTATTTAATTTTTATTATTTGGTCTTTGTGAAGTATGTCGTTGAACACCAACCAATCAAATTGAATAAGGAAATGGCAACGGTTGTATATTTTATTTTGGCACTGTCTTAAATTTTTGTTCGCGAGTGTACCGTCTCTCATCAATTCGATAAATTATTTTCTAAATTAAATCAAAGTGGATGGAATGCAGCTTGGCCGTGCAGGCAGACAGGCAGACACGAGTACAAGTCGGCAGGGCACATCAATGAATTGAGAGGCGCGTCCGAACGGGTTGCAACAAGCTCATGAATTTGCTGCACTCGATCGTCGAATGCAAATGTGCATCTCTAACTCATCCCAATCCAACACTTGGTCGGCGTATGCAGCCGGCTTGACCATGTTCATGTCCCCCTTCCACGCTAGGCACTCGGTTTCGGCGTTGACCGTTAGTCATGTATCATGTTCATCTCACATGGCTGATCTATGTTTCTATGTTGCTCGATCTGCGCATGACCGTGGCAGCCATTTGGGTGTTTTTACTTTAAATAAGTAAATAAATAAATTCACAGTTAGAGTCTACCCACTCAGTAACGAAACTGATTTTCAGTGGGGGACTTCAATTTTTAAAGCGACGAAACCAGCCCGGCAGGCTCCGAACACCATCGACTAGTGAGCGATAACCAATCAAAAATCGATATTTCAAATACGAAACATATGAATTCTATAATCATCCAAGTAAACCTGACAAATATCGATATCAATTGCATATTATTAAATTGAAACTAAACTAAATTAGCCAACGAGAGTTTGGCAATGTTTTAGACTATATTTTTAATGCTGTGTGAAAAGAGTTCTGGAGATAGTTCTGTAAATGAGTATAGTGTTTTAGGGTTTTATCATTTTAGTTGTATTTCACTTTAATCATACTGGGATATTTGGATAGTTAGGCGGGTATGTCCGAGGGTTATATTAAAATATGTGCTATGTGCATTAATGGAAAGTCTAATAAACTAAGAAGAAACTTGGAAAACCTGTAGTAAAAATAGCCGCTGCCGGTATTTCAACTCGACAGTATAGCGAGCTAAAGGTTCTGGTTCACCTCTATCGTTAAGTTTAGTAATTTATTTGGGTTTCTCTATCAAAATTTAAAAACTGTAGTAATTTAGTGAAAGTTACTTGCAGTGTCAACGATTAAATATTTTTCTAAATAATGTTCACAATTCGACTGCATATTGAATGCAAATTTTAAGATGTAAAGCATTTTCAGCATTTCTATAATATTGGTACAGTTTAAACAAAAATAAAATAACGTTATATATCAACCAAAGGGGTTCGAAAAGACGAGCAATCCTAAAACTCACTGGAGTGTACATAAATCCAACTCGAAGTGGGTGAGAATTTAACTTTTTTGTCAATATACTGTATTCAACCACAATATATACATTGTAATTGTTACTAAGTGGGGCCAGATATTATTAACTTAGAAAATCGTAAAAGAATTATTCAAAATATATCGCGTTTGGGGAAAATTAGACACTTGAGGTACTATTTAAATAATGCATGGTTTTATCCAAACACAAATATACTCATTTTACAAAAAATTATTATAATATAATATCCAGTCCTGCATATTTCAAACATGTTATTTTTACATGTCGTTTAAAATAATAAATAAATAATATAAGTCCGCTAGTTTTTTTAGCAATCTGCGGTGGACACTCTTTACACGGCCATTAAGTGTTCCTTAATTATGGAGTAACCACGTACTACGTTAACGTGACGAGTATAATTTAACTTCTTAACACAGGTTATGAGACAAAGATATATTTTAGTCGTCGGGTCATGATACGAAGAAGCTCAAGAGTTGTTTGTCCCAACAGAGGGACAGTATATTGGTGACCAGTAAAGCAAGCATGTATACTGGTATATACTGCCTTGCGGAAGACATCAAAGGGAATTAAGCTAATGTGAGTTCTCGTTACTGCATTCGCTTGGAAGTAAGAAGCAACATACTTGGGCCCGTTTTAGGCAACCTTCTACAGCATATAAATGTTCAATGTTACTGTCTGTCTTCTGCAAATACAGGATTTTAAAGTAAGTTAATCTGTAGATGTAATGCATACCTTAGCAGGTAACTTATAAAATATAATAATAATACAAATTGTAACCTTTAGAATCAAATGCCAAGTTTTCACATTATAATTGTTTGGTTGGTGGTGTAGACATGTGTTGTTTTATCCTGAGCAGATGATATGAGTACTTATAAACTATAATATACTATACCTGCCCAGGGACTGCTACCTTATCGTGGTGGGCAGGTTTGCGTGCTTTGATGATCCCGAGAGCTATGCCGGCGGAAGCGTATGCTTCTGGTAGGGCCACCCTAGCCGGACAGGTCGAGGAGGAGAAGTCAGGCGAAATGCAATCCACATCTTCCCCCCTCCCTTTTCCTCCCCCTTCCCCTTTCCACCCCGCCCTCCCACTTGCTCCTTTCCTCCAAACAGCCTCCTATTTCATCTTCATATATCACCCACTCATTGTCTCGATTAGCCTCAATGCAAAAATATGAGACGTTAAGCCCAAATATCAAATAAAATAATATACTATGTAATAAGGAACCCTGTACCACCTTCTTATAAACGCGGCCACTTTTCAATATGCATGGCAGCAGTAACACTGAACACAAACACATTCGTTATAAAAACAACCTGGAGATGCCACTTACTAGGTCAAACAAGGTCAAATTCGAAACTGGAAATCGCCATCAAATTCATTTAAGCTACGTCAAAAAGATGTGACAGACTGGTTCTAACGAAATGCTACTAATTCCAGCCTGATGGTTCTGAAGTGTGAACATCTTTGGCGCGGTTCACGGCTCAGCCGGCTCACATCAGTGTCAAGACCGCTGACTGCTACACAGAAGCCAGAGAGAACAACGGACACGTTCAGATAGCTCGGTCGCTCTGTGGGAACCTCACCACACTAACTAACAGAACTGTTTTGAAATCATTCAAATCTACACATGAACGATTGAACTTTTTTTAACATTTAATTATCACGTTTTATTTTTATTCCCCTATAAAAATGTAATACGGAAAAATGAAAAACGAAATTAACAGAACAAAATATTAAACTGTTATATATAATTTGGATCCTTGACTTGTTGATTTAAAGTAAAACTATATCTCCAAAACAGAAAAAATATGTCAAATGTAAAGAAGAAATCGTTCATTCATTTACAGTGTCGATCCTATTTAATTATAAACCGGTTTGCAAAGGACGAAAATAAATACAAATATACAAGGTATAAACACACAACTAAAAATTATAAAATATAATAATATTATTTTCCTTCTTTTAAAATGATAATAGAGCCTAATAATAATATTCAAAATCATAAAACCGAATAATAAGGTTCAAAATTATCGTTTTAAAAATAATTTGTATATATATGTGGGATCAAAAAAGAAACGGGTTGTAGACAATATTGTAAGCAGGAAGTGTCGTGATAAAAACTATTGTCGTGTTTTACCATTTCAATAGTCGTGTTTATAAAGCGTTCACATTCTCGAACGTCTATTGCATTAGACTAGATTAATCTTTGACTGGCAGTTATACAATACAATCTAAGATAGAATGTCACCAAAACGTGACATGTTCTCGCATGGTAGCGATTCAACAAACTCTTATCTCGAACCAAGAAATTCGCTCACAATGTCTACGAATTAACAAGGACGAAACTCACACAGAACACATTTAACACACGATTGGTCTTCTAGGTTTTTAACCTCTCTTATTCAGCTGTTCAAAGTAGCGTGCATACTTGAGTCACTGCTGTTTCTTCTTTTCACGTGCTACTTTGATCCCAAAATATTAAACCAAAACTAGTATTCATTTTACATTGACTGTCGTTCATTTTCAATATTGGTAATAACAGATCTCAGCGAAAAGACGCGATAGACTCCAATTCGGGAGGTCACCGGTTCCATTCCGGCCACCGACAATCCTGACTGAAGGATGAAAGAAGGTTTTCCTCAGTCGTAAAGATGAATGCTGGGTTTAAGTCCTACTAACAGCCCCGAAACATTCTTTCCCAACTATCCAAAACTCCCTAACATACCTGAAGAGGGGAGCATCAGGTAAAGCTGGTGTGCGCCTTATTACCTACGAATTAGACTGTCATTATCATTGCTAGAATATGTAAAATAAAATAACTTTATCTAAAATTCTAGGAACGAAATTAATATGCATTTTCTAACGTGAAGTTTTTATTTCAATTTAGTTACGAACTTCCAGATTACTTCTGTCTCGCTGAAATGAAATGGTGTCGACAGCAGGTGATAAGTAACTCTGATGTTTATCAATGAATTTACTAAACATCCGTTAAAAAATACATGAATCATGAATGTTGCGTGATACACAGATGGAAGGACCAATCAATGTGAATTATTTGAATGATTAAAATCAAATCAAATTAATGTAATTAAATCAATTAGGTACGTATTGAATAGATTGGCGGGCTATTGGCAAATCAGTGCTACAAATTGCTTGTGTAGAGATAATTATACCTGGCAGGCGTTATCTATGTAGTCAGAAAATTGCAGCCAACGGGCAAACTTGAGAACAAGTTTTATTATATGCAGCTTGTTGCAGCTTGCAACTAGGCCTTATTTTACTTCGGAGAACGTGTTGATGTATCGACAACTAATCAAATTTCTTTCTCGTCAATAATAAAGTACGTCAATTATTTGTGCATATCTTCTCTGTTCCCATCATACATCATCTCAATGCGGGGTCTGAGTAGGTGAAATTTTTCACAGTCGGTATTGGCTCATAGAAACACGTTTTTCTAATTTGGGAGGTTGCAGGTTTGATTCCCGCTACCACGAGGTCTGACTAAAGTTTATTTAGATTTCTCTCAGTCATCAGGTGAATGCTGGGAATGATTCTTGTCACGAGCTTTTTGAAATTACTTCACAAATATGCAAGTACATTAACTGTTAGGTTGGAATTCATAGTCGGCCCCTACACCTAGGGGCACCCATTGTTGCTATGGATTTGTTTTGTTTATGGGAAATAACATGCAAACAATTGTTACCTTGGTAACAATGGGCGCCCCTAGGTGTAGGGGCCGACTATGAATTCCAACCTTAGAGTCATCCAAAGGCAAAGCTGGTGTACAATGCATACCCTACAGCAGACCACATGACACATTAATTATTATATTTCTTAAATGTAGAGAAGCCGGAAGGAATAAAATGTATTCTACAAAATAAGTGGAACTGGAATAATAAACCTCGGGCAAAGAGAATATACGTCTGATTTTTGTGCTAACTCTGATGCATTATTTACTGCATGTATTACTGGATACAATCTCGACCACACAAGACAACAGTTCAATAGAAAGAATGTTTTATTTGAAGGCCTTGGGCAGTCTTCATTTTTATCAGGTAAAAGCACGACTTTATTTGACTCTATAAACTAGTATTGCAACAAGAATTACCCACATATACAAAAGGACTGCAATAACACACAACTATACTCGTAATGTTTTGAAGGAATAGATTCTCATCCAATCTAACCTATGGTGATTGCCGAGTGGCATAGAAAAGAGTTTTTGAGTTTCACTTGTAGTTGTAGCTATCATTACTGTTATCTTACTTTCTTGTCCATGTACACAAAACAAAATTAAACTTCAGTTCTTTATTATGTTCCGCTTATTGGTGGTTTATAACATATCGACAGAGACCCGTAAAAATTGGTTTATTTTAGTATAGATTATAAATTCCGTCTTATTTACTAAAAATATATGTTTTTGATTTTGTTTCTCAGATTCATAAACACCATCTACTCATAACACATGCAGATGGCTCACCCATGCCACGTATCAATATGATCTCATATTTGATTAACTCGATGCATACTAAGGGTACATCCTAAATAATATGATTTCGTTTTATGAGGCCTAACGGTTCATGTTAGTAACGACGACACATGGAAATATTGTCTTCACTTTGGAAATTCAATGCATTTCTTGTCACGTGGTACCCCGGATGGGGTGTACCGTGTATTATAATAACACCTGTGTAAAAGCGTCATAGTGCACACACATTTATTGGCATATTGCAGGAGGCCCAAGGGTTCAGCGATCCACAACAACGATAGTATTTTATGTTAGTGAATTGATGGCGAGCAAAAGTTGCCAGTCATATAAACACCCTTGCCTAGGCTATACACTTTATTAGCCTGATTAAAAAATAAGTGGGCCTGACGTCACTTCGCCCACGTATAATCCCCCTCTCAACGCGCGGCGCGCGGTGGTGGGGGCCGCGCTCATGTGTGATACTCGTCAATCATAATCACAGAAGACATCTAGAAACTTGCAACATCTTTGCAGATGATAAATAATCAGATTTCAATAGGTCGGCGAAACGGTGGCGGGCGGGCACCCGCTGTGCGCAATGCAAAGCAGGCGCGGGTCCAAGGGTTGGCCCTGAATCGATAATCAGCTAGCCTGTTTGATAATAATGAATCTTTTGCATTGGCATCTATACGAATTGTCAAGTTTTTTGGGCGTTTTTTGAAAGTAATAAACGATGGAGAATAAGATTTGAAAACCCTCCCTGTTTCCCAGTAGGAGCCGTAGGAAGCCACGGCTTGTTACAACAACCGTGTTCAATATAATAAACTATAGCATTACGTGGGCTTACTTGCGCGACGGCATTCGAGTAAATCGCGGCTGATTGAGTGGCCTAAACCATGCACGTCTGTAGCCTACAGCCGCACACCTACCGGACACGCGCACACCTACCGGACACACGCACATCTACCAGACACGGTATACTGACTCGCGCACGTTGGTACAGCCGCACACCTACCGGACACGCGCACACCTACCCGACACACGCACATCTACCAGACACGGTACTGACTCGCGCACGTTGGTACAGCCGCACACCTACCGGACACGCGCACACCTACCGGACACACGCACACCTACCAGACACGGTATACTGACTCGCGCACGTTGGTACAGCCGCACACCTACCGGACACGCGCACACATACCGGTCACACGCACACCTACCAGACACGGTATACTGACTCGCGCACGTTAGTACAGCCGCACACCTACCGGACACGCGCACACCTACCAGACACGGTGCTGACTCGCGCACGTTGGTACAACCGCACACCTACCGGACACGCGCACACCTACCGGACACACACACATCTACCGGGCATGGTACTGACTCGCACACGTTGGTACAACCGCACACCTACCGGACACGCGCACACCTACCGGACACACGCACATCTATTAGACATGGTACTGACTTGCACCCGTGAGTACAGCCGAACACCTACCGGACACACGCACACCTACCAGACACGGTACTGACTCGTGCACGTCGGTACAGCCGCACACCTACCGGACACGCGCACATCTACCAAACACACGCACACCTACCAGACACGGTACTGACTCACGCACGTCGGTACAGCCGCACACCAACCGGACACACGCACACCTACCGGACACACACACATCTACCGGGCATGGTACTGACTCACGCACGTCGGTACAGCCGCACACCAACCGGACACACGCACACCTACCGGACACACACACATCTACCGGGCATGGTACTGACTCGCGCACGTTGGTACAACCGCACACCTACCGGACACACGCACACCTACCGGACACACACACATCTACCGGGCATGGTACTGACTCACGCACGTCGGTACAGCCGCACACCAACCGGACACACGCACACCTACCGGACACACACACATCTACCGGGCATGGTACTGACTCACGCACGTCGGTACAGCCGCACACCAACCGGACACACGCACACCTACCGGACACACGCACATCTATTAGACATGGTACTGACTTGCACCCGTGAGTACAGCCGAACACCTACCGGACACACGCACACCTACCAGACACGGTACTGACTCGTGCACGTCGGTACAGCCGCACACCTACCGGACACGCGCACACCTACCGGACACACGCACATCTACCAAACACACGCACACCTACCAGACACGGTACTGACTCACGCACGTCGGTACAGCCGCACACCTACCGGACACGCGCACACCTACCGGACACACACACATCACATCTACCGGGCATGGTACTGACTCGCGCACGTTGGTACAACCGCACACCTACCGGACACGCGCACACCTACCGGACACACGCACATCTATTAGACATGGTACTGACTTGCACCCGTGAGTACAGCCGAACACCTACCGGACACACGCACACCTACCAGACACGGTACTGACTCGTGCACGTCGGTACAGCCGCACACCTACCGGACACGCGCACACCTACCGGACACACGCACATCTACCAAACACACGCACACCTACCAGACACGGTACTGACTCACGCACGTCGGTACAGCCGCACACCTACCGGACACACGCACACCTACCGGACACGCGCACACCTACCGGACACACGCACACCTACCAGACACGGTACTGACTCGTGCACGTCGGTACAGCCGCACACCTACCGGACACGCGCACACCTACCGGACACACGCACATCTACCAAACACACGCACACCTACCAGACACGGTACTGACTCACGCACGTCGGTACAGCCGCACACCTACCGGACACGCGCACACATACCAGACACGGTACTGACTCACGCACGTCGGTACAGCCGCACACCTACCAAACACACGCACACCTACCAGACACGGTACTGACTCACGCACGTCGGTACAGCCGCACACCTACCGGACACACGCACACCTACCAGACACACGAAGATCAAACAGCTGCGTCTCATCAGGAGAATCTATAGTCATTCGGATATTAGATTCAAATTAATTTTTTGTGAGGGTTTTTGATGGATAGGCCTAAAGATTAGATGAGATAAAACATATAAACACTATAATCTACAACTTCCCGTCAGAGTTATTGTATGAATATGGTTGCATGCCTTGCGAAAATTGTTAATTTATAAACGTATAAAATTGACAATTCGCAGTAAGTATGGGAAAAGCAAGTTTCAGTTATGAAACATAATCTTTCAGAAAACTACTGCTTTTTACAAACGATAGAATACATATAATTAATCGTGTTATTCAGAAATAGTGATAGGTATTGATGTAACATTGCAAATAGGACAATACTCTATTCAATGCACGCCTTCTTCTGAATAGCAGTTTATTGCAACTTGGAGCGGCTGAAACGTGGTATGTAATTTGTACTGCCATCCTGTTTCCTTACTGCATGCAAAACAAGAACACAGATACGCCAGTAAAGCGATGGTTTTCATCAGTCTGGTAAATTACTGCAATTATATTGCTACACATCCGAAACTCGTGATTTGTTGTTCATGTACCAGTTGTTATAGTCCTATGATAAAACTTTCACGAATTTTGTTTGGTTTTCAGGTAGGTAGCACATCTTCCGAATCTATGTACTTACGTGATAAGTTAATAATTATTGGTTTGTAGAGAATAGTAATAATCATTATAAATAGTCCACAAATTTGTTTAAAATGTTCATATATATCCCAACATAAAAAATTATATACTTAATTACTATTCTTACATTATTGAGATGTGTCTCAAAATAAGCAGATATCGTTGGCCCAGGCAGCGCTAATCATAAATACACTAACTCTGAACAATTACAACGAATTATTTTTTCATATATGCCTATGTTCAACTTTCAAGGCCTAAGTGGAGTAATTCATTTCACTGAGTAGGTTTGAAATGTACTCTACTTTATGATTTCCATTTATATTTGAAATATTGCCACGTAGATAATACGTAAGAAGTAAACCTAACTTAGTTATGATTTGTTGTGTATGTGAAACAGTAAGCGCAACATCTACATGTCACAGGGAATTGAGTCAAACCTAATTGATGAATTCTGTCAGTTACACCTCAACACACGGCATGTTAAAAAGTAATAATTCTTCAACATATAAATGCACACACCTAAAATATCTATCTTAACTCTAATTTGAAAGTTCGATATTTGAATATCGGTAGTTTGTTCCCGATTGGTTTCGGAGAAATCGCTCAACTAAATTGACTTCAATTTAATTTATGTTTAGTAATATTTCACGAAGAAGAAGGAGAAGCGCGCTTGGATGTTGAGAGAAGGTAATTATTACTCGTTACCCCGCCCAGAAAGTGGGAGGAGCTTCCACCTACTTAACAAGACACTTTATTTTTAGAAAGTTTCGCAGTTATCACTTTAAAAAATAGTTTCAATTGATTACCAATATCGATCGTGTCCGCAAGCCACACTTTGCAAAGTGCATCACACAGATTGTTGTTTTCCAACCACGAGAGAAATTTCTATTGGCATTATTATTATTAGATTTTGAATTCCCTATTTGCTGCACAAATCACATCGACTACTTGTGCTAACCTTATTGGGCAAATTCAAATAATCATTATTTCTAATGCATTGTAATCTGCCGCCACACAAACACGGTGCATCGTTACTGTAAGTCCCCTGTGAGGAAGTGAATGAGCTATAGTGAATAGAAAAAGAAAAAAATACATATTTGAGTAAGGATTAACGGAGAAAGATGAGATGAGAATGAGACCACGTATAAGGTCGCTGACCGCGAGAATTGCCACCATAGGTGGTGTTAGAGTCGGACGGATCGCCAGTCCACATACCACAAAACTACGTCTACGATCTCTCTTATGAAACAAAGTTTTTGCTCGTAACAAAAAAGCAGAACCACAATCAAGAATGAGAAAATATGATTATCTAATTTATCTGTCAAACACGTTAACAACATAAATCTTTTACACACATTATCGTACACAAATTATTAAAATTATTGTTTACGTTGAAGAAAACCGCATCCGTTTAAGATTTTCGTTACCGAATGCAACCGCTTCTCGTTCGACCAATCGTTGGCTACTACAACTCGCCTGTAGGTATGATTAGTATGGAACGTATCGGAGTATACATTTATGAACGCAGAGATTGCTATTTGAGTTGTAAATGGGCGTAACTCCTACACTTGAGCGCTGCATCACGCAAGACACCCACGTGACCTAATAAAATAGGCCTGAATTGAAACTGGCGGTATATGAAAGAAAATAAGCGTTTTTATTATATGCTGAGGATTTTATGATACATGGATGTATAAGCTGTTATTTGATTTTACAAACTCGGGTTTGTTATTTTATTTATTTGGTATTAGCCAATCATATTCAGGTATAAAACTCACCTACAAGGAAGAAGTTAAATCATTTATTAGACAAATTATCAAGTCATAAGAGCGGCAATATTGAGTGAAAAATTAAATTAATCTCAAATGCTTATTTGAGACCAAGAAACTTGATTTATTCCAAATTAATTTACGTACCTTTTTGTTATATTAATTTTGATTTTCGGTTCAAATTTAACCTAAGACGTAACATTCAGACAGGCTTAATAATCGTTAGAAATAAACTATCAAATACTTATTTTTTAGTCTTGAAACTTTGTAATAATTACAAAGTCGCCGTAGAACAACTTCCGTAATGCTTTCGTCATCAATCAATGACGTGTTTACGGTCTCGGCCAACCCGAGCAGTTTTTTTAATTAGCCACGGCCGCTGGTTGGCTGCCGCTCAACCACTCGTGACGGAAGCAAACCGAAGTTATTGTACGACAACTATATGTATAACAATAATAATAAATAAATACAATTATAATTATAAGTACATATATTGATCACATCTAAGTGTAGATAACGCGCAAGTACAGTTGTCAGATCCCGTTTCTTACTTTTATCACTTTGATAAGTGGATGTGAGTACTCTTTGGATTGATGGAGCGCTTCAGACAAGGACATTCTTGCAATGCAGGAAGGATTGAACAGATGGTGTTGGATAACCCACGGTCTTTTTGCATTGTTCAGTAAACTGTTGCGCCAATTTGCGCGCAAGCTGTCCAGTTGACGGATATCTGCTTAGGTATCATTGCTCTCGATTGATTGAGTTGATACTCTAGTCTTGATGGTTGCGGGTTCAATTCCCGCTATCGGTAATCCTGGCTTATGTATTTTTCTAAGATTCTCCTCAGTCAATCACTCAATCCTTCAGACAGCTTCAACTTATTGAAAAAGTCTTTACTACACAGAATTCGGTTTTGTGTTAGCTACACAATGATTTTTAAAACTTTCAAATGCTCTAGTTGTTGAGATTGGCATTTCGATAATCGATTAGTTCTAAATTATTGAACTAATAACAGAAATTAAAATTGTAACGATTTCAATATTTGAAAGTTTGTATATATTTATTGTTTAGTTGATACAAAACCAAATTTCACGAATAAATCAACTTTTCAATATCTTGAACGTGTTCAATGTATCAATAAACTATCGCTAATCTTTCGGGGTCCTCCCGACGAGGCACCCAGCATGCACGTATGTGTACACTGCAGCTGAAGAGCCAAAGAACAAAAAAAAAATTGGAAATAAAATAATATAAATAAATGGCTCGGGTGTGTTTACTGTCATCTAGATACGAAAAACGAAACAAACAAAAAATTACTTTTTGTTTCTTATCTTAACCCACTGGTTTAGGCTCCTCAGTTATAGGTTCAGAAAAAGCACCTGTAAGCAAAAAGGTCAACATTTATAAACTAGAAAAAGATGATTCGTTTGCTATAGACAAATATCAGATGCACAAAAACCATAACTTGTCATTATTTCTTAGTTATTTCTTTGTATATAATAACACAATTCCAGAAATCTTGAATTATCAAACACTCCATGAGTTATATTTACGTAGGCGGTTGGTATAAAGTTGAAAAGATTCGATTAAGATATCTAAATAAACTTACACGGTTCGTTTCTGTTCAGCATTCATCATTTTTAAATGCATGTTTCTTCATTATTTATGTATAAACACATAAAATATTAAAATGCACTTACAGCTATGATCGTCAGCGATAAATCATTATTGACTGAGCAACACGACAGAATCTGCACTTGTTAAAATACATTTCCTTATCATGTATGTCTTCTACGATGGCTGCAGTGAGAACGAAAAATACACCTGTCAATTCCACCTATCTCTCATATTCCCACGCCTTTGCACACATCTGTCAACCGTCCCAAGGAAACTCCTTTAATAACAATATATTTACCCCTTTGAAGTTCAAACACGCATTATATATAGATGCTCTCCTACCCCGGTAATATAGAAGCTGAAATAGGCTTGACCCGGAATTAATTGGTACAGAATTTTTTTTATCAGAAGTTGTTTGCTATGTATACCTACATATTCCGAAGAAAGTTTACCGCCGTCCGACCCCCCTAATTAACGTTATTAATTAAATTGCTAAAATTAATTAATGCTTATATAATCGTTATTTTCAAAGATTTTTCTGATATTGTATATTAAATACATTAAGTAAGGCCTTTTGTAATAATAACAACATTCAAAACCTGTATATAGATATTTCGGAAAGCATTAATTAATTAATATCAATATAATAACATTTTTAATAAAATGGTTCCCGTTTATAATTGGTATAATGGAATATAAAGTTGATAGTTGTAAATACATAAGTAAATACATATGAAACTACTGTAGAAAGTTTACCGAAATAAAAGTAATATTCGTTTGACAAATCAGCATAATTAATGAATACATTAATTACCAATTGTTTAAAAGGAATACATATTTGAATGTATGCATTATGGGTATCAAAAGAAAGCTGCCGATCCGTGGGTTTTAATATCGGTATCTCCGGGTGAATTAAAAACAAAAAAACTAAATTTTTCTTTTGGAAGGGGGGGGGGGGGGGGTGCAGATATTTCGTAAAACGTATAAAATAAAAGCTAATTCCTTGTTTTTAGGAAAAGTACCTTCACAGCACGATTAAAAAAATGTACCCTAGTGCTTGGCCTATATATTGGGGAGAAGGGCGGTTGGAGGTGGCGGAGGGTAAATAAAACAGGCGCTTTATGAACCCATTTTAGATGTGATCTATAACCAATGATGAAAGTATGCCGCAGCGCCGTACTGGTACTTATTTGAATACCAGTTCTTACTTACTGTTTATGTATATACATCACATTCTAGCAATAACTAACTTGTTTCGTATGTTTTAAAATACCAGATATAAATAACATTTCAAAATATAGTCAAATATACCCGATGTGAAATAAACTCAAATTTAGCTAAACGAACAAGTATCACTGACACACTTCAACAACAGAACAGTAATTTCCGTTAAATCAGTACTATAATAAGAAGAAAAAACAAGATTACTACGTCCATGGAAAACTTGTTTAGTATAACTTAATTTTAATAAAAGTCTTTAAAATGTTTGCTGAACACTAAAAATTTCACCTTATTGTCTCTTTAAACCTCTTGTAATTGGGTGAAAGGTGGAGGGGAAAAGATCATTGAGCTTTCTTACCACTTGCATCACTGGATCTGGCACCAATTGATGTGACGTCATAAATATGAGGTCCTGTTTCTCCGATACAAAACTTATGGCCCGTCTACCAAGATTTAACTAAATTTGTAATGTCGTTCATTTGTGGAAATACAATAAAGTCGATCCTTTGCTGATTTTCCAACGACTCTCGTGCGTCTTTCGAGAGTCATCAGAGGCAACACTACCTTCAGATTATTTTACTATTTGAGTGTTCCAAGGCAAGATCAAAATGTTTCTCTTGTGTATACTTTTGGAATATAAAGCCCCAACCGCAATTGTCGGTATCGGGATCGCAATCGCAATTAAGAAATCATAGAAGAGTTAGCCGACATGGTTCTTATGGCGCTGTTCACAATGAAATCTTTATGTCGTAATGATTTAGCATAAGAAAATGTACGGTAACGATCCATCCCGACCCCAATAATGATCACGAATATGAATATGAATACGAGAATATGGAATATGAAAAAATAAATAACAATTGCTTTGTATTTTATGGAGGGCATTGACTGAATCGTTTATACATTGGTCTGGAGACAAATCTTATGAAGAGCTGCTATGCAATATGCATGCTTAGTACATCAAAAGCAAATTCTAAAATACCACTGTAGTAGTTGATGGTGATTATAATGGGCTATCAATAACAGCAAAATTAAAATAAAAACATTTTAAACGGAGTGGCATGGTAATAAACGCACTACAATCCAGTTGAGCCAAACATGACTGTTGCTTGAGCAGCAAAAAATAATTTTCTCACCAACTCAATCAAGTGGCCATATTATTGGTGTGTAATTAACAAATCAAGATTCACTAAGCTTCCTACATCGGGTCAAGACAATAACCTAGACAGTACTTCAAGCAAAAGATGATGCCGCACGTAGAGTCAGCTAACCATGAGAATTCTACCATCATTGCCTGGTGAATCACTGCAAAGTGAATCTTGGTAGACGGGCCTAGAAGTTTGTATCGGATTATATTATTCGACCCCTTAGGTCATATGACGTCTTCCGAATCAGGTCCATCTACATCGCGAGGTCGTCAATCGTCATAAAAGGAGTCCAGCAAGGGAGGGCAGGGACAAGTGGGAGAATAAATCATCAGTGGGATAGTGGGATAGTGGAGGTGGAGGAATATCACTGGGTCTCCTTTCGTCACCTCTTACGACGAGCAGGGTCACTCTGGACTTATTCTAACCCAAGCCGTGACGGGTCTTTTGTATCGGAGTAATCGAACCTCATATCTATGAAGTCACATCAATTAAATTGGGTAAACATTAAAATTGAGTTTACAAGGCGCTCTTTTACTTAACCCCCCCCCCCTTCCTCACCAATATACTAGCCAAGTACTAGTGTACATTTTTTTTATCGCCTTGTTAAAGTACTTTTCCTAAAAACGACGTATTAATATCTTTCGATTGATACGTTTAACGAAACATCTGCATTTCCCCCCCCCCCCCCCCCCCTCCTTCCCCTAGGAAAATATTTTTTTTTACTTTGTCCGGAGATACCGATATTAAAACCCACGTATCGGCAGCTTTCTTTTGATACCCATAGTGCATACATTCAAATATGTATTCCTTTTAAACATCGGTAATAAATGTATTAATTAATTATGCTGATTTATCATACGAATATTACTTTTATTTCGGTAAACTTTCTACAGTAGTTACATATGTTAATACTTATGTATTTGCAACTATCAACTATATATTTCATTATACCAATTATACACGGGAACCATTTTATTAAAAATGTTATTATATTGATATTAATTAATTAATGCTTGCCGAAATATCTATATACAGGTTTTTAATGTTGTTCTTATTACAAAAGGCCTTACTTAATGTATTTAATATACAATATCACAAAAATCTTTGAAAATAACGATTATATTAGCATTAATTAATTTTAGCAATTTAATTAATTACGTTAATTAGGGGGGTCGGACGGCGGTAAACTTTCTTCGGAATATGAAGGTATACATAGCAAACAACTTCTGATAAAAAAAAATTCTGTACCAATTAATTCCGGGTAAAATTGCTATTTGACCGGGGTACCTTCAAACGAGTTGTTCCT
Organism: Isoperla grammatica; assembly: GCA_945910005.1. Classification (NCBI taxonomy): domain Eukaryota; kingdom Metazoa; phylum Arthropoda; class Insecta; order Plecoptera; family Perlodidae; genus Isoperla; species Isoperla grammatica. Next base: position 12,816,196 of record OX246739.1, on the reverse strand, counting down.
TATCTTGGATCAATACAAGTCTGATATCACTCACCGTCGTAACAATGTAAATAAAACTCTGCATGGATGGGACAAAAAACGTGCAGGAGTGCAGTGACTTCGCTAAGACTCACCCGACCTACCGGAGCCCACACCCGTTTTCTTTATGTCTTCGATACACTATGTATAGCTAATTCTATAAATTATAAATTTTATCACGTATTAAATCTATTGAAGTATCTTATATAATGGTAGTATGTAAATCTCTAATGTACAATTGAAATTAATTGAGTGATTTGCAACAATTGGTAAAGTTGCGATTCATTACCATGTAACAAGCTAAGGTGTTTCAGCTCAAGGGTGTTGTTTGTGTACTGGTTGGCCACTCCACCCCTCGTGTCAGTATGTTCAATCCAACCAGTCCCACCCTATTTAGGGATTCATAATGATGTAGTGAAACCTACCTCTGCTTAGCTAAGTAGTTTTATTAAATTAAATCCCGATGTAATAATGAATACATTTTTATTTTACTCTATACCTCTCCGGCTTGCATCTAATTCTCAAAGAAAGATAAACACGATAAGTGTTATTTTTATAGGATACTGTAATTTATATATTGGATTGCATCTTAATCTAGGGTGTAAGTTGATGCAGGTGTGGAATAACGATATCAAGATAAGACTTCATTACATTACACAGTCCTTCCCAATTATCAAGGAGTAAAGTCAACAATCTTATACATCTCGAATGATCAAGAAGTTTTTCATAGCTATTTTTATACTTACATTAAGTGTGAGAGTGATTATAAAAGTTTTAGGAAGCTATCTTCGATTCAAATCAATGATATTACGAGTTCCAAGTTTCTATCTTGTGTATGTAAACGCTTTTGAATATAAGGTGTACACATCGATGGAAAAGGAATTTAATGCAAACGGCGGATTTAAATGTAGATGTAGGATTGTATACAGAACATATTATTATGGATTGTATAAGCCTATGTATCATATTTTATTCTGAATACGTTAAGGTCATATTTAATTAAGTTACTCAGAATTTAAATGTAATAAGTAACTCTTTTAGATACGGTGTTGTGTTTATGTTCATAAATATTGAAGGAGTATGAGCATTTCTTGACAGTCAGCAACGATCAACAAAAACAAGGCTAGAATTCATAGTCCTCCCCTACTCCTAGGGGCGCCCTTTGTTGCCAGATAACAGTTGCATACATGTTATTTCCAATATAGAAAACAAATCCGTGGCAACAACCGTGTATGGTCCAATAACGAATTGACTATATGTACGTGTTTTTCTTATATAAGTCATCCAATTATATCACACATGCCTCTATCATTTTATAATATAAAAATAGTTAAATATAAATATAAAATGTTATAGTTTTGACTAGTGTATCACATTTTAAAAATATAGAATGAAATGAAAGTGTCTTCTTTCTGTCTCTGAGCACTTTGTGGTGCCTTTACTTGGCACTTCATCTAATAGCGTTGAACTGTAGACTAACTTCAATGTATGGGTTCTCGATCGTACAAGTACACCTCAACCTCTCATCACATACATTCACGTATGGTTTATCAGTCTCTACAAATACACGCCAAGTACTCACTCAGTACAAGGGTAATTGTGCATGCTCATTATTTGCAGGCATTCCACGTCAACAAGTGGTGATTTAAGTGAAGGAGTGAGCTCACTGCAGATTGTCACTTATACACTAACTTTCATTCAGTAATTGGTTATACGTTCCGGCCTTTACATAGTTTTATTTGCTTGGATTTTAATTGAGGATATGGTTCAATGTAGTATTGTATCTAATTGGAAGTACATTAATCGATACAGCTCGATTAAATAGGCCTAATAAGAACGATCTACGCAACACTTTTGCGATTTCATTACTGTACGTGAATCGTGCTACCGACCGATCTAATCATCTCACCTCTTCGAATTCGACAACCTAATCTAACTTAAACTTTGAGGAGATGAACACAAAAAGAACGAGATAGCTAAAACTCGCCATCTTTGTCTTAACATAATTTAGCCTACTATTTACAATACACCCTTGGGTCCACCCTTGAACAATATAGGTCGACGTTGTGCAGTATTCATATCTCATTCACACATATTTCTCTATGTCTTGTCACCTATTTTAAAATCGTTACCTGCAAATTGTTCCCTTTGACTGAAAACATTACACACTTAGCTCTAAGGGTTGATGAAGTTGAATCAAGCAAGAAGCAGCACGGCGTTGACATAACCTCCTACGGTTTAAACGGAAGTTTAAACTATTTCAACTTGTCGTTCGATTTTCCCCTTAAATTCTTAGCTTAGCCAATGTGAGACGATCTTTTCTAAATCCGGTCAACAGTGGCGATCATGTAGTAAAAAAATAGATGTATCTAGGAGAAAAATATTAAATCTTAAATCTTAAGAAAGTCTAGTGTGTAAACCTACCTTTATTAAAAACGGAGATAATACCACCTGTCGATTAACCATGACAAAATCTAACATAATTGAATAGTACTTATAACGTACAGGTATAACAAAACACGTTGGAGCCACAATATCCGCCACAAACATGCCTGATAAACAAATTATGTTCCATGTTTTCATAAACCAAGTATCATTACCAGTCAGGTGTGACCAAAGTTAACGGCAACTCCACTTCCGAGTGACAAGACTGAACAAGATCTTTGCCTTGAATGTAAATGTCAGTACCGTACGGTAACGTATGCGACGCATAGCTAATTAAGGTGTGTGTGTACGTAGATAAATACACGCGTGTGGTGCACCACAGAAGATGTCTGCGTCAGATGCCCTAAGACTGAGAGTTAGTGGAGTTATTTCAGACTGACCTTCGAACCAACACAGCTATTTTCAAATGTAAACTGTAGAATTATTTATAATGAACTAATCTATTTACTGTTCAGTATAATATAGCACATAGGCCTCCCATGACATTTTAGAACGTTTTTAAAAGGTGAATCGATAAATGCCTTGAACAGTATACGTTATTTCAATGTTGTGTTTTACATATAATAAAATTATTATAATAATTTTAGAGTGACATTTTGATATTGGTACAAAATAAATATACAAAAGGATGACAGTAACAATTATTTCTATTTCGAAGCATACAACTTCTTGAATGGTAAAAGTGAAAAATTTACATGCTCTACGTTTATACAAAACAAAATTTTCGTGCTAGCACAAACGTGTCACTCTTTTGGCCCACCCTGTGAAGGTAATTTGAATATCACTCCCCCACCCCACCCATCTAATTTGTAGTTACACGCTTGAAAAATAAACAGCCGAGAGAACATTCCATTTGCGTGATAGTTGTTCTACATTATTATAATTTGTTGTTAATTTTACGAGTGTTTTATTAATTAACGCGTCCACATTTCGAGCCAAGTAAAGGGAGTTTCTATTCAGTGTGATGAAGTCTATTTGAAATGAATACCCGGCCACCTAGTTGGTATGATAAAAACGTCAGGTGCTCTCGCCAACATCACAATTCTTTCAGTGCATTAGATTCAATTAAGATTGTACGCGTATCAGTTCTATCCTAGTGCAGCTCTATGTTCATGTCTTTATTATTCGCTGTCAATCGACCACTTGCGTTGCATAGGCGGGCACGTTACCTTTTCAGTGACGTCAAGACAGTATAGATTGCATTGTGCACTTAAACAGTTAAACGCCTACACATGCATACGAGCATGTTTCAAGCCTACGCATTTGATTGACGGATTTAGGAGGGATTTTAAGAACGAAAATAATAATTATCTGTTATCGTTTTAGATGCTTGGATGAACGATAACGCCAAACTAGTTACAAAATAAAATCCTCTGTGTGGGCTGCCGCTTATATCTTTGCCACGTACTACCACTTTCTTTTTTAAAATAAGAATAATCATTGTTTAAATAGTGCATTTTGATTACAGAAAATCAGATCTACGTAGTCTCTTTTCTTTCGAAAACATTAAATTCTATTTCGTAATCATAATAATTAGAGAAATGAAAAACAATCTCAAGTACAAATTAGAGAAAATCTTACTTTAAAACCCCTCTTATGTGAGTCAAATAAAGGATAGGTACGCATGTATGAACATACCCATCAACCCAAGATCAATAACCGACTGTTTTCCATTTTAGCAACCTTACCTACACAAAAACAACTCGTCTATAGTTGAGGTTTCAGTACACACGTGTGCCAATGCCTAATCCGCTCGTATCGTAGCCCTGATCCAATAAATACGACCGCCACAAGTTAAATCCGACAAGCAAGAGTAGAGTTTGAACACCTCCTCATTCCACTCCAGCAGTCCGATTGTATCGCACGTTGTAACAAGCAAAGGGCAATACAAGCTGAGGGACGTACCTTAACTAATTTAGTAGCAAGTTTATGCACTCCAGTATCACACCCCACAGCAACAACACTCAACTCGTCCTACAAAACTAATGATCTAGTCAATTCTCCGAGGACTTTGTTACTTCTACCTCAGCCCTGTAAATTAACTAGGTTTACCCGCCTTATTATAATTACATTCACGACAGCCAGAAACTTTACTGTATGTGAGGTAGATTTGGCTTGTTATTTGTATATAATTTGTCGAGTTGTAATTTACCTATTACATCCGAGGTAACATAATGGTATTACACGTACTCGTAAGTTACACCTATGCCGTATAGACTGACTGCATTGAAATGCAAAGTGTATACAGTGCTAAGTTTGTAATAATAAGCAGCCTCCCTAGATGCTTTGCCTTGGTAGTTTGCACACGTAGCCACTGAGGACTGAAGGGCACCTCATGAGAGATCATTTCAGACTTGCTTTATGCACGAGAAAATGTCCTTTTTCCTAGGGTCTCTTTGAGTGGTTAATTTTTGTTACTTGTAGGCTAAACCATCGAGCAGCATGAGAGCCGATGGTTATGTTATTGACAAATAACTGTTATTATCTAATAACAGAAACTGGTTATGTTATCGATTAGTATGTTTTCACGTGAGGTTAGACTGTTCTACACCGTCTGGCTTTTATGCATCACCAGTGAACAAAATGAAGACTCACTGAACAAGCTGGGCACCAAAAGAACAATTGAACTTATATTACTATATTACTACTATGAACTAATATGTGACTATGCCTGTAATAAAACAGATTAATGAAGTATAAAACAATTATTCTTATTGTGGGTTCATTTTTCTTAGTAGTTTTGGTTTCCCTGTAAGAAACCCCTATATTCGATAAATAAAATGTGTCACGAATACAAATGTTTCAAATACCAATCATTGTTGCCAACACACACAACTGAGTTCGGTTTGTTTTGTATAAGATGACATCAAGAATGAATCCACTTTGAATCATACAATGCAAATACCATTCAATTTATTCTTGAAAGCATTTAATAAGGAATAGAAATCTGGCACCACTGTAATTTAATTTTCTTATTTAAATTATTTCGTAGGCGGGTATTTTTAGCCAAGTCACGTCAGGTTGCAATCGTAAACTGCAATCCTCGATTGGAGTTTACGATTGCACGTCCAAGTGTAGATGCAGCTGTTCAATCTCGCCGATTGGCCATCGCAAGGTTTGAATAAGAACGAGTTGTATCTTCTTGTATCCCTAAACTTGTGTGAGACAATAAACGGTAATTTTAATTTTATGTGGTGTAGTAGAAAGTAGTGATCTGATTATGTCTGCATCTTCTATATTTGTGTCAACATTACTCGTTATCATTTTGCCTTCACAAATAGCAGACCTGTTAATTTAATAAGAAGAAGAAGAAATGTAATGACACAATTACACCAAGACGACGGCAACTGAAAGAATCTCCTTTTGACTGGGGTGGAGCCTTCTATAATTTGTTTTCTCAAAAAAAATAAACTCTAAAATCTAAATACTTCTAATCGGGGGTAAATTTTACATTATCACTTTAAACATGAGAATTGAATGCGGGGGTGAAGACGATTTCCTTGTACGTATCTTTGCTTTTCTAAACTATCAAAAGAAGAAGTAGAACAAATAAAACTTTGGGTCCAAAAAGTTGGAACTGAACTTCTTTAAAAAAAAAAAATACCGTATTATTTTTTCCCACCTAGAAATGTATTTCGTTTTAGTGAATTAGTTGAAGCTTGACGATCCTCTACCATGGACGCTTACGCAGAGTTAGGACAGTTGCAAGTTGTGATGGGCGCTCGCTTGCCTCGTCCAATCTACCACGCTATTACCCGGTAACTCGGCCTCGGTAACTGCCCCTGACACTCCAACCCGCAACCCGCAACGCACGTTCAGGATGCAATTTACTGACAGCTTGAGGGGTACTCTCGCCACAGATGGACACACATCCTGAGGACCGTTCTGATCATTTGGTTACTAAAATTGGTAATTGAAAGTTGATCGTGAAGAATTAGAAATACATTCAATGTTTTGCTACAAAAGTTCATTTTTTAAATTTATTAAAAGGTTACTGAATTTTTTGATAAAATAACGTAATTTTATTTCTTTCTTTTGTACCTTTTTAATTCCAAACTACTTTTTTTAATATATAGTTTATTGAGGTTTAAGAAACTCGATATTTTTTTTTTAATTTTGAGTGTTGTTCATCCTCGTTGTTGTAAACAATATTTAAACAATATTCTAAATTAAATTTCGTCTTCTTCACCAGAAATCGCCTTACGCTACAGGTGTGATAAATTGAATCGTGCAACATATAAAATAATATGAACGCTTCACTTCTGCAGTGGCATTGCTAACAACATCACTTACAGTAGCAGGTATGTATAAACTGTGAAGCCAGTACAGCAGCGCATGACAAGTACGCCCACTATTTACTGTTGGGTTAGTAAAAAGATTTTACTAGTCATAAACTAGACTAAAAGAAAAAATGCATTATTAACAACTACGCTTTGTATTGCGTAACGAGCTTGCACCAAGGTTAGCTCATAACAAACGATCGTGATCTGTAAAAACGGCGTGTTGATTTTTTCAGTCCAGTCGACTTAGTATAAAAACTAAAAGATGTATTATTATTTCAATCATTTTAATGTTATTGCCGTTTAACATGCCGATAATCGTTTGGTTCAAGCCTAAACGAGGTGAACATGATTTAATTATATTCATTCCCTTTTTCAATTATCTATACGCCATAAGCTTGCTATCAAGTTAACTACTAGAAAATAATAATTTCCGGTGAGAAAAGTGTTGGACACACCCACACGCATTATGGAGCGTAACTTTGAGACAACGATGAATTTATAAGAGTGTATTCAATGTATATTATCAAACTAACTTGATTCGATGCAGAGTGAAAAACACAACCAACTTTGATCCCAATTAATGCACTAGCAAAAAAGTATTTCCTTAACGGCAAAAAAAGAAATTCAATGTTGCAGTGTACCTAAAAAAAGATAAAATATTGTTGTTATTTGAAAAACGCCACGGATGTCTATTTACAACTCGTATGCTTATATATATGAATTCATAAACGTTAAAATTACAATAGAACTATAACGGTTCCAGTCTTCATTTAAATGACAACTTTTTAAACTTATTTTAACTCAAGATATTTGAAAACTCACGTTCATTTAGAAATTAATTAAGTAACAATATCAAACATGTGTGACGATCTTTAGGGCTGGTCTTACAATCTCATAATGAGAAAGTTATTAGTAGCATTTAAGCTATTTTGAGGATTTCAAGGGTTTTGATTGGTGGTTGCCGTGCAGAAAACAAGCTTTTCGACAAATAAATGGTTATTGGGACATTGTAAGACTGGACCTAAGAGTTATTACAAACTTTATTTTGAAGTATTTTGACTACAATTCATCAATTCTCGTCATCTTACATTTATTTATTTATTTATCGTATGGAAGCAACAGCTAAGATTCAACAAAGTACAATATACATATAAAGTTATCATAAATATAAATCATAAACATAAATCTAAGCCGGCCAACCAGGCCAGCGCGTCAGGTGTCGCTTACATTAAAGCATGTCTTTCGGGTATAGTTTCATCGTTTGCTAAAATCTTTTCGATATAATCAACGCGACTATATCCGAAAGCCCAATTTAATTGACTCAGCCATGTCATATTTGTTAATACATACATGGGTCACATAGAGTACTGCGAGCGTACTTACTTCGTGCAATGTAACGTGTGTGGATATGTGGTGTGGTCCGTGTACAGAGTTGTCACTAGTTAGAATTAGTTTGCATTACCTGGATACGCCACGTGCATTCGTGCGTCAGCCCCACGGTAACATGATTGTATTTACCCCGGGACGTCTGGCCGTATTCATTAACAGTTCTGTTACCGCAAATGGGGGGAAAAACTTGTTACTTGTTGCGACACGTGCACAGAGGCAATTTCATTAAACAAACTTCCTCCTATCCTCACGTAATGAAAATCAGATTGTTTCACAACTGTATTACCCGACTAGTCAAGGGAATGTAACTGAAACTCATCAAACTTGCCCTGTGGCCCTTGGAGTCTCAATCAAATTAGTAAAAGTTTTTTATGTTCAGCGGTAAAGTAATCATCATCCGTACAAAATATACGTATACTTCAATTTTACAGTGTAACTATATTTTGTCATCCAACACCTTGTTTTCCTTATGGCACTCAATCAAATTGCTGTGTAACAAATGGAATTCAAAACTTTATAAATATTGTTTTACATGAATTTCATTTCGTTGTGTTAATTAATATAACAGTCTAGGGTTTCGTTTCAAAACCTGAGTAACTGCTAAAACATAGCTTCAAGGCTGGCTTTTTGTTTGAAAATATAATCGAAAACGTTAGTTTTAATTCAATTCTTGAAATTACCTGGGTTCCGTATTCCATTAAAATATGGTAGAAATATTCACGCTTCATACTAATAAATAAATAAAATAATACGATAAGAAAGTTGCGTTGTCTCAATAACCAATCTAGACGACTTTCCAATCGGGAATGGGTTTGGTACAAATCTTACTAAGTTACTAAGCATTTGAAATAGGGCTGACTCTAGAATATTCTACCAACAGACTTAATGTGTATTAATGACTTTTAAATCAGTACCTTATACCTGCTCTGTGTTGAATTACTATAACTAACGGCCTCCATCTACAGAACCACACACAGGCAGGTACTATTACACTGTTCTGAAGTTTTTGTCGTGACTTTTAATTTGTATTTACTTTGTACTAATATGATTGCCCTCGCGTCTGAGGAAGAAAGTGGACGCTCTCGAAAATTTACGCACTTATTGAGTGTTTTTTAATTTCTCATTACCATGGTTACTGTTCTTGTGGTTTATTTTATTTACTGATATTATTGTTATAGTCATTATCATTGTTTTTTTAGCACTTTAATTATCAATTCAGATAATTTGCGTGTGCGTGTGCGTGTGCGTGCGCGTGTGCGTGTGCGTCCCTGATAAACTTCAAACAAATACCTTACTAGAATTTGAGGAGAGCAATCCCATAAGACGGTGAATGCTTTCTCAGTCAACGATTGCGTATATTGTAAATCTTTATCAGTGCGGGAATTACGTGGGACTGAGTGCTGTAGCTACTTTATCTGTTTGCTCAGACGAACAAAGATGGCAAGGAAACGTTATTATTGGAACAGTATCAGATACGCGATTTTTGTTTGCATCAGAGTGCTATCACATGTATAACTTCAAGTTGCGTATCAAACTCTCACACATATTTTAACAGGTGTTGATTTAAAGCTACAACAGCTCAGGTGCATTATGTAGGAAAAAATAGAGTAAACACAGGAACTTAACGCATGGGAAAAGGGGTAAAAATGATCGAAATGCACCTGACTTGTCATAATCTCGATTCGTCATATATTTGTAGATATAAGTCCAAAACGTAGCACGTTGTCTGTAGTCAGTGTATTACGTTACTGTAACTTCGTAACTATAGTGAGATTGACAATATTGCAAACAAATGCCTGGGCCTCAACTACTACCCCTCACGTCTGCAAGTGCAAATATATTGTTAAATGAAGCTAGTGGGAGGTGGAAGCGATACAAAAAAATCATCCTAAAATGATTATTAATGTAATCAAACTCATAATAATTATTAAATTTTAAAGATAATTTCACCATATATGCGTTGTAATTCATAATTAATTACGTGTTCTTGAGGGAAGAGGGATCCACGACTGCATCTTGTCTTCAGTAACACTTTACAAAACCATGAAACTAAAATTCCTTAACATATGTTGATTGACATTATATTGATAAATCCTTTAAATTAGACCATCAATCAATTTAATTGGGTATTGATTAACCTTTTGGTTGGCAATTGAGTGGACGAGTAATATAATCGCGCAGGTAATAAAAAATGTATACATTAATATTGCATTACTTTTTTCTAAAAAATAGAATACAAAAATGCGATGTAGTTCAAAGATAGCTCGGGCTTATCAGCAGCAAAACTGGGTAATTAAACAGCGCCATTAATTGGCGCTGAAGATGACGGTAATTAACATTGAGATTGTGGTGTGATTCATTATGCATCCATTTTAGGAACAGGTTGAGTAACGCAATTTAGATTTCGGCACGTTTTCTTCATACGTTCCGACACGACGTTTTGCCGGTAATAAATTACGTTATTAATATTATATACACTAGGAATATAAATTATACTTTGACAAATTTTGTTTTTATTGTATGTGAAAAATAGAGTACGCGTAAAAAGTAGGCTATTGCATACTTAGCTAATGGTATAGTATTAATATGTCGTCAATTTTGACTTCCGACAATCGTTTTAACGAATTAAATGTATTGTTTATGAGGTAGGCCTATACATATGAATCGTATAAAACAATGTTAATATATTGGAAACATAAATCGTATTGTACTATTCTAATACAATATTTATAAATGTATAGTTGTAAGATTTTAAGATTCAATACTAATACAAATAATATGTGTCACTAAATGTAGTGAATGTGAGAAGAAACGGTATTTTAGCACATGCAAAATACAAATGCAATACATGTATTTTTTTTTTTTTACAGAGCTTTTATAAAATGAACATGTTTTCCACAAAATAAAATACATTTATAGCTTTACCGTGAGGATACGTTATTAAGATTAGTTGCAAACAGACACGTACAACTGACATTAAAACGCAATTAAAACAACTCGCTCATATTTCAAGAAGACGATATAATTCACTAAAAATAATAAATATGCATTACCATATATTATTATGTACTGAACACGTCCATTTCACATAGATGTGCTCACTACGCTATGTATGCAAATTAAATTACCAGTGTTTATCTGTTTTAGCTATGTACTTGTGTATCTTCTGATTCTCATTGCTTGCCTATAAACATACTTTTCTCAAACGTAGTACCACTTATATCTTCCTCGTATTGATAATTGTTGTGTGTAGAGATGTGAGTCTTTTTAGCATTGATTTTCTTTAAATGGAGCACGAATGATTTAAAATTTAGCATTTAGTAGAATCTGCTTTTTTGTTTCATCAAAACTTCGAATATGAGAGGTTTCTTGCATTTCTAATAAACAATTATTTGCAGATATTAAAACTCAATACAATATAAGTACTAAAAAGGTTAGAATGAAATTTTTGACTAAATCTCAATAGAAATGGGAACACATTATGTTTAGTAAAATTAGCATTTTGTAGTGTTTTCGAAAAAAGATCTTCAACGATTTAGCGTCTAAAACCTAAAACGCTAAAAAAACGTATCTCTAATTATATGTACTGCTTTCAATGGGACGTAAAACATATATTTCTCAAAGAAAATGTTGCCACACCGTTTTTAATCAATAAGTAATCAGTTTTTTTTAAGTATTTTATCCTGAGCCAGTAGCTGCAGGTAGGACGATAAGTAATGGATCTTTCAGAAGAAGAAATGTAAATCGTTTCTTTGACTATAGATCATAAAGTTTAGTCTCGGGGTGAGGAGGAGTGACGAGTTGCAACCCAGACACATTGGCGTGGGTTTGATCGCACTCAAGACAAGCGAGGTTCTTGCTGTGCCACGCCCCCAACGCGTTTATTATCGCCGTTACTGTACTTTGGGGAAAACAAATTTACGTCAGCCTTTGTAAAACAGCAGGACGAAGTTTCGGTAAGTTTCAACTAATCAAAGTCTCTACAAGTCAAAGAAGTCTGTATAAATTGAGACTAAAAGTCGGTAATTGGAGACTTACCATTTGAAACGTTCAGGGAAAACATAATGGTTAGTCTTTGTGGGCCTACTCGATAGAAGAAGTTCCACATACTTCTTTCGTTACTTATGTGTTTACCTCAAACATTCAAAACAATATATGATTTGTCAATCCTTACCTTACTCAATAAAAGGTAATTAGAACTTTGACTCATTGTCTGATAATACTTTTTTATGGAAATGGCTAGATAATGCTTCTTTACTTGCTTATATCATGGATAAAGATCCTGTGCGTGTGCGTGTGCGTGTGCGTGTGCGTGTGCGTGTGCGTGTGCGTGTGCGTGTGCGTGTGCGTGTGCGTGTGCGTGTGCGTGTGCGTGTGTGTGTGCTCGTGGCGTGGCGTGTGACGACGTACATGCGAAGGCAACAGGGTTGACAACAGGGGGACAGAAGTGATGTAAAGGCAAGCTCTAACAATTATCACCTTCATTTAATGGCTCCTTCTCATTTAACATACATGCTAAGCAGGTTCTTCTAAGCAGACTTGAACATCTACACCTCAGCTCAGGTCGTTCAGTCTCCCAACTGGATTCTGATTCTTATCGAGGAAAACAAGCGAAAATTTGTATATTTATCATTTTGTGTTTGACATAAATAATAGTATTCCTTCTGAAGGCCACAATGTTCGTAAGCACACAGATACCTGAGAGATGGATGTTGTTTTTCCTCCATTTCAGTATTCGTTTATAAAACGTGGCTCTTACACGAGCATTTACATTTCCGATTTTAAATTTTACCTGTAGTTCATAGTACTGAGTCAGTTTCGAGAGTAATATTAACACAGGGGTAAATCTAGAAATTGGTTTACATCAATGCTTTAGTGGTGTGGAGGGGGGGGGGGGGGGAGGGTAAAGGGGAGTAATAATTTAAAACAGATACAACGTAACGTAAGTGAAAGATAATGATAATATTAAATCCCTGTCTGGGTGGATTGAACCAAAGTGGTATAATGGCAAATCACGCCTCATATTTATGCAACAGTTGGCAAGGATGGATATTATTATGGAGCATTAACTTCAACAGAAGACTGAAGGTATGTTGAGTGATATCATATATCATCAAGAAATGGATCACAGAATGAAATTGTTTTTGATAAATTCACGAAGAAGTGTGGTACTGCTGCTCGAGCCCCCAAAATGAGACCCGAGACACCCTAATACTTCCAATCTACAGGTATTTATTGGAAAGATCTGGTCTATTATATAAAGAGTATATATAGAGTAGAGAGAAAGAGTCAATTCTCTTCTTTCGAAAGTATCATTCGTAGCTGTAAATTAACAATTGCCAAACAAATTCATATCACCAAAGCAGTCTCACGTATTTCCTTATAAGTGAAATACTATTTAAAGTCTAGCGTTCGTACAACGTATAGTTCAGCCACGTATTTAATTCAAACCTGCATTCTACTTCCTTTTTAAAATGCGCATTTTGAACCGCGCAACCAGGACGCTTGTGCTTATCTGGCTGCGATCTCTGCCGATGGCTGATGGCTTGTTGACGGGGTATAGACGTGAGAGAGAGCCAGATCTCTACACTGCATCGAAAGAATGGTCATAAAGGATCAATTTCACAACAGAAAAAAATAAAACGTACAATAGAATGTAGATATGGCTATGACACGGTTGACGTACAGCCCAGAACGGCTACAAAGCATTCTATGTGGTAGGGTACAGTCCATGCGCATTGATGGTGCGCGGTGCCTTCTTGCATGCAATACCATTAGCTACTTAGTGGTTTCATTGCAGTAAAACGTGGTTAGGCAATTAGTAGGATTAGGATTTATGTAAATTAAATGCGTATTGTGTATTGTGGAAACTTATGTCCAACTAGAACCTAAGGTCCGAAGAAACCACCTTCGTTAAGCACCGGTTTGGTGACCATGATTTCAAACAAACATTGCATTCAAAATGCAGTATTTTATTTGTACTTGCATGGTGTTTGGAAGTCGCCATGTTTGTTCGTAAAAAATATTCGATTAGCAGCTTATCAAAGAAGTTTGGTGAAACCGTCATGTAGGCTATTGTTCCTAACCGAATAATTTATCATAATTTAGTATTTTTCAGTTTTTATGATGTGCGAAATTAGAAAAAAAAACAGTATTCCAATACAATCAACAAAATAATATGTATTTTCTGTTTTACATATTACTGATTTTTTCTTTGTTGGGATGAACCAAAGAGTGTGTAAGTAAAACACATTAATATTGAAGTTGTTATACTCGACTGTTGAATGCCTCCGGTTTCTAGTAGGACATTATTCAGTCGAACGGAATGTCCTCGTTCTGATCAGAAGCCAACTGTCCTCCCATGCAACAGAAGTCGGACAATTCGTAAGAATCTTTACAAGTTTCATGATACTCGCAAGACACAACAATTGACAACACTCGATGGATGCCGTAGAATGGCCGACGCACGACCATTCTAAGTGTATGATTATCCGTGAGGGGTGCACAACGTCAGACATACCATGGTATAAAACCAGTCAGACATACCATGGTCAGACATACCATGGTATAGCTATCTTACACACTATGCAGTGGTGGATCACAGACAATTCTACTAATGAGGCTAAAATAAAAGAGTTAGAACCAATTAAGAAAAAAAAAATAATGTCTGCTGTCCAACGTATATTGGGTGACCACATCCAGCATACTAAAGAAAAGATAATTGAAAAAATACACACTAAATGCAAAGTATTTTAGCCAATTCTGGGTGTTATATAAATGATGTTGAAACATATTAGCCGAAGATTGATAAAATAATGTAGTCAAGGATTGATAAAAGAACGCTTTTATTTTTAAGAAAATCCACGAGGAAATCTAGTACAGACCCGTCATATCTCAGTACTCTCCATCTATTAGGTATTGTTTAGCAAGATCTGAGATCCAGGGTACACTATGTCAATAACATAGAAAAGCATGGAAGAGATTCCTTGGTCAGACCCACTTGCCCCACCGGACGAGCCGCCACTGATACTATTAATATTGGAACATACGAGTTAATATTATACAATCATTAATGAAGTGATCTTATTCATGTCATCAATTCGTGAGTATAAATGATCATACATGATCTATCCTTACCCAGGTGTGCTCGTTCGTTTTATACGAAGCTAAATATTAGTAGTAAGTAATCACTTTTCCAATATTGTGTAGCGATTTTAGGATAATATTAAAACACGTTAGTTTGCTCAGTTTTTAAAGTGAGATTACCCCTCCCCGTTAAGGGTACGTAAGAATACGCCTACTTACAGTTACAAAAATAAAAAATATCCAGGGGAAAAAATGAACTTGAACCGATGGTATTGATGTAATCTCATACGGTTATTTTATAATTTAACGAACTATCATGCGTAGGTTCGACTGGTTCGGTTTTAGAATGTAATCCTAAATTTCAAACGATTTAGAATAATCGTGTGCGAATAAGCCTTGAATCATTCATACAAGGTTCACCAAAGTTACATTTAAAACAATGAAATATTGAACCGCACCACTTCAACACATAACGTGCAATTCCTTTCGTGGAAGTCAATTGAATTCTAGGGCACATTTTTACACCTCAATAATAATCTTTCACCACTATAGCTAGCGGTTTATGTGTTCAAACATATTGCCTTAAGGTACACTCTCTTTTACTAACGCTTTTATTTTTTCAAATGCTTCCTTAATTTTTCGCTGCTCTGTTTTATTCTTCTGTTTGCTTTATCAATTATTTATGTTTGGTTTCTTATACATTTACTTCTACATCATTCTTTTAATTCAATATCAATATGATTAAAAAATAGCATCATTTTTACTTTTTATGATATATATATATATATCTGCTTGTGTCATTTTTTGACTCTAAAATTCGTTCAAGTAGTTTTTGAAACTCATTGGAACGCACTGCCCTTTAGTTTTCATCGTTTTCTTTGTTAAACTGGTGTTATTATTAATGTTATAGAATAAATTTTACGAGTAACTCGGTATTAGGATATGATGAGCTTCGATTATGAGCATTCTTGTTGCTTTACGTCTCTTGAGACGATGAGGGGTGATAAACGAAGATTAAGGACAATTACAAAAAAACGTCTTAGACGGGATTCGAACCCACGTCCTAGGACCTACGCTCCAACTGTACGAGCCACCGCAGACGGCTAAAATGAGCAACATTAGGGATCAAGTATAGTGTTTGATCCATAGTATAGACCGCTGTGAGAATCGAATACTCAACCTTCCGAATCAGAGCATACATTGGCGTCCACTAAAACCCCTATGTTATGGCGGTGTAGACAAAGTCTTATACGAATTTATTGAAATTTAATTGAAGACAATAAATATATACACAAACTCGACGAATGACATGGCCATTAAAATGAAACGTATTTTCAGCGGGGTATCCAATACCGTTTATCGAGTGTCTCATGGAATTAGTGTCATATATTTGCCGAAGTTTCCGCCTAGACGAAAGATTAACGAGGAACTGACTGGCAAGCTGTCTGTTGCTTGAGAGTCATGTGGCGTTCTTCATTTACCCATCCATATCCCACGTAGGTAGAACTATGTCTCGTTCTTTCACCGTTAATGAAAAACTGTAACCAACTTTCTTAGCCAAGGGCAGACATCTCATTTGATCAAATATTCACAAGAGATGTACAAGAGCAATTGATAAAGTGATCATTGAAGACGTTGAAATAAGTGTTGTTTCGAAAAAATATTCGATCAATTTGATACAATTTGAATCAAAACACATTTTTTTCTGGAATACCACGATGGGTGTCACTAGTAAGTACGAATATGTTTTAAATGCGATCGGGAGAGATGTCTAAGCTAGTATAAGATGTGAGAAATTAGCAAGAAAATGAAATGCATTGCGTCACTAGAAAAAAATACCATTATAATATGTAGCATGTGACATAAAATATGTTGAGTGGTTGGGAGTGAATGAAAAGCCATAGCTAAACCGTTGAACGACTGGACTGTACTGATTGGAATAATCAGATGAATTGCAGTGACAGTGACTGCAATAATTAATAATTCAATAGTGTAAGTGTGCATACATTTGGTAGTTTTGTGGAAGAGAGAAATGTTTGTATGAAAGTCACTCACTCATTTGCTAATTGGTTGTTTTGAAACTAGATGAAGATCTGAATAGACAATGTTGTAATATTTGTAACACATTTATTCAACTTAGATTCACTCAACTAACGGAACCCGCAATGGCAGTTTTCAGTAGTATCTCACATGCAAATTGTACAGCCCTGAAACACATAATCTGACAATCGAGAGGTTGGGATTAAATTTATTAGTCCAGGAATTGGGACATCGATATAAACCGTGGCGTGTGACAGTGGTGGGCGAATGCCGTAAACGTGACTTGGTTTTTAACTCTACTGAATTCCTAACAAAAGCGAAAAAAACGGGTTTAAAAACCAAAATCTCTATCCAATCATTTTTTTTATAAGTTCAATGACATCCAGAAGCAGGGCAGCAAGGAGTTTTCTAGTTTTTTTTCTTTTTAAAGAAGATAATAACTAGTTTTGAGTAAGTTTCTGCTTAATCATCTGCTCGCCTATATGGTAATCGGGATACTTTTTTTATTTGTCATCGCCTCTGAAACGTCTCACTATAACTCGTTTGATAAGCTACACTGGACTCTAATAATTAATTTGGAAACCATGTAATGACAATGCTGCCTGTCTTTGCAATAATAGTGTTGCTGTTGTCCAATGCAGGATTTCAGATGGTGGTTTCAACTGAATCAGATCATGTAAATAAACAAGTGATCTAAAAATGACTGTCAAAAATAGGAAACAATAGAACACAATTTATGACTAGTCCATGAGTTGATGACACAAAATAAATACATAACTATATTCATATTTTATTATTCCTTCTAATATTTACCTCTCCGCTAAACCTGCGTAATACGTTAATGACATTATAAAACGTGTAGTTTGTCAATTTATTTGTTATTGAATTGCAGTATAGACGTGGTAAAAGCTACAAAAGTAATCGCAATTATTTTTCTCGTTACTTGAGCAGACGATTTTCAGTTTAGTTGCTGTATTATTGTTTTTACGTGATTTTAACCTCCACTTCTACTAAGATACCCTCTAAATACTCCCATTATTAAAACGTGGGACGTATAGGCAATTATCAACGAAATCATTTTTTACCATTCAAAGCCTATCAAAAAATACTAAAACGACAATCTACTGTTAGTACATGATTTTGTTATTTACATAGAAAAAATTATACTAAAAGCTGAGATGGTTTTCTTCTTCGATTGTTCTTGTTTCCCTTGCAAAAAGTGCGAAGGAAAAAGAAATAAGTTAAACTTTGACATCCTACTTCACCTATTGTAAACTTCAAGCACGTCACAACGCATTCACAAACGACAAGAAAATGTTCTCTTTTCACTTCTTCAACATTCTTCGCCACCTTCTAGAATGAATACTGGAGTGTGTTTTCTTTTTTTTCCCATCTTTACAAGCTATACGATTACTTACTTAGACGAGCATTTAAAAAAACATCATGTAGTAAATGGTAAAAGTTAAATTTACGAAAACCTGATATTATTCCTGATATAATTATTCACACTAGAAGTGCTAGTAGTAGTGAATGTAGTAATAAATGCGCTAATAGTAGTAGTGGTAGTGGTAGTAGTAGAAGTAGAAGTACCAGTAGTAGAAGTATAGTAATTCTTAATAGTAATAACGTCGTTCTACAGTAGCAGATGTGGATGCTGACGTCATAGGTGAGTGAGACATTGGCCAACCAAATGTCAGTATTTGACAAAGCCACCCACTGATTGGCTCCGACTCAATCATCTATGGCGTCAGCATTCATCATGGGTTCTGTGGAACCACTTTACTTATTAACACAAAATATGATTAACCTACTTAATAATTATTTTTGTCTAGTGTTGCAATAACTAACGTAGTAACAGGTAGTTCTCGGCCATGTACTACAACTGAATCGTGGTCCAGTTGGTCTCGATTCATCAACTTGTTTGGACACCGGTTAAAACTAAGTCCAGTACTCGATGCCATCCAATCGTGCATGTCACATAACACTGGCAATAATACGCCATGTTGAACAGCACATGTTCAAATTAAACCCCTTCGATATTATTATCTCAAGACTGTAATTACACAGGGCTCTGTATTCAATTCATTTGGAGTCTGATTAAACCAAAGAAGCCTCCTGATCGAGTAAATAAAAAAAACGGTATAATGGTTATGCGTGCTCAGAATTCACTATTAACCAGGGTTACAGGGATGATAGATTCTTAATTTAGAAAAGCCTTCTCATTTTCGTTCCCGTCCAAATTCTGATGGATCTCATTACGAGCGGATCCGTTGAGTAGAAAATCGTTAATAAAATTCAATATGTTAACCATATTGTTATTCAATAGGCTACATGGAGATAATACCCTTGTACAAGTGGGCTACACGGAGAGAAACATTGAATACATGGAGATAATACCCTTGTATACAAGTGGGCTACACGGAGAGAAACATATTAAATACATAGAGATAATATTCTTGAACAAGTGGGCTACACGGAGAGCAACATATTGAGTACATGGAGAGAACCATCTTGATAAGGTAACACGGATAGAATACTCTTGAACAAGTGGGCTATAAGTTGGTTAAGTGGGCAAGTGATAAAGATTCAAATTGGTCAATGTGAATACATTTAAAATTTAACATCAATAGCGTCACTAAGCGTAACTACAATTTAGTTACAGATTCAGGTAAAGCGTGAATTCAGAATTAGTTCTTGTCTTGAATTTGATTCTGTAACGGTAGCAAACTACTTTCAAATTAGAGACAAGGATAACCGAACCGAAAACTTAAATGTGAAAATCGGATTCAAGTCGACGTTTTTGTTTTGAGCGCAGATATGAGTTCATTATTCATAAAACCTTGAACACGGAACAATCTGGCGAAATATGATCCGAAAATAAATTACAATTATTGTAATTTATGAACAACAAAGAAGTATCTACTAAAGTATGCAATTTGTAGACAATAAGGATAATTTCAAAGAATTCTATATAGGTGGAACTGGACATTGTAGTACCAGCACTTAAAAGAGAAAGTTTCTAATATTTAAATTAAATATCAGCTGGATTATAGTGTAGTATATTTCCAGTGGTAGCAATTTATATAAATCTTGACCATAGAATTAATAAAGAAGTCACGGTCAAAAGCACACACAGAGTTTTAAACAGTAACTATTTCTTTTAAGCTTCAGGGGACTTTGTTGTAAGATATAACATACCTGCGCCGAATGATTAGGGTTTAACAAGGGGGCGTTGAAAACTACGCTTGAGTGAATGTGTGACATGTTGGTATTGTAAACAAACACATGTCAACACTAGACTATGAAATACGTGACCATATAAACTCTTTTAACTTTATAGAAACTCAAATTGTCATAAAATAATCATTTATAAAAACATTACTTTCAGTTTTGGACGTTTTTGAGCTATTTGAACCATTTTTACATCACGCGAAGAAACCTTTTCTTAAACACCAAACAAATAAGAAGATATTTTCTCTCGTGTAGTGAGTTTATTCAATTAACTAATGATGTACGAATATACTGATGCCGTATATTATATGATATAAGCTAACGGCATGTCAGGTTCAGCTTACAACTCTGCTTGACGAAGGGTCCGGAGTCCCCGAAATCTATAATGTTACAAATGTGGATGACCGCATGATTAAAACTTGGCTTTTAAAGTAATGCATTTATTCCCAGAATAAAATTTGTGTTTCAAAGGAAGCAAGTTTGAGACATTATGTGTAAACTGACAACGATCTGGTTGGTTTACACTCTAATTTCTGAAGTGGAGACATCTTGATTTAGTAAGCTTGTAATTGTGGTAGACTGTGAAACTGATAATATGAATTTATAGACTCCAATTATAATTAATATCACAAACTAATACGTTCTAGTTAATAAATGGATGGAAGCGTAGTTGTTAGAGAGCAGAGGTCTTTAGGCAACGACTTACATGTTACATCAATTCCTTAATACACTCCTAAGCGTCTCAATGCAGAGCGAGTTTGGTTATGGCGGCAGGATTTAGACATCTTAGCCTTCAAAATTTGCATAATTTTGATATTAAATACCCAGCTTACATCTCATTGCCAGTACATTGAACCTAGTTCTTAAATTATTTATTATTTATTGTGTAGTAGTATCTAGATAATTAATATGACGTGTTTATAGCACATGATTTGCGTCTGGGCTTCACTTCACATGCACGGAAATATATACCGCATTGATTTTTTTATGATTATTCTCAAAAATGGACACTGAAACGAGTGATGTTGAGACTGGAGAGTAGGAATTGGGACGTAATTTGTATTTCAAACATAAGTATTTAACTTCTATTTTCCAGCAAGGAGTAATGACATAACGAATGGGTAATTTCCGTGCAAAGATCTTAGTTCCAGATTTGTGCCCCGTCTGGGCCCAGGTGAATCTGCCAATCGTAAAAAGTGATGAAATAAGACCTTTCAATTTTCTTTTTTCAACCATTTACTCCTTTAAATCTATTTTCCTTCATACTTTTACCTTTCCTCCGATCTCTGCTGACGTCATATGACTAAGCTAGTTGTCGAGTATGTTGCTATACAAATACTTATAATTAAGCTATATATTTGTAGAACCTTCTGTAGAAACTCTTCATACGGCATCAAAGTGTTTTATGTATCTCGAAAGGCGAGAGAAATAAAATAAAAACTCGTAATCGGATATTTTTTATACCTTCACGCTTTAAATTGAGGCTGATCGAAATATTTACTGCATGTTTTTCTAAAATGTTCGAGAAACTGTCTTCTAAAGTTCAAAGAATTCACTAGTAGTGGACCATTGAGTATTTCGTACATCAGAAACTCTTGAAACATGTTCTCAATCCAGTAGCTCGTGGATCTCTAAGAGCCACGAGAAACTCTTGAAACATGTTCTCAATCCAGTAGCTCGTAGATCTCTTATAGCCGCGAGAAACATGCTCTTACTCAAATCCGTCGTGTATCTCTAACTTGAGCAGTCAGAACTCCCACGAAATAACGTTCAGGCACTACGATAATAAATCTCTAATAGCTAGTATGGAGATCAGTGGATAAAGGCTACTAATGGAGGGTTAGGAAGACATCACGTAGGCTTCTACCCTTATCATCACGAAGATGATTAGACCTAGGCCTACAGTCAACTGAACTACCTTCATAGCTCCCATTTAATAACACAACACTAGAATAAATTACCAGGGTATTTTTTACTAGGCCTACCTGTTTTAATGATGCGTTTCAGTGCGGCGAGAATATTATAATAGATTACTTGATGTATATTTTGCATACGTCAGTTTTTGTGATACTTAAACATGTGGGTGTTTCGAAAATATATATATATAACAATATATGATATAGTACGTACAATGCAATTAGTGTATGTAATATTCATATACTGGTTGGTGGACTTGTAGTTTTTAAATATATGTATTAGAAGAGCGTTTTGCAACCAAGTAACATATGCTTTTATTATATACACTTATTTTTTAAATTCAAAAGCAAAATGGTGATCGTATAATTAAAATGTACTTGCCTTCATCGCTCATCTATGATTGTGGTTTTTGTCGTATTTTGATTAGCTAAATTAGGTTATAATAACATTACTAACATGTAAGCTAAACCTATACTTCAGTTATACGTGACTATAGCTATATAGCTAACCGAGCAGGAAAATTCCTAATACACCAACCGATGCAGTCTACCGATGCAGGCAAGTACCACTGAAATACAAGCAAACATTTTCGCCATGGTTCTTTATGTTTCATCAAACGGAATATTTTCCTTTCCCAAATATATAGACTATTTATTTCTAAACTATTTTACCCAATACAAGAATTTTCGGTACCGATTTTGGGTTTAATGAAAACTAAAAATACGGTTTAAACTATAGGTTCGGATTTTCGAGGAAAACAACATTTTCAGGATGGAAGTAAATCGAGTACAATTTCAGATTTGGGCTCTATTGAGTTGTGGTAAACTTTGTAGTTTAATTAATTACATATTTTGTAATCTAACAAGTTACTATCATTATCTTACGAATTGCCGTCGACAATAATACTCTCGTAATTATAACAACAATAACATAAAACAATTCGCAAAATACCTTTGAGAGGTTGAGTAATATGCAATGAGTTCTTCTTGCATCAGCATAATTATACTGAATTATGTAAACTCGCAGCACATTTTCTCCCCTTTCTAACCTGACATGACGTTTCAGTGGCTAAACTGAAATCATTCACACAACAATTCATACACACTTGTGTATAATCCTGATATGACCGAAAATAAAACGTTCACAAATAAATTATCATATTATAGCATATACAATCATATTATTAACATAATATATGACGATAGGTTTGTGTGTGCATTTACTCAATTTATATTTATACCATATAGTTATATTTTTAAGTGTATTACAAAAATAGTGGGCTCCAAATAACACGTCTATGATATTTTGTGAAAGTGAAAAATTATATGATCGGATGGTGCCCCCGCCCCCCCCCCCCCCCCCCCGCAATAACGAATAGTCCCAGTAAGTGGCGCTCTAACTGGGGGCGGCGGAGATTTAGGTGAACAGCGAAATCAACCACTGTCATGAATCACACGTGCACATCTTCCCTTCAATATCACTGCTTATGACGGGTGATGTGCGATGACAACAGGGTTGTATTTAGTAAATAAAAAAAATAAAATAATATCCCAGATAGTGGCATGGTTTACAGACTGATATACGTAAAATGCGTATATGTTCCTTACCTGTATGTAAGCTACCTCCACCATCATCCGCTTTCTTCTTAGTAGCTTCATTCATTTTACGTTGGACTGTTTGAAGTTGGGAAACGCACAAGGCCTAGACAGACACCTAAAATTCTGACATTACCTTTCGGGCTTCACTTGAACTGCGAGGAAGTTAACAATAGCCAACCCACTAAATAGTAATTATTACCCAACCACAAAAGCAAACATGCTCTAAAGTCCGTCTCACCGCGCAATTTTCAAAACCAGTGAAAACTATGTTTGAAAACATAGTTTTAAAACTATGTGTTACTAAAACGATTCTCTTTAGTCAAGAAGTAAAGACACGCAATTAATATGAAATCAATCTATTACTTGTGGGGGAAACTGTCCTTTTTGCTGTACTCACTCAGTTTTTACAAATTAAATTTATCTTTTCAAGACTCGGGGGGGGGGGGGGGGGGGGCGCCCCCCTGGATCCACCCATGTCCTCTAGACATATGGCAGGTAACATTCAGCTAGTATACATGTTGTATAGGAATCAACCGCAATATACCCGTAGTTTCTTAAGGGCACCCCACGGTTAATAACATTGTAGACCAGCAATTTCTTAAACATGACCTCCCACCCTCTCTCCCTGTTATAATTTTATTTGTTAAAATTATAGTAATAAATACGAGTCCGCCGCCGCCGCATTCTTGGCCGGTTTTTATGCGGCGTAACGCGAGTCCGTCTGTCGTTGATTGATGACTCTCGTCTTACACTCATAATTATTACATCTGTGTCCCTGAGGGGCCGTTGCTTGATGAGTAGGCTACGCTACGTAGGAGTAGAGGAGTAGAGGAGTAGGGTCTGGGGCGGGGGTGCGGTCACAAAGATCTAGCTAGCCCCGGGTGCAACAGGTTGTTTTAGCGCGATCGCACTCGGTTGTCTGTCTGTCTGTCTATCTGTCTACGTGTAACGTCTGTCTTGCTCTTTGCTCTCGGACTAGGGGGCTGTGTAAAAAAATGACAAATTCACATCATTTTAATATGCTTGACTTGCGTTCTGTTTGTTTGTATGTCTAAAAATATTCCAGAGAATGATGCAAGTAGCAGACCATATAAAAGACTATATAAACATATTTTAGTCAGAATTCTGCGATATAAGTGTGTAAACGTTTATTATTTTTGTGATTATTAATATACCGTTTTTATCTCAATTTATCTACATTTCTATTAAAACGTTGCGTCAAAAAACGTGTATTAAGCTGTATCTCGTATTTGGTTGGCCGCTAGTTTTGTTTTGTTGACACCGTAGTTCGGCTAACCGTGCGGTAACTAACTTACTCCCCTTATTATCACCGAGATTAGTGGCGTTTCGAAACACGAGGTAATCGCAGACGTTTATAAACGGAGCACTCAAGAAGACATTACAATTTAAGAAAAAGAAACCATTTACTTCGCCCAAGGCAATTGGTGGTTTTTTCTTAACCTTTCCGTGAAAAATACCTAAGCCTCGTAGCCACAAGCTCAAATTTTTCGAAATTAAATGTTTTCGTTTCTAAAAGTTGATCGCGTCGAGCTACAGGGCACGTGTTGGGGCGGACCTGTGGGCGGACCCGGGCGAGGGGGTGGACACAACAGACGGTGGGTCACCAATATCCCCCAGGTCAACTGGCTCGTACCTCTTCGCGGAGGTATAATAACTGAAATTAAAAAAATAAGGAATGATAATTTTCTGTTTTGGTCACATAATTTTGGGTCGGAAGAAGTTTATACTCTGACTTTCCTTTTTGGAATAATAACCTTGTCCATCTAAGGCAGGGTTGTCCATGCAGCCTAAGAGTGTGAGTTGTAGATTATGCCTTACACGCTTTGCTCATAGTAGATGTCAATAGCAGACTTTAACTTTAATTAAAGTCAATTAAGAGCTTCAGTCTAGTCTCTTAACATGTTCCTGTCCTCGAGGTGTTCAGTTCATATAGAACAACATGTGTGGACAACATATTTTCTAAATAATGTTGTTCTTACAATTATTGATTAGTCTAAAATTAAAAAATTTAAACAAAAAAAAACTAGCATTAAAAAAAATTAATTAGATTTAGTAAAAATTGGTTTTTAGCATAAACTACACTTTTTCGAACTAAAGGACTATACATAATTTTTGCATTTTTGGTACCTACCTATAATCAAATGTGATAGTATGAGATGAATATAAAACTAACTGTGTGTTGAATAAAAAAATAATATAATACCTGTAGGTACCATAATTTGTAAGTGAAATATCATTTTTTAAATCTCAATGCAGTGTAAATAACTAAAAGTCAATCACACAGTCACAGCTCTAAAATTAAAACTAAAAATTAAGTATGAATT
Organism: Isoperla grammatica; assembly: GCA_945910005.1. Lineage (NCBI taxonomy): Eukaryota > Metazoa > Arthropoda > Insecta > Plecoptera > Perlodidae > Isoperla > Isoperla grammatica. The sequence continues at coordinate 12,789,844 of OX246739.1, read as the reverse complement.
TCTACTAATTGGCTAGAATATATTGTTTTGTGGGTATTGTTTATTAGGTCTATGGCGGTATGCAATAGTTTTCGTTACAATAACAAGTTACAATATGTCAAATCGCATCAGACTTGGTCCGTCAACTCCTAGTTCTTATTTTACATTTTGTTTGGAATAGCCAGTTTGGGCATCCCTGTTCTAAATTCATGCCCGGGTGTTAAGTCATGAGCCACAATTCCTCCCGGCGAGGTTTTTATTTCAACCTAGGAAAACTCCTAACGACCACTGATTTAGGTTTGACCAAATACCAAATACGCTATTAATTTTACACTATTTAAAAGGCAGAATATAACATGTGGCGCCAGCCGGGTACAATCAATCAAGTCAGAAGCTAGACGCACCAAAAGGATGTAAACAACCAGGGACATTCAGACCATCAAACTACCGAAAAAGCCGCCACTTTATATTCCATTATCTTCCACTCTTGAAAATTAATCATTCTGTACGACATCAAATAGGTGTTACTGCGGAAATTGAGTTATCTCATTCAAAATGTAGCATTTTTGTTGTGTCTACTCAAATCCAGTACTGAATATGCGCTACGTTGGACAATAGATTGTTATAAACAAATACATTTGTATTTATATTGTCTATACCCACTCAGTTACAAGAACTGATTTCCAGTGGGGGCGGGGGGGGGGGGGCTTTGTTATGACTTCTTCAATGGCAAAATTTACATATACACCAGTTCCAAATATAGTTAATTTCCAAAGAGAAAAACCCAGCGTGAACTGGTATTCAAACCCTGGACCATCTCCATTGGAAATAACCCCACTAGACCAACGAACCGCACAAAATAAATGCTATTATTTATTAATCTCATGCTGTAAAATGAAAAATGTTTTATTTCCATTATATAAAGTTATGATGTATTTATTATTTCATTATTTTACGTGCTAATACTTAAAACGTATCGAACCTCTGTACCGTCATTACTATTATTGTCCTTTAGTATATTTCCGAGCGTTTAACTTGCCGCTCAAACGCTGTTTGGTGTCAAGGAAGGTCATTAAGCTCCCGGAATGTTTTCTGAAAAGTTGACCTGTATCTACCCGAGTCACATAACGAAAGAACTAACAAATTGTTCACACTAAATGGTCGTTCTTATCTAGGCAATATTTCTACGTCACTTTGAAATATATGCATTTTTTTGTAGTTACCGACCGCCTGCATTCCCACTGAGTTAAAGCTTGTTCCCTTTTGTTGGATTTAAATTATGTTTTGTAAACCGGATTAATGGAAGATTAATGCAACAGTGAACGCTCCTGAACAGAAGAGAGTGCGAAAATAAAACTGTACACATCCCCGTTCTCTCAGAATTACATTTGCGCAAAAAAATGATAATTTTCAGCGATAAGGATGGCTCAGAGGTAACTGAAGAGACTCTAATTCGGGAGTTCGGTGGTTCGAAACTGGGCACCGGCATTCCCGACTAAACGTTTTAGCAATCACAAAGTGAATGTTGGGGTTGACACCTGAAGGCAGCCCTTGGAAATTCCTTCCCAACTATACAAAAACACCTAGTTAGTGGTCAGTCACCTGAGAGGGGCATAAGTAGTTGTACCGAGCACTACAGGGTATTCAGGCAACAACTAAAGAAATCATACGTATTCCCATCGATGTCAAAAACTTCCTACTCCAAAAAGAACGGTGATAAAACTACAGTGCGAAGTTTTTAGTGTAGCATTTTGAGTAATGAGTTAAGTAGTGAAACTGGAACGGTTCCTGAGTTTTCAATTATGTTGCAATTGATGCAAACGGGACAGTATGAGTGGTTTTTATGTTTTCAAAAAGGTTGTTTTGTATTATTACTATTGTTATTATTATTATTATCTTTTTTGTAGTATGTATCAAACAAAAATATACGCTGCATTATAATAATGTAAAACAATTTAACTTTAAATTTAAGTCCCCCACTGCAAATCAGTTTAGTAACTGAGTGGGTAGACTCTTAATGTGAATCTATTTATTTTATTTATTTTATTATTTGAAATAAAATAACTATATATCTTGACATAAAACACGATAAACGCGTTTGCTTTACCAAGCACCAGAAATTGGCCGTAAAACACTCACCCCGGCCGCCCTCTTAGTGCGCATGCCCTGTTTCTGGCGGGGGAAATGAGGGGTGAGAGGGTGGTGGGGGAAGGGGGAGGTTGTGTTGTACGCACACGACCTTCCCGCGTGACGTCACACACTGGGTCAGACAGGGTTACGCAAGGTCGGGCCACGTGCAAACAGGCAGCCCGGGTTGAGAGTTGCTAGGTGGCGCGGGTAATCTCCCGTTGCTAAGGGCAACTGTCAAGGGTGTATTTCACAATTTACCCGCAGGCGCTACAGTAGCAACACGGCAAAATGTAGTAGAATTCGTAGTATACGATTTACGGTTGTCAAACGGAATTATATTCGAAATGAAACAGTTTCGTCTACAGGACATTGTGAAGTCACTGAAGTGTATTAGTCTATGTTATACAATTGGACAGTTTTTGGAACACGTATGTTTTTTATAAACTGGTAGAAGTTGTTGTTTTATATCGGCGCACGCAAACAATTCGTACACATACCAAAAACTGACGGTTGTTTCAATAATTGATCTAATGGAGAGGCAAAATATAGCAAGAAAGAAATATGTGGCCAACCTTTATTGGGTACTAGGCAGAGAATGGCATATGTTCCAACTCTGGGTGTTCGAAAGAAGAAGAAGAATTATATGAACTTATTTGATGGCAAAAGGTGTGTTGCAAAAACAAATTACAACAGTTAAATGAGTTTATTTGAGGAACGGAAAAATTTGCTGGAACATTGAAACAATAACAAGAAAGAGTCTTAAATTCTCTAGAGGATGACAGTTTTAGGTTTGTTTTGACAATTTTGAAAGCTTTTTAAATCACTTTTAAAAGACCGAAATCGGTTGTTGATGATGGTATAAGGTCATACACGAATCCGAATCGTTTACCTAGAATTAACCACAGGCAGGGAGTTAACTAGAAGTTGGTAACCCTGGTACGTACCCGGGTAAAAAGAGGGAGTAGTGCCATAATACCACTGTTAATAGCACACCAATAGGGAACACGCGTATGAAAATTTTAATCGATTTTTAAATACCTTGTCTCTCATTTAATAATTTTGTGTCTTTGAATTTTGAAAAACGGATCAGTCTATGCCTCAAAATAATTGGTTTAGTAACGATAAATAAAAGGGCGCGAAAAACGAGCCGCCGCCATGTAGAGTGGATTTGACGTCATGGTTTTGTACTGTGTACGCTCACCGCCTCAGCGATTGGTCTGTTACGCCACGTCTACAGAACCATTGCGTCACAACCACCTGTACGCGTTTCAGATCTCCGAGTTTTAACTTCAATAAATGCGACCACATTAAACCTATTTAAAAATTTCTTTTTTACTTGGGACTTGCATTAATATACTTTGTGTATCATATACTATTGAATTAAGTGCTTGGTTTAACAAAAAAAATCGTACGCGTGTTGCCTATTCAGCCACCAAACATGTTTCAAAAATGGAACCAATAAGGTTCTATCTGATATTAATAACTTCGACTTGGCTTTTTATGGAATATTGGATCAATTGAATCCTGTATACACTGGCTAATTTTTTTGACTGACATTTATCTCGGATTAATGATTTATAAATTGTTTTAATTGCACGTGACTTTTAAGTGAAAAAAACGTACAAATGTTATTAAAAAAATGCCTAAAACTCGTTAAAACATTAACTCCAATCACACTACACGAATAAAGAAAAAACGGGGCTGTGTGCCCCAGACCCGGATTGGCTTGGGGCCCTCCCCCCAGACCCTCTATTGTACTTTTCCCAATTATACTCGGGGGATTTTTATACCCTAGTTACTGCCCTTACAACAGGAGAAAGGAATGTGCTAATGTAAACACAACACATACGATATTACAACGTAAGTTATACAATGAGCTGCAGAAGAATCTCTTAGGCCCGAATGCATAGTTCACACTCAAGCCCCCCTCAACTCAGCCTCTCCTCAGCCTCACCTAGCCACCAATTACAGAGCCGTACATATGGCAATGCTGTTCCGTGATTGGTGGTTGGGCGAGGCTGAGGAGAGACTGAGTTAAGGAAGGCTTGAGTCTGGACTATGCATTCGGACCTTAGTCTCATCTCATTCTATAATTGAGAGCAATTAACACCGTAACCAACACAGTCAATAATAATTGCAACTTGAGTGGACGTTAGGGCGTGATGTTGCGTTCAATGTTCACGTTCTTGTGATTAAAACATCACCATCACAATGTGCTAAAACTCCGCCCCGAGTGGACGGCAAATTAAAGTTCAGCAAACACAATCACGAGCCAACTAACACGTCCCAGAGAAAACTGTGCGCAAACTCGTCGGATAATATTGTATGTATTAGTACCAATTACGGGAAGTGGTCACTTTGGACACAAGAAACAGACTTGTGATAAATTAGTAGAGTAGCCTGGTGATGTAATTTTTTTGTTGAACTATAATTAAACGTACTATATTATCTCATACATTTCAGTTCATTTCATTTCGTTTCTTACTCATTCAAGAATTGTATATACAACTTATTTTTTCACAAATAAAACAATTGACATAACATTAATAAGAGATTAATTTTAGTCCAAAAAATCAGCCAGTGTAGACAGGATTCGATTGATCCAATATTCCATAAAAAGCCAAAAAAACTTTTATTGGTTCCTTGTTTGAAACATGTTTGGTGGCTGCTGCAACAGCTAGTACTTCGTTAATGATATTTATGTTTCTTCAATATGCTTTGTTGGTTCTATCAACCATTGTGATTAGCTGAGATATTACATCACACCAACCTTTGAATACACAATATGCCACTCTGGTTACCGGGATTTCATCGATACAATAATATGCCAACACTAAAATATGACTTGTTGATAAAACGTGAAACAACGTTGTGGAAGGACTTCTAAGTTGGAGTATGATGGTCGGTTTGGAGTGATGAGTCTTTATGTGATGCTTAGAGGAAAGTCAAAGAGCTTCACAGGAAGATATGAGCTCCGAGACCGGCACCTCCACCAAACCACCCAAAGAGATTGGTTGAACATCGCAGCAAAGTTGGCAAAAACAGCGTAAGAAAAAAACACTGTAATTGGAATAATAATAATATTACCATTTGTATTAAAATAAACATGATACTTTCTTTCTGGGTTGAAGATTTTGAGAGTTGAAACTCTTGAGTTTTCCAACGTCCATTTTCATTTCAAACTAAATATTGCTCTAGTATTAATAATAATAATAATAGTTATTTGTAATGTATGTACTCAGTTAGCGTCTCTAAATCTATTTAGTTTGTAAAAAAACAGCCATTAAGCCCGAACAAGAGTCGAACCCAGAACTAGCTCAGTACAATAAGTACAGCTTGTTGAACCCATTCCCGGCCACCCCAAGAGGCAGGGAGAATGGGAAGATTTCCCCCCTCTGGTAATTTCATCCCTGGCTCTGTTTTACTGAAAGGTATCCCCGCCGGGGATGGCTAAATCCCCACCTCTGGATATCCATCTCATGTAATATCATATAAAGTGACTATCTCATAACATTAATAAATAATGCGTTATTATACATGTATATTCCTAGCCAGCAATATCATAGATCGCTTCTAAGACCATCTCGAGGGCCATAATACCCTTCAACTTGTTTTGCCTCCGGCAGCTGGGTCTTTGCCCCAGACCCTTCACAGCCCGCACAGATACTGTACTTGGGCATCCCCCCCCCCCCCTCCCCCCGCCACACCTCTGTCAAGCCGTCAATTCGCACTCTGCCAAAGGGTTTTTATTAGGTTCAACAAGATTGGACCATTGTGCTTTATTTTCTCAATCTATAATATAATACCATCCGCTCGATTAGGTAGGCTATATTCTATATTGATGGGAAGAAGCTGGTTACTTATTATTATGTATGTTCGATGTTCGTTCGGAAGTTCTTGTGCGAATGAGTGTGCTAGAGTAAGCTGTAGACAACTAATAGCTTACAACATTAGCTCTACGACTGAGGAAAAGCCTCAGTCAGAAGTAACGGTGACAAGATTCGGAACTGTGGCCTCAAGCTTCAGGAGTAACTGAACTGTTACTTGAGCAAAGTCTCGCGCCATGTGCACTGATGAACTGACGGCATCGCTGCGCGCAGTGATACCACTAGCGCCACCTACTTCAAATCTGTAAACTACGTAGGCCGGCCGGTCACGTCGGGGAATCGATATAACAGCTTCTGCGGGTAATTTGAAAATATAGTAGTCGCTATGAGTCGTTATGAGTCGTTATGAGTTATTCGTTATCGGTTATCATTATGAGTCCTTACTACAATTTCAAGACCTTCCTGTTTGAATTTGGTTCATTTCGGTACATGGCAGGATGGTACCGTTTTAAATAAGCCAAACCAATTTTTTGGGCGGGGGGGTAAACGGGAAAATGTGTTTTTTTTTTACTCAACATTTTTCGTTTTCTACAAGCATCAAAATCCCAAATCACAACAACGTGGTTAATATCCCCTAAAGTTAATTTCAACTTATAATTTGTATCAATAAAACAACGCAGATACTTTGTACTTTGGTTCAGCTTGTATAAATCTGTCTATTGCCAATGAATGTAAATCAGTAATTAAAAAACAGTTGTAACAAATTGTTAAGTAATGTAGCGACTATTCACACGTGAGACGGTGAAAGGTCCTGGAGTGTAGATGTGTGTGTACGGCTCGTCTAGTCGACCTCTTCTATGGTGGGTCCGCCCGTGCTCATGTTCCCCCTGCTTGACTCGAACCCCGTCGGCAACCCCGTCGCACCCCCGTACAGCCGGGCAATGATGGGGTTGCACACTCTCTCCAGCTCCTTCTGTTTGGCCGTGTACTCCTGCGCCTCGGCCGACTGATTCGACTCCATCCACGCGATCGTCTGCGCACAGACATTGTGTCAAGGTCAGTCAATCCCCTGGTGGAGGCTCGTCGAACTTTGAGGTTTAACGAACCTCCGCTAGGGGATTGACAGACATTAGATTGGATTTGATTGGATTGGATTGGATTGGATTGGATTGGATTGGATTGGATTGGATTGGATTGGATTGGATTGGATTGGATTGGATTGGATTGGATTGGATTGGATTGGATTGGATTGGATTGGATTGGATTGGATTGGATTGGATTGGATTGGATTGGATTGGATTGGATTGGATTGGATTGGATTGGATTGGATTGGATTGGATTGGATTGGATTGGATTGGATTGGATTGGATTGGATTGGATTGGATTGGATTGGATTGGATTGGATTGGATTGGATTGGATTGGATTGGATTGGATTGGATTGGATTGGATTGGATTGGATTGGATTGGATTGGATTGGATTGGATTGGATTGGATTGGATTGGATTGGATTGGATTGGATTGGATTGGATTGGATTGAAAGGACACTTTTGCTTGGGAGCGTAAACCATTTCAATAATTTTGCATGGTCTATTATTGTTACTATTGTTTGGTGGTTAAAGGAAGGAAGAATCAGATATGTCGAAAGGGGAAGTACGACCGGCAGAGTCACGTACCTCCGCGCACTTGTTGGTCATGGCCTCGCGGTCCGGCGGCGATATCTTGTCCTGGAGCGCCTCCTCCTCAACAGTGTTCTTCATGGCGAAGACGTACGCCTCAAGCGTATTCTTGGCGTCGACGCGTTCTCGTTGTTTCTCGTCTTCTGCGCGATACTTCTCGGCGTCGCGCACCATCTTGTCGATCTGTTCCTTGTTGAGGCGACCCTTGTCGTTGGTGATGGTGATCTTGCTGTTCTTGCCCGTCGCCCGCTCCACCGCGGTCACGTGCAGGATCCCGTTCGCGTCGATGTCGAACGTCACCTCCACCTGCGCCACGGTACAATCATCATTTTAGTCATTTTGATTTGTTTTGACAAGGAAGGGAGGAAATTGGAACGTGGTGGACAGGGAAGAGTGGTGGCAAAATAGGAGTAGAGGGAAAGGTTTATCTTCAACGCCGACCCAACTCAGAGTTGGACGTGGAGGAATGTGGTGGAATGGGAAGAGTGGCGGCAGGATAGGAGGAGATGGAGAGGTTGATCTTCAATGCCGACCCAACGCAGAGTTGGACGTGGAAGAATGTGGTGGAAAGGGAAAAGTGGTGGCAAGACGGGAGGAGATGGAGAGGTTTATCTTCAATGTCGACCCAGCGCAGAGTTGGAAGATGATGGGTTTAACGAAGTACTCGACAACGTTATGATCATATGACATATGGTGACGTGTCTGGTGGAAAGGGGCAAGTAAGAGGGCGGGGAGGAACAGTGAAAAGGGAGGAAAACGGAACGGGGTGGGCGCAGACTGCACTTGTCTGGCTTCTACACCCTTGATCTGTCTAGCTAGGGTGCCCTTACCATAGACATACGCTTCCGCCGGCATAGCACTCGGGATCAACAAAGCACACAAACTTGCCTACCACGATTTCAGTCATATGGCAGTCCCTGGGCAGGTTAAATAATCTAAATAATAGTTTTTCGTAGGAAACCTGCCCAGAAGCAATTATTTATGTCCCTCTTCAGGTGACTATAACTAGATATTGTGGTATTATGAATAGTTGTGGGGAAAAAAGTAACCAATGGGAGTCCTACCTGGGGAACCCCTCTCGGCGCGGGGGGAATCCCCGCCAGCTCGAACTTGCCCAACAGGTTGTTGTCTCTGGTCATGGCGCGCTCACCCTCATACACCTGCAGCATAGGACCACATTACTAGAAGGGGTTGAAACACTGTTGTACACTTGTATTACCGGCCCAACCAAGAAGTAACAGTGTAATGGAAATACAATAGGTACGCAACGTCGGCCGTTTGGGTCCAGTAACATACTGGCTTAGCCATGACAACTATAAAACAAGGTTAGAGGTGGAATAAATATTAAACATTAAATATTAACAAATTAAAATCGGAAACGGAGTTTGTAGGAGATGGAACACTAGGGAAACAAATGTGTTGGATAGCAGTCCAGTTGGAACCGTAGCCCAGTTGAGAACTATCAAAGAATACTTTTAGCTTAGTTGAATCGTGGCTCGGTTGGAACCGTAGCCCAGTTGGGAACGATCTATGAAAAACCGTAGCCGAGTTGCATCGTAGCTCAGTTGAAACCGTAGCCCAGTTAGGAATCATTTTACTAAATCGTAGCCCAGTTGAATCGTAGCCCAGTTGATACGTACCCGTTTTTCGTGGAGAATCTCGTAGTACCAGGTAATCAGAATTGAAAAAGTTGGTGATCCGGCCCGCGGAGGACCAAGCTCTGAGACAGTGAAGTGTGTTCTCACCTGCACGAGCACCCCCGGCTGGTTGTCAGCTCTTACGACTGGCAGAGTCACCCTGGGCCTACTCACCCCCGGGATCTGAGACAATGAAGTGTTCTCACCTGCACGAGCACGCCCGGCTGGTTGTCAGCGTACGTCGAGAACGTCTGCGTCTGCTTGGTCGGTATAGTAGAGTTGCGCTTGATGAGCGGCGTCATCACCCCGCCTGCCGTCTCGATGCCGAGCGAGAGGGGCGCCACGTCGATCAGCAACAGGTCTTGGATGGCCTCCGACTTGTCGCCCGAGAGGATGGCCGCCTGGACCGCGGCGCCGTAGGCAACCGCCTCGTCCGGGTTGATCGACTTGTTGAGCTCGCGCCCGTTGAAGAAGTCCTGTAACATCTTCTGGATGCGCGGGATGCGCGTGCTGCCGCCCACCAACACGATGTCGTTCACCTTGCCTACAACACAGAACATGTGCCATGTGGCTTGCTTCACATCAAATCGACGGCTTCCAATTCGTGGGCAGTCATTAAGTGTTCGTTATTGTAGAGCGATGTTTGGGGCGACGCTCTAGACGCTAAACGGAAGCATCAAATCAAATAGTACAAACCTACAGGGTACAAAAACATAGCTAAAACTAAACTAAACAGAAGTTAATAAGACAGGAACGGAAAGTAAGCAGCCAAATACAACAGCATGTATCTTCTGTATACATCTCTAAATCTCTAAATGAGTAACTAGGTGGGGAAGGGGCAAATCAAAATTGTTCGTATCTTTCAAACGGCAGAGCCACCACTGGGTCAAATTCTACCCCGAACCCACACAGGCAACAAAACCGCGCACTCGTACTGACTGACATACATCTGCGTTTGGGAAGCCTAAGAAAGATGCATATACAACAGTTCCATAGCACACAAATTACATTCCATAGCAATTCATAGTCGTTTCCTACTTCTAGAGGCGCCCGTTATTGCTATGTATTTGTTTTCTACATGGGATATAACTTGCATTCAACCGTTACCTTGCAACAACGGGCGCCCCTATGGGTATAGGGGATGACTGCATAGAATAGGGTTGGCAGAGAGCAGTACGTACATGCAAGCTCTGTGGGAATGGCATACAGGACAGCTCGATACTGAAAGAGCACAACAAAGGAATGCCAGGAGGGCTAGACAGGAAGGAGCAGGAGGCTTGTCTCTATTGGTTGGCAAGACGCATGATGACATAAATGTGTCAATGTGGGCCTAAGAGAAGAAGAAGAGAGAAGAAGAGAGACTATGAACACAACTTACTTTTATCCATTTTCGCGTCCCTCAACGCCTGTTCTACGGGCGCCATCGTGTTCCTAAACAGATCGTTGTTGATCTCTTCGAATCTCGCGCGCGTGATCGACGTGTAAAAGTCGACACCCTCGTGCAACGAGTCGATCTCGATGCTCGCCTGCGTCGACGACGAGAGTGTGCGCTTCGCCCGTTCGCACGCGGTGCGCAGGCGCCGTATGCCCCGCTTGTTGGCCGACATGTCGTTCTTGTACTTGCGTTTGAACTCCTCGACGAAGTAGTTGACCATGCGACTGTCGAAGTCCTCGCCGCCGAGGTGGGTGTCGCCCGCCGTCGACTTCACCTCGAAGATGCCCTCCTCGATCGAGAGGATGGATACGTCGAATGTGCCGCCGCCCAGGTCGAATATCAGGACGTTGCGTTCGCCTTTCGGTCCGCCCTGGGACACAATGTCGGTTTGTATAGTTTGCTATTCAATCGGCCAAGCAAGTGATAACTACGTATTATTTGTCTTCTCATCTATGTTTCTCAAAGCGACCTATCTAATTTCTCAGGTAAGCTGTCGTCCTTCTGTACCTTTCCCCTCACTAGAACATGTTTTATCTTGTTCTGAGTTCCATGAATTAGATATAGATCTACGTAGATATAGCAAGTCATAACTATGTAGATATAGAGTGAGTTGTCTTATGGTGACAATACGCACTTTCTACGTGGTTATCACTTGCTATTGGCTGATTGCTGTGGCGGACCTCGTGGAAAACAATCACCCAAGCAAGTGATAACTATGTAGATATAGAGTGAGTTGTCTCATGATGACAGTACTCACTTTCTACGTGGTTATCACTTGCTATTGGCTGATTGCTGTAGCGGACCGCGTGGAAAACAATCACCCAAGAAAGTGATTCCTATGTAGATATAGAGTCAATTGTCTCATGATGACAATACTCACTTTATACGTGGTTATCACTTGCTATTGGGTGATTGCTGTGCCGGACCGCGTGGAAAACATTCAATCAGCCAATAGCAGGTGATAACTTCGTAGATATAGAGTGAGTTGTCTCATGGTGACAATACTCACTTTCTACGTGGTTATCACTTGCTATTGGCTGATTGCTGTGCCGGACCGCGTGGAAAACACTCAATCAATATCAGCCAATAGCAAGTGATAACCACGTACATATAACTTAAAGTGAGTGACACCGTACCGTGACAACTTTCAGAAATAGCCTCCCCAGGAGTTCCCTAGCAAGATCGTTTTAGCAAGGCACTTTAAATTAAAGTCCCCCACTGCAAATCAGTTTAGTTACTGAGTGGGTAGACTCTAAATGTGAATTAATTAATTAATTAATTAAGTAACTTTGAATTTCAACTTTTCCACACTCAACTTTTCTTTTCCAGTAATTATCTTACATTTAGGTCCAGTCTTAAAATGTCCCAATAACTACTTATTCGTCAAATAGCTTGTTTTCTCCATGGCAACCACCAATGAAAACTCTTGAAATCCTCTAAATAGCTTAATTGCTACAAATAACTTTCTTATTAGGAGATTGTAAGACCGGCCCTTAGTATATAATCTAAGGAAAGGATCCAACAGCTTACCTTCGTGTAAGATGGCGGATTTGCGAGTTTGAAGTACACATAAAAAACATAATACAAATATAACGAGACGTTTCGACCGAGGCTTACACGAAGGTAAGCTGTTGGATCCTTTCCTCACTTTATATACCATTCCAGACGATTGGCACCTACTTTCATAACTTATCTTACATTTAAATTAACTAATTGTTAATTTATAATAAACGCTTGTACCTTCCTGTCCAGGCCGTAGGCAATGGCCGCCGCCGTCGGCTCGTTGATGATCCGCAAGACGTTGAGACCGGCAATGGCGCCCGCATCCTTGGTCGCCTGACGCTGCGAGTCGTTGAAGTACGCGGGCACCGTCACCACCGCGTTGGGCACCGCCTTGCCGAGGAACGACTCGGCCGTCTCCTGCACCACGACAACAACAACAACAACAACTATATCAGGACGTTGAGACCGGCCGCGTCCTTGGTCGCCTGACGCTGTGAGTCGTTGAAGTACGCGGGCACCGTCACCACCGCGTTGGGCACGGCCTTGCCGAGGAACGACTCGGCCGTCTCCTGCACCACGACAACAACAACAACAACAAAAACAACAGCTTTTGGTACGAACCTTCAATTTCACAAATAAATAAAATAAATAAACTCACATTTGAGTCTACCCACTCAGTAACAAGACTGATTTTCTGTGGGGGACTTTAATTTAAAGCGACTAAACCAACCCTGTAAGCTCCAAACACCATCGACGAGTGAGCGATAACCAATCAAAGATCTTTATTTCAAATATGAAACACATGAATCAGAGATTGGGCAGTGCGAACACCTTCGGATGAATGCCAGAATCAACAAGACCAATTCAGAACAACTTTGAATTTATTGAGTGCTTCGTTGCTAGGACGGCTCCAAACCTCGTGGATGGAGGCGTAGGGGTCCGGTATATAGTGGCCCCAACGTAAGTATTCTCATGCTTACGTCATAACCAAGTGCAATGGCACCAACTTAAATTTCTATTTCACTAGTTCCTACCATATAATTGAAACGGGTCCATTAGGGATCTTTTAAGACCTTCGGGTGGTTATCTGGAACAGTGGGCGTGGCCAAACAAGCTTGTGCACTCGACTTAGCAGGAGTTTCTCAAGGTTTCTACACATACTCTTCTTCTTCTTCTTATGCCAACAATTGACTTATTTGGTCATCATGCGTTTTCGCGTTTCCCAGTAGAGATAGGATTCTTTTTCTGCCTCCACATTACACATACATACAGCCACAAAACTAGCAACCTACCTTCATCTTCAGCAATACCATGGAAGATATTTCTTCAGGAAAGAACGTCTTTCTCTCGCCTTTGTAATGGACCTGTATCTTTGGTTTGTTATTGTCCTTGATCACGGTGAAGGGCCATAGCTTCATGTCGGCTTGTACGGAGGGGTCGTCAAACCGGCGACCAATCAACCTCTTGGCATCTGAAAACAAAACAAATTGAGTTCAAATACTGACATTTGGTTGGCTATTGTCTTACTCTCATTCCTCTATGACGTCAGATCCACAAGGTTGCTGTGGAACGACATTATATGCTTATCGGTGCGGTACTGGTATAGTGATTTTAATTATTATTATTTATGTCATGATTGTGTTAAAAGGTGAGGATTAGGTGGTTACGCCTTGATTTGTCAATATATCACTTAGGTCTGGTATTATGAGTGATTGACTCATATCCATAGGCCTACGTAGGTTTGTGGTTGAGTCAGTGTGGGTATTATGGGATAATATAACTAATATAACGATTGTATTTTCATATCCATCGCCAAAATTAATGCCTGGGCAATTCAAAATAATTCCTGGTATGATTTCTTTCAGCTTTATCGTCTACCTGTATTGTGGGCTTACTAGTGCATCGTGAAAGTTGAAAGGGGAAGCTTCAGACACAGTTATGCATCGATATTTTAACAAAGTGCGATGAACATAACCCACGAAAGATACGGTAACTATTTAGGACTGAAATTAGAAAGGTTGGCAGCTATATTTTGAGAGACTTACCAAAGATAGTATTTGTTGGGTTCATAGCCACCTGGTTTTGGGCTGCTTCCCCAATCAATCGTTCGTTATCCGTGAACGCCACGTAGCTTGGTGTTGTACGATTCCCTTGGTCGTTGGCAATAATTTCCACTTTGCCATTTTGAAAGACGCCAACACAAGAATATGTGGTTCCCAAGTCAATGCCAACGGCAGTCTTATCAGTACCGGTACTCGCCTTAGCCATGGTTCTAATATGATGTTAATAGTTAATATTTAGGATGATTTTTTAATGCATTTTTTTTTAGCTGAATCGCGACCATTCATGGTGAATAACACTTCAGACTTTCTTCCATTGTGCCTCAGAAAAAATGAGGATACAAAGAAAAGTGCTAAAATGTTCCAAACCTTCTTGCAATCCACGGTGCTCCGATTTAAAAACTAAAAACAAACATATTTGAAATTTCTTGTCAACTTGAAATTTTGAAAAGACTTCGAATACGTTGTTGTATTGTTTAAAAACAACAAAAGTTACGTTCAGAGCCTTCTTAAAATGAGGTTGTTCTTGATGGCGCTTGTCGAACTCGTTCTAAAAGTAGACGCAGTCGATAAAATAGTTTGCTCATTGCTGAAGGGGGGGAAGGGGGGTAACTTCTTTGTCGACCTGAGTCGATGAAGAAGTTTCCGCTCCCAGGGGGAGAACTTTTTTATCGATACTTCTGTAACTGACAAGTCCACCCAAAATTCGTTTCGTTTTTCAAATTTACCTAAAATTATGGGCAAAAAAATGTTAGAATTACAAAATTAATGCGTTCTCATAAAAACCTAACAATATTCTTCGAAACATTTACATTTTATATGATTCTACAACATTGATTCATATTTATTTACTAATTTCTTGTCCCCTCGCCTCGCTCGTTCGAGATTGAGAGTCTACCGCACACCGCTTGCACCTACCGTGTAAGCGCCAAGCACAGCATGACAGCTGGCGCACTCTGTGGGTGTTTTATGAAACTCATGGCGAAGAGCGAGCTCTATTGAGTTACGCTTGAACTCGGTGTGTGAGAAGATAAAGTAGTAGACTACAACGACTACGGGATATCTTAATACGTCACTACTGTCAAGAGATGGCGCTGCTCAGCTGCTGCCTGTTCGACGAAACCCCTCTAGGGGATTTAGGGACCTTGTGTCAACACAGGTTCAACAATTCAAATTCAACAATTGACAGCTAAACGTCACCTGTGTTTTAGTTCATTTTCTAGCCACCAGAATGTATGCAGTCTCTTTCTAGTGCCGAATCACCGAAAGTGGCAACGCCAATCATAACTGAAGGTCTCGGGATTTTCCTCAGTCACAAGTCAAAATATGGTGGTTTCGAGTCTCATGTGATAGCCTTCGGACATTCCTTCCCCATATTATCCTAGTCAACTGAAGAGAATCACAACAGGTAGAGATGATGCTGCAGGGAATTTTACGAAACATTGTTATTTTATATTGTCAGCAATTATTTTTTGTATTGTTTAAACACTGTTTAATGTTATGAATTTAACACACTTCAATGACCGACTTTCTATTTCGAAGGCAGAAGTTGTTCCCCTCATTATTTATTTTAATTTTGTAACTTGAATTGATGTTTTGCAATTTCATCTGATTTTTTAAATTTTGATGTTTTTTATTTTGTTGATTTTTGCTTTACTTTGACGCTTATTATTTTCCATGATTTTCTGCTGTTTTAATTTTGTTGTTAAAGTGAACACCAACGTTTTTAAATGTGAACCCATCTCATTTCACACAATAGTTACACATCTTTTACTCCCACTTCATACTCTTTTTACACGACTCATACCACACATACTGCCAACAATCGGGCTCCCACACTTGTTACAATGCAATCCATTGATTAACTTATTTTAACACTTCCACACTGAGCAGTTTCTACAATTCTAATTCTTCCCGAAAGGCGAGTCAGTTATGAGCTCATATGGAAGGTTTTGTTCGACTACAACCCATACACCCATACAACGCCCATACCTATATGCGATAAGATTTAGTTCCACTTCCCAAAAACTAACGACCTTGAAAACGCTCAACTAATTAACTTCTTTGACAATGTTGCCACACAACTAATGGAGTTCAAGTCCAAATTTCAACTTGCCAAGACAAACAACCAAACAAATTAGTACTATAGATGTCGTTATTTTTCCTTATTTTCGGTTTGTAAATTTCAAGGATTTTACAGACAAAAAACGGGGGCGTTACCAATTCCAACTAATGAATGACGGTAACGGTCCGTATTGTGCCAGGTACAGGCCAGGTTAACGACGATGAGTGTGTGAGTGTGAGTGAGTGTATGTGAGTGTTGCACAAGGCTGTTATGCAACCTGAAGCTGCGTTCACCGTCGTGCACCCACTTTACCGGCAGCTATTAATAACACTAACGTCACTCACACTACCAAGAAACAATCTAACGACAACTTCCGGTGGTTTTCAATTTCGCACGGATTGTCTTCAATGGAATGTTCGACTGTGGCATTTTTTATGGAATGTTTCTATTATGTAAGAAGACCGTAATGTATATTCGTGATTTCTTTAGGTCCGAAATCACCAAACTTTATAATCGGCCGATTTACTAATCTCGGATTTGTTACCATGGTTTGAACAAACATAACATACAAAATGCATGATCCAATTAACAGAAAAAGTTTTTCTACCCAGCACTGAGGTTGCATTCTGTAAGGTCGCCCAATAATACCATATCAGAAAACACATTCCTTCAAATAATGATCCATCTATCTTTATTATCTCTATCTTTGGAAGTGTTTCTTACTGATAAGAATGTTATCTCACATTGTCTTAACACTAATGATGTCATTTGTTCAGTATGCAACGTGACATGTGACGGGACAGCTGACCAGATAGATGATGACTCAATTCTCTGCCCTCGTGTCTGTTACAAGATAGGATTGAATACATGAATACAGATATATTATGACGTTGCTGCATCAGGATTACTAATCCGATCATAGTCAATATGTTTGAATCATCTTCTTACATTATACCACGAGACAATGTTAAAGAATAGCTTTACGATGTGGAATCTCATATTGTTTCTATGCTTATAATTATAGTAATAATCGAAATTATTGTTTATAAGAGGAAACTTAAAGTTGTGATATTATTAGGTTGTAAGTTGCATACGTGACAGTGAACACTGATGATTTCTTGATCTACCTATTAAAAACGGTACACTGCCAATAATATAATATATGTTTATTAATTATTATCTATTAATTACGTGCCTTCAAATATTTATATATACTATCTGAAAACATTATTGCGACCGAAAAATACAGTAATACAATGTTTTTGGACAAATCTAGCAACAAGTCTCACTTCAAAATGAACGTTATCTGAAAAAACACTTTATCTCCATTTCGAGCACCTCCTAAACTGCTTAGACAAGTTTTCTGTCGTGGCTGCTGAATATTTGAATCAATAACAAATATTTATGGCTGGTATTCTTGTCTAAAGTTTACTGTTATTTATTGGATCCTTGTCTAGACGCTTGAAAACGTGTGATCTGAAATAGCTGCTATTTCGCGAGAACAAAATACTATGAGAAACGTTTCATACACCATCTAAATCAATAGGATTGATATTTTATTTTTGAATAATAATTCCAACGTAATTTCAAAAGAATAAACCTAACTAATGGTTACATTACAATAATAAAAACGTGTTTTAATGTACAGCGTAATTCATTTGTCCTGTATGATTGCTGTCAATGCGAAATGCATTTAAACAACACAGTTTGAGGGTGAACTTCGAGTTTGAGGGTAAACTCGATATTCTTGCGTATACGGGGGGTATAACAAGGAATCTACAAGGTAATGAATGACATTACCTTGTAGATTCGTAAAGATTTATAATTCTTTCAACTATATAGGTTAAACCAATTGTCCAACTTGATACGCTATGGTTTTTACAGGTGCGGCCATCTTTTGACATGGTTTGACAAGCCTAGTGATAATATCATCACCAGATGATTGCGTTCCACTAAACAAACACGTGTATTATACCGCATTCCACATTAATCAGAAAGTGCATACAAATAAAAACACTCTCCCCACATCTTTGAATTGATAACATAAAACCTCACCTCATCATCTCTATTTGATCTAAGGGCCGATACCTGCAAATAGCACGAAGTAAAAATAAGTAAAAACTTATCAATATACGATAAGCTTGTTATGTAGTGATAGAGTAATATTTGAGTAACAAGACGTGGGTTCATTGACTTGACAGTAACTCCATCATAAGACTTAAAAGGCAAACATGAAAAGAGTGAATACGTTTTCAGTCACGAATTTAAACAGCAAACTATTAACACAAGTAGAAAATTACGTGACTGCGCCGTGTGACGTGAACTGACTAATAAACAGCCATTGGCTATGTAGGTAGACCACCTGTATGAGAAAGTCAGAAACATAGCTATTTTAGTGGCTTTCAAAAAATGTGTAATGAGTTCCTTTTTTAATGATTGTTTGAGAATAAAAATTAAGGCCAAATTAATATGATTTTTAAATGATTTCTTTTCAATCGGTTTCAAGTAATTTCACACCGAACTTAGTTATCTTTGCACAAAAAAGAAACCATTCACCGGCTGCCTCCTTCATCCAAACTGAATATTTGTTTACTTTGCTCGTAGGTGTACATAAAGTGGAAGTGTAATATATTGAAGAGTACAATCCAAATTTTGTTCACAAGTAGAGCAGTGGTTCTCAACTTGTGAACTCACAGGGGAACGAAGTGGAACTGGGTCGCGTCCACGAAACTATCGTCGAAATTCGTAAACACATTTAAAACTTTTTCTAACAAATCTAGAAGGATGTACTTTAAATATAAACATCATTCATCAATCGTTGTTATTATATAACACTGTTTCTGTCATTAAGTGGGTTGTGGAACGTAAACAATTGATAACTACTGAAGTAACAAAGTCGCAAATGTAATAGATATCGATATATACTCTATATCGAAGATGAGTCGAGAACAAAGCAGTCGGAATCGATCCAAGTACAGAGCACATGTGATAGAATAGAATGAATGTCGTATAATTGTTACAGCTTACAGGACACCTGATGCAGCAATAATGTGAACACACTTCGGGCATTAAGTAGGTTAATTAGTTATTACTGTACTTGCGAATACTTGACCAGTGCATCTGTGTATACGGCTGTACAGGACGTACGTGTTTAATAGTTGGGGTAATTGAATTTCCAATCTTCCGGTTCGGTATACCGTTTATTCCCCCCCCCCTTCTTCTTCTTCTCTCTCTCTCTCTCTCTCTCTCTCTCTATCTATCTATCTATCTATCTATCTCTCTCTCTCTCTCTCTCTCTCTCTCTCTCTCTCTCTCTCTCTCTCTCTCTCTCTCTCTCTCTCTCTCTCTCTCTCTCTCTCTCTCTCTCTCTCTCTCTCTCTCTCTCTCTCTCTCTCTCTCCTCCGTCCGATATTCGATTTGCATACTGCAATGAACATTCATTTTCCAACGATTTATCTTTAAAATCTAACCATGGACAAAGTAGAGATAATTCAGGTGTTTGCCCAGCCTGGCCCCAACTCCCCTAGCTGAAGCAACGGTTGTGACATCCTGGTTACTTTCAGGTGTTATTCTGGTTTAGCCACCATTTGCAAATCCACAAAATAGGACTATGAGCTTTATAAACAAATAGTAGCGCGTAGGCCTGTGTCGATAAACAAAATGAATATTAAATATAAATATAAAATATAAATGAATATTAAATATGAATATATAGCTAAATTGATTTTGGATAGTAGACCCTAGCTGCTTAGTATATTTACTATTGGTTTTGGTTTAGGTATCTCTCTAAGACTTGATATTCGAGAGCTGGATTGTGGCTGGGCGATAAACGATTAGAAACATGTACGTCATGTGTGGTGTTTGAACCACATCCGTTGGACCACAAGGTTCGGACTGTGGATGTAAATGCCACTGATTTCGTTTTCCATGTGACGTCTTTCATGCCAAGATCTTTCTAGTTTTTCAGTTCACCAATTAGTCATTAGTCCATGAAATTCAGTTATGTGTAAAATACAATTGATATAGGTTGCTTCAATGCAAGAAAAAAAATAGTGAACAATCAGCTATTCTACTAGATTCTCTTCGGCAGCTCTTGCTGCATTTTTCTTCTAAAGCGTAGTGTAACTGTATCGGTTCTGAGGTCGCTGGCGCCCTCCCGATAGACAGAGGACTCATTGTGTTATACGAGACCAGCCCGCGCTCCGCGAAAACGCTCGGCGACTGCGGACAGTACCGCTCAAAACAGATTGCAGCTTTTCTACACATCATATCACAAAAAAATTAATTGCAGGGTATTTTGTAGAAGTACACGTTCGTACTAAGAAGCATGTTATCGGTAGAGAAACGATGCACATTAAACCTCCTGATCGATTTTTGATCAGTGCCCTATTTTAGCCGTGGTTTTACTTTCTCAAGGCAACATTTTTTTTATATGGGAATTACCATGAGAAAAGTTGCTCGGTGCTACTTGGTAGCACCAAACCAAATAATCGCGTTTTCTTTAATTTTTTAACCGCCTGCTTTTAAAGCATGGTATCTTTTAGTCATGTTTTTTATATTTGAAGGTCGATATCTACAAATGGTAGTTCTTTAGTTTTTCACCCGACTATCCCTTTAAGCAATATGTCAACAGCCCACACTTATTCAAGAAATATTGTAAACAGTAACACCATATTCTACAAAACAATTTTTTCGTTAATTCCTTTAATGTGTTATGAGTAGTTTATTGAAAAGCTGCTGCTGGTATCAATCGTTTTGTGTGTTCTGTATAGCTTTTACTATGTTTTTAATTGGGTATAAGTAATAACAACGAAGCTTTTACACAAGCTTTCGAACCCTCCAATCTGCTCTAACCAACGGTAACTAGTGTTTCAGAGGCGAGTGGTCACCCATCCACCTCCTGACCTAGCCCGAGGTTGCTTAACTTCGGTGTTCGTATGGTATTATCATTAAAGCTTTATGTAGTAAATGTGTGGCCTATGCTCGGGTAAGCTCTTTGGAGAAGGAACGTGAGCAATCCCGTGAACGTGACGTTCAGCCAATACCAGAGAGCTGAATCACGCGCATGGCCTAGTTGCTCAACTTGCATGACACGCTCAAAACATTATCCAAGTTTCAAGGATTCCCCGAAACACAATCACACTTTATCACTGAATATGGTGCATACAGTCCATACATATTGTCAATTGTTTGAGTCAAGAGCTAATCTTAGTGCTTTGTTAATCATGCAAGCATAGACCACATTGATTGGTCAAACACGTTTTGTCGTGATGTCTCTCCCTAAGACACAGTGGCAAACTTTCACGACAGCTATCGTTATTAAACAATACAAAAACAATCAAAAAATAAAATGTAAATAATATGCAGAAATAGAAGTGCTACTAAAAATGTATCGACTGGAGCCCGAACTCATATCCTTTCTCTGGATCCACGTACCAGCTTTATTGCCACTTGTGCTGCCAGTGCCAGGGCAGGGCTTAGACAGACGTTTTGTATTCCAATTGCTATATCTACATACACCAGGCACAAAGCTGGCTAAAACTTATATAATCATGGATGAAATGTTGTTTTCAAGGCACCTAACTGAAAGAAACCACGGTTTAACTATATTCATATTGTACATTATCCAGTACGCTTATGGAATACGTCATTATTGTGAGAGAATGTGTAGGTATAGCAATTATCTTACAAGTGAGACCATAGACATTTAAATCCGTCCATAACTAACGCATATGTTGACAGTTGTTAGTTGATGGCTGCCAACTTGATGACGTCACTAAGATGGCCGCCACAGAACCATGGAAATTATTCATCTAGAAGTAGTTTCTGATGGTCGATGGTACTAACTAGTCCCATCATATCATCACTTAAACTTAAACGCTCGTGTACTATATAACATTGTGCAGGAGACGTTAGTCACGAAATTGTCCTTGTGATAGCGTCTCGCTATCAATTGACAGGACTGAGCAAGGATGTTCAGAAGTGAACGCCGGATAGGAAAACCGCGACTATTTGCTGCACGACACAGATAATACACATTACATGCGGTTCTGTCAGCGGATGTTAGCGGACACTTTTATCACAGTTCATGCATCCCAGATAATCTTTCAAATACCCATTATGAACATTGGTTTGGGGCTTTCCTCTTTCAGATACTGGGAAATACTAAGTTCTCAATTACTTACATTGTGAGATTGGACATGTGAGTAGGCCAATATCAGTGTTTGTAAAAATAAATTCCATTATTCACATGGCAAGAAATTCCTATATTTTGCTTTGGAGCTTTGGATGGAGGCAATAAGGTACAGTTTCCTTTTGCTTGACAATCTCGACCGGACAGTGTCCTTAAGAGAAGTATGATTAGAATACAGATGTGATGGTTTGGTTGCTGAAGGCAGAACGTTTGGAAAAAGAATGAAATGGCCCGAAGGCAGAAAGA
Organism: Isoperla grammatica; assembly: GCA_945910005.1. Classification (NCBI taxonomy): domain Eukaryota; kingdom Metazoa; phylum Arthropoda; class Insecta; order Plecoptera; family Perlodidae; genus Isoperla; species Isoperla grammatica. The sequence continues at coordinate 12,767,092 of OX246739.1, read as the reverse complement.
ATTTAGAGTGATATTAGTATAAAATTAAGAAGAGGTTGGGTTTACAACTACTAGGAATAAATAGGTAAGTTCAGGAAGGGTCCTGATGGGAATGAATAGAGGTACTACCTCACCCGTCTTTTCTTGGCAAAGAGGGGAAGGCGAATGTTGCGGTGGCGTCCACATGCCTGTGGGTTGGGAGGCCTGAATTCAAGGGTGTTTATGCTCGCGACTGGACGGAGATATCTATCATGAGGGTTGGGCATAAAGTCCAACTGTGACCTCACGAGAGGGTTTGGGTGCCGTGATAAAGAGTTAAAGAATTTAAGGGATCGATCCTGAACCAACTTGTCTACCAAAGGTAGATCCAGAGAAGTGTGGAGCGGAACGATTGGGGTGTATTTAGGGAGGTGCATCACCACTCGGAGGACAGTATTTTGGAGGCGCTGTAATTTTAGAAAATTAGTATATGATGTGGTGCCCCATATGGGAGCGGCATATAGAAATGTGGGACGGATAACGGTCGTGTAGATCCGAAGACGGTCTTTCTCTGCAATAACTGGAGACCTCAGTATTGACTGAAGAGCAAACATTTTGTTACGACTCTTTTGCATCACTTTGGTAACATGATGGTTCCAGCTAAGATGGCGGTCTAGAAGTGCACCAAGGTACAGATTGGTCTTGGACCATTCGATCGGGACACCGTCCAGAAAGAGGGGAAATTGTTTGAGGGCACGACCAGTGGTAAACATGGTAGCTGAAGTTTTGCCAACGTTGAGTTTAAAACGCCATTTGGCATACCATGGAGATATTAAGTCGAGACCAGCTTGGAGGTGTTTTACAGCAAGCTCCGCGGAGCGGGAGGTGGCAGCAATGGCGTCATCATCTGCAAAGAGATGCACATCAACACCCTTGGGCATTTCTGGCATGTCCGCCGTGTAAATATTAAATAGAGTTGGACTGAGTACTGATCCCTGAGGTACTCCTGCGCGTATTTTTCGTGGTGAAGACAGTGACCCCAGCCAGGATGCCCGAAAACTTCTTTTGTGGAGGAATGATTGGAGAAAGTGAATGATATGCAGGGGGAATTTGTACCGGGCTAGTTTCAATAACAAGCCAGCATGCCAGACTGAGTCGAAAGCTTTGGCAATGTCGAGGAAAGCAACGGCTGTGACTTTCTTGTTATTGAAACCATGGGTGATGCGATTTGTGAGACGTAACAGTTGGTGTTCAGTAGAGGTGTTTGCTACGAAACCAAATTGATACGGGGGGATAATGGTGTTATCGGCTAAATGTCGCTTGATGCGAGTTAGGACCAGTGACTCAAGCATTTTGGCCATGACATTGAGAAGGCTGATTGGTCTGTAGCTGGACGAATCTGACGGCGGTTTCCCGGGTTTTAGGATTGAGATAATTTTGGCCATTTTCCAATTTTTTGGGAAATATGACGTAGTGAGGCACCGTTCATAAATATGGAAGAGGACTGACACAGCTGACCCGGGAAGTTGTCGAATGAGCACCGCTCCTATACCGTCGGGACCAGGGGCTTTACGGGGGTTTAAATTGGAAAAGATGGTACGTAGTTCAAAGGGCTGTAAGTTGTACTCTGGTGGGGGTTTTGGGCACACAGTTTTCGAAAAGTAGATCTTCATCAACCTATCCAGATCTGGTTCGCCAGGAACTGGAGGATTAGGGATGAAGGCCATCTCCAGACTGCGCGAGATTGCCTCGGCTTTGTCCGGGCTACTGAGTGCCCAGCCTGCAGGTGTGAGGATCGGGGGATTGGGTGCTTTCGACTTCTGTAGCGTCTTGGCCATCCGCCAGATGGAGTTGTCGTAGTATGAGAGGGTGGAGAGTTTTGCCTCCCACTGCGATGACAAATGGTCGGCAATATCGCGGTCAAGTGCACGTTGCAGTCTGTCGTATTCGGCCTTGCAGTCTGGCGTTCGGAACGCTTGCCAGCGCCGACGGGCTCGATTTTTCTGTCGCACACATGCACGAAGGGCAGGTGGTAAAGACAGATGTGTTAAGGGCGACGGTGTGTATTTGGGGATTGCAACATTAGCTGCCTGACGGATAAGAGCCGATAGGAAGGAGATCGACGTATCGATAGCTGAAGATGAGTCGAGAAGTGGAAGTGGGAGGGCAGTGAGGCGGTTATGAATATGATTACGGAAGCGCTGCCAGTCGGCTTTTCCGTATGAGAACCGGGGGGTAGGTGGTTGGTAATTGATTTTGTTACCAATATTTATGAGGATCGGATTATGGTCGGATGTGAGTGCCTGGACTGTCGAAATATCGTAAGATGTGTGGATGTTCCGAATAATGGCAATGTCTAGCACATCAGGAGGGGTAGTGTCCCGATAGTGGTAGTATGTTGGTTCGACAGGCCCAGTGACATTGAGTCTAAGGTTGGTAGACGTGATGAAACGAAGAAGAGCAAGTCCCCGCGTGTTGTTGACAGCCGAATTCCAAAGATGGTGTTTGGCATTTAAGTCACCTGCCAGAACAGTCGGCATTTGTGAAGTGAAGAGGGAAATAAAGTCGGTGCCAGTGAAATGTTTATTTGGGGGCGAGTATGCTGCGATGCATCGCATCGGGCCAGCAGCTGTTTTCACAATTGCGATAGTGGCTTCGACCGCAGAAAGAAGGGGGGTGGGCTCTTGAACGACGGCGGCTGTAGAGCGAGAGAGAATGGCAGTACCACCCCCTCTCGTACGTTTAGACGCTGTCAGTCGATCGTTACGGAGAATTTGGAAGCCAGGAATAGACCAGTTGTCAGAAGGGAGAAGATGAGTTTCGTTGATGAGAATGATGTCTATGGAAAGTTGATGGACAAGGTGGATGAGTTCTGCCGTTTTGCGACGAACTCCTCCATTGGCGTTCCACGCCAGTAATTTCAATTCCAGCTTAGCCATTGTTGGGTGCGGAGATGAGTGTTTTAAGAAGGGTAGCTAGGGTGGAAATGATGGGGTCGCTGGAATAGGCGATGAGGGCATCGGCTATTTGGCCGATGATGGTCCAGGCCGGGTTACGATCTTGGGGAGCAAGTGGAGGCGGCAGCAGTGGAGGCGGCGGTTGTGAAGGTGGTACATGGCCACGTGGACGCCGTGGGGCGGGAACTGGGCCATGGAGTTGAGAAGACTGTGACGGACTGGTGTGTGGTACATCAGTTAGGTCAGGTGGAGACTGTTGTGGTGTCGAGGCCTGGACAGCTTGTGCGTACGAGACTAGTGGGGGAAATGCGGCACTGAAGGTGGCTGCGGGGAAGCTAGCACGCTGTTGTGAAGCTACAGTCGGCGGAGGTGGTTGCTTTTGGCGGCGGTTTGTTACCGGACGGCCTGGCTGGTTTTGGTTGCTCTGTGCTCGGGCATCACATGCATCAAGATATGCCTTGCACTTACGGTACGAGGCTGAGTGGGCTTGTTTGCAGTTGACGCAAGTGGCGGGTGAGTCGGGGGATTTGGGGCAATGCGCTGACTTGTGGGCCTGGGCGCATTTAAAGCACGCCGGCGGAAGATGGCAGAAGGCCGATGAATGGCCAAATTGTTGGCAATTGAAGCATTGCCGTGGACCTGATTGGCCACGGTAACGTTCAAATGTCACTTTGTGGTGGCAGATGATGGTGACTGTATGAAGGGGGACGCCGGTGTCAAAGAGAGAGACGGTGGCAACAAACAAGGGCATGGGTCGACGAGTGGACGGAGAGTCGCCATTATGCAGGATTTGACGGAGGTCAATGATATTGACGCCCTGCTCCGTTAGATCAAGTTTTATGTCCTCGACTGGCACAGAGGAGGAAAGACCGCGAATTACGAGACGTTTCTGTCTCTGTTCGACGGTCGGGAAAGTGTGAAAGAGGAGTTTATTGCCCCGTAAATATTGGAAAATCTCGTCATAGGTTTGTCGGAGATTGGGTTTGATGCGGAAGGCTTCCGCTGTGGCCGAGATGGTATATGCCCCTTTGGTGGCCTTGGCCAATAGGGTGACCAAAGAGGAATAGTTTTCGATGTTATATAAGAGGATGGGCGGGGGTTTCGAGTCGGAGGGGTGCTGATTGGCAGTCCCAGGGTTAGCTTGGTCCGAGGAAGTTGCTGGGGGATGCGTAGCTATCGGCTTATGTATTACGGAGCTGGGACTTGCACGTTGTGCATGGAGTTTCGGTGGCCTGGATGCGGTAGAGCGGACAGAAGACGCGTCCGAGTCGGGGGAGAGCGAGTGGGTCCGGCGACGTTTCGGACGCACTGTTTTGCTGGTCGAGGGTTGAGACTGGCATAGCTCCATCTCGCTTTCAGCGCCGGAGTCTATGACCAGGGAGTTGTCGTCGTCCGACATGATGTCGCAGTCGACGTCTAGGGCCAGAAACCTATTTGCGGTGGGCGTTACTGGCCTTTCTGGGACTGGTTTATCGGGTAGTGGAGCTGATGGAGGGACTCCTGCGTCAGTGGAAATAATGAGGAAGGAGTAACGGCCCTTTCGCGGCTCCTTCACCTTCAGTGGGATCTTAGTCCACACTGGAGGTGGTTCAGGAGTGCGTGGCTTGGACGTGGTAGCTGCCATAAGGGGCGGGATTATCGGGGGTAGCATCCCGGTGGAGGTACCAGGTTGAGAATGTTTATTAATTGTAGACCTCTTATGAGGCAAGAATTGGGGAAGACCAGCGGCGGGCGTGGCCTTCGGGTGAAATGGCGGGAAAACCATGGCAAGAATGTGATAGTTTTACTATCTGGGAGGGGAGGGAGGGGGTGAGGAAGGGGAAGAGAAAGGGTGTAAGACCCGACACCGCCACTAGCGCGGGGGACAGAACCCTTCCGCGGTCGCGTTGGTGAGCGGGATAAGGGAAGGGAGGGAGGGTGTAAGACCCAGCACCGTCACGATCGCGGGGGAATTTCCGCAATCGCGTTGGTGATAAGGGGAGAAAGGGGAAGGGAGGAAGGGAGGAGAAGGATAAGGGAGGAAGGGGAAGAAGTTAAAACTTGAAGGAATAGGACACGGGGTGATGCCCCTTATTCTTCTGTTCTTCTGCTTATTGGATTCCTGTCTGAGAGTAATCTTGCGTTCGAACCACTCAGAACAGGCGGATCC